>LQNS02000211.1:8358480-8369380 GCA_001587735.2 Parhyale hawaiensis | reverse complement strand
TATTTTAGTTTCGTCAGACCATATAACCCCTTCCCAAAACTCATTTCCTTTGTCCAGGTGGTCTTTGGCAAATGTTAAGCGGCTCTTGACATGTTTTGCTGTAAGAAGAAGAGTTTTACGAAGAGTGTAAGAATGAATGCTAGTACGGTTCAATTCCCTAACAATACTTTTCTTGCTGACATGCCGTCCCTGAGACACCAGTTCACTCTGAAGTTCAGCACCAGTTGTCATGGGATCATTAGTCACCTTACGTAGCATGTAGCGCCGAGGACGACCCATGATCTTAAGCGGAGCTCCAGCTCTTGGCAGGTTGGAGACCGCCCCCGTCACTTGATGTTTGCGGACTATTGCTCCAACCGTTGAAAAAGGAACATTGATACGTTCTGCTATTACTCTAAAAGTTAATCCCTCACTACGAAGTTGAATTATCCGTTTACGAGTAGCTTCAGGGGTTTCATTAACTTTGGGCATTGTAGTGAGAGTGTGCGCGATTTCAACGAGTTCTAGAGAAGTAATGATTGCGCCGGCTGTGGTTTGTTTACACTGCATTTGTTTCGAGACGTTTCGTGAACGTTCTTGAATAATTTCCAAGCTAATTTATTGAAATTATACTATTAAATATCAAAGATTCAACATCATACTTATTTTGGTCAAAACTTTTGACCCTCATTACTTTTACTTGTGTTAAATTTTCTTGTTATAAGTTCACATTTGACTGTTCTGTTTAAATATACTATTATATATAATATTATATATGTTATATAAACGTCCTGCATTTATTATCTTAAAACAGTCCCTAAATTTTTCAAAATACATAAAAAATAGAGTTGGGCAAATATTTATGTTTAGGCACTGCATATTTAGAAAATTCTAGGAGGAATTATTGTCAAAGTCAATGGGCGAATCCAGGCCAGACACTCAAACGGTATTGATCGCACTTGTGAAGGGGAAACCGGAAGGGGCGGCGCGATGACCCGACGGCGCGAGGGGAACCTACCCTCAAAAACGGGTAATTCGTCGCTTTACTCACTACTACCTTTACTCACTACTAGCCTGCTGTAAGCGGCTATGTGAACTGTGGGGATAACTCGCTGTTAGTCATTCCGCTGGTCACGGACTGCAGCATCACCTCTGCACAAGATAGGTGACGTGCATTACGTCACCTGGACCTCGTCCGAAGAATCATCAAACGTATCAAAAGTAAAGGTAGTATTTTTAACAGAAGACCATTTAATGGTGCAAAATCTGCAACGCCTGGGAATCTTTGGTATTCAGATCGTAAAAATATTGATGGCCTCTTGCCATCACCTTACACAGTAGCTTGAGGCTTTAATGTGAATAAGGGCTCCATGAACGTCAGTTTGGTAGTACTGTATGTACCTAGATATAGTACGTATACATCAGTGACTGATCAATAGCTCTAGGGCGGTTGATCTGGGTCGATCTGAAATCCTCGACAACTGACTATAAAGTTTAGGCTTCGGTGGTCGTAGCAGATACCTCATTAATAAAGCTGAGATAACGGCTATATCAAGATCGCGAAGTTGAACGCTGCTAAGTGAAAGCTGTGGCAGACCATAAAAGACAGTTTTGGGCTACGATGCTGACTGCCTAACGTAAAAACAATTCTAATTCACTCGTACGTGACCCCAATGCATAAGAGTTTTCATCTCATCCCTTTTTCCTACTTGCTTAGTTGCTGTGTTTGTACCTCTATTGATTTACCGAGAGAAGAAAAGTGCAACGTGAATAGAAGTACTCTTATTCTGTAAAAGAAAATGCAACTCTGAGCAGTTGGCAAATCATATGCAGAACTCACTCGACTGAAGCCCATCGGGAATTAGTTATTATTAAGAAACATATATATTGAAACTCTCCGTTAACCGTCGTTCAGATTGCATGGGTAACATGTTTACGCTGTAAGCCCATCGAAAGAAAGACATTCCAGAAGTGCGTTCCAAAAATTTCGGCGACAAAGTGCTCATAAATGTTTGGCTGCTTAACTACAATATCAATAATATAATGGGTTTACAAAATTAAACATTCAAAAGCCCCGTTAACTAAGAGTAAGAGATCTAATCGTACATACAAATATTAAAGCTCGCTCGCTGCAAATGCACTTAAAGAATATCCCTAATGAGAATGTATATATTTATAGCAGAAATATATTCTTCACACCCGTCTTGCCGTAAATGCAAGGGTACTCCAGGCTCCGAACTTCGATGGCTTCTTTATGGAAACCCTTTCAACTTGCTTTTTTTGTCGGAGGAAACCTTTACAAGTTTTTCCCTCTGCGAGGGTTCGCGTGTGTGTGACGTAACAAGAATGGTTCTTTTGTGTTCCAAAATTGCCTTTTCTGCCTCCGTGGAGGATCTTATCAGTGACGACCTGCATGCGTTCCGCTGCCCTCTTATTGCCGCGCACGCCACAGCAGCGACAGGGAAAGTGACCTTAGTTTTTGTCAGCTCGGGTACTTCTGAAGGCGCAAGTTAATCTCGAAAAATTTGGAAAATAAAACGATGCTTCCTGGAGCTGCTACGTCGCAAAATTTCAGGAAACTTAAACTTTGCTCTATCTTGATGATCACATACCTGTGTTAGTAAGGGTGCTACTCAAAATTTGTAAACATCAGTGAAGCACACTTTTATATACGTCGTAACTTAAGAAACGATATACGTACCTACCGCAATCGCACAAACTTCTGATGCGGAAGGTCTTATTCAACAGTTTGAATTTGCTGTGTCAAAGATTTATTGCTGTGATTGGCAATAAAACAGTAGCTGTGTGGGTGTTCCTATGTCACATCGTCAGGATGTGACGGCACAGTTTCAGCTCAGAGACTTTGAACGGAAATATTATGAACCTGCAGTCCGAAATGCATAGGTAAAAATTAATATCCCTATGTGATGCTCACTACTTCTGGCAATGGTGATTCATTCAATTCAGATTTGTTAAACGGAAGTGGCAGTGTTATTTCATTTCGTTTCATTCCAGGAAGAGGTAAAGAAAATCGTTGTGGTACGGTAGAATCCGCCTTAGACGCTACCTTGGTACACTGCACATCTAAAGCGATGGGTTGTGATGCGGAGTAAAATGTTGGTAGTTTTCATGGTTAAGGTACACCACACGAAATGTTCCACGACGTCGCTGAAAAAAAAATGGATTCTAACTGCCAAAGTTGCACAGCTGGGAATATACTTCAGCCTTTTGTTCGCTGTAAGGCAGCACAAATTAAATGTTCAAACATCGTGCGTCAGCACTAACATGAAAGCCGTCAAGTCAGCTGACTTAGCAAATATCACTAGTAAAACTTCATATATAACTTAAAATTTAGAGTAAATTATAAACCAGGAAACGCTTCACTTTTCTGCAGCTTATAATGAACCAAGAAAACACTCAGACGCTCTCTGAAGTCAAAAGTAGCTCTAATTAAAGCCCTAAGTCCATGTTCCTGACGAAATAAGACTGTAGTTAATAAATTCGTGTAGACTCAAGCAAGTGCAAGTCTATATAGGTAAAGTTTTACGCATACCAAACAATTAAGGCATGTTCGAATGGGCACCAAATTTGTGCCTCCAAGGCTTGACTTGTTCAAAACGTGAGGCAGGTGCACTGGCTTCAATACGCTGAATTGAGTTTCAGGCATTAACCCTTAGTCGGTTACCCTTAACACTTCCAGAAATTCAATC
Organism: Parhyale hawaiensis; assembly: GCA_001587735.2. Lineage (NCBI taxonomy): Eukaryota > Metazoa > Arthropoda > Malacostraca > Amphipoda > Hyalidae > Parhyale > Parhyale hawaiensis. The sequence goes on along the minus strand of LQNS02000211.1, from coordinate 8,365,691 downwards.
TTTCCCCATAAAATGGAGTTTTCAGCAGACTCACCGTAACCGCGTTGTTGCTAACACTTGTAAGGCGATTCAAAGTCACAAAGCCAAACCTTCTGTCTGAAGTTTCAAGTAAGTCAAGCCCCCGAAGCTTAATTTAAGTTCCTACTCTAATATGCTCTTAATGAAACTATAATAAATATTTAATTCAATCTAATAGGCCTAATACATGCCGTCGCCGGCACTAGCTACACGAGAAGTAAATATAACACCATTTGTTGGACAACAATGAAACATATCGCCATGCCAGATAATAAAGCTGGATGGTTCACATCTTCTCCACAGTTGGAAACATGTTAAGACGTTAGTGAAACTGCTTTATATTTGCAGCAAGGTGCTCTTATTAGAAATCTGACCATTTAAATGAGTTTTATTGCAACATAGAGCTAAATAATGCATTTTATACATGCTGTCTAAACCGGAGTAACTGTTCGTAAAAGATATGTCTCTGTTTAATTCAGGTAAAATTGAGGTTCTTAAGCGGAATGCGCTCTTAAACTGTTGTCACCTGAACTAGATCTACTGTGACCCTGACTTACTTAATACATTTACTCTCCTATGCCTGACTCAATGAAGTACCAAGTTCTGAAAGAACACACTATTTGTAACGTCCTCAGATGGGTACAATGGGCGGTAAAGGATAAATTAGCTCTGAGGCAGCTCAGCAACAGCTGCTTGTTTACGGACTGCAGCCCTAACATGGTTTTCGGCTCAGTCCCAGAAGCTCATTGAAGATTTTAGCTTCGGGGCGGCCAACAATTCAGTTAAAAGTCTCCCCACTTTTTGATATTATTTTTGAAGCAGCAATGCTCTCTGTGAAAGTGTCATCCTAGAAGGTTACTATCATCTCATTTGCTATCAGTTTACCGCATGCATTCGTCAATAATTTTTATGCTGAATCTGGAGCTACTGTTTCGGCCAAGTTTGAAAATTATATTTGTATGGACATTAGCTCAAGTTGGCGACTCGGAAACCCATTCCTTTGTGCACTTTAACCCATCTATAGATGAGCTCTGCTGGCACGATACCATGGACACAGAGTAGACGCGGTGTTACCAAGTTACATAAAAGCAAGCCCTAACTCTTACGTTCATCATAACTAGAACAAATATAGCAATATTAGGAAAGATTCCTAGAAATATGAATATTGATAATTTTTTCTGTTGTAGCTGCTTTTCCCATGATGCGCAAATTATCATGCTTTCTTATCGTCAAGCATTGCAATATTCTGGAATAAGACTGCATAAAAATTGCATTGGAGTGGGGGGGAGAGGGGTGACAGGTAGAGGATGCAAATGTAGAGTCACCTTGACTCCATACCCCAGCTATGAAACTCACATGCACTGGTTCGCGCTTCAGATAAATCTCATCTCGGGTCGGCTACAGATGTGAATATTAGAGTTTTAGAATCTCTTTACGTAGCTAAATGTCGTCCATTGCTAAACATAAATCAATCTGCAGTACCACTTTATACAATGTGAATTTTTTTTATTCTGCTTTCAATTCCTATCCAGTCAGAATATCTCAAGGGTATAATTTATTTTATATTTTACTACAGATGCATTCATTGATAATGACAAGTGTTGAATCCAGCTGGTTTGTATGCCACAAAAGAGTTCATTTCTATTGCTTCGCTAGTGATTTTATTTTTATGGGCCCAACAGGAGTATCCGGCTGCAGTCGACCACACATTCTCTAAGCTGTAGTGCCGTAGACGGAAGGCTCACATGACAACATCTCCCCTCTCCCCCCACCCCAAGGTCAGCACCCGTCCCTTAGTAAACTAAACTATCAATGATACAAATGCTGAAACAATGTGTCCGAACACGAAAGCTTACTTTCTTGGCTTAGAACTCGAACACTGAGTTCGCAACGTTGCGAGACGCAGCAACCCTAATCGCCGTAGCATCGGCCACTACTGCATTGATTCTCACCAAAGGGAAAACTTACCCAGTGGAGCAGCACAGTCACATGGCAGGAGTAAATAATTGTTGCTCAAATTTTGAAGACTACCTTCCTTACCTTACTGCTCTGTGTCCCTGTTTGAAGGCCGTCTTTTTTTTACATAGGGAAAGAAAGGGAAAAAATGAAGAAACACACGATACCGGATGCGTTACTGCAACAGAAAATAGAGAATGGCAATCAGTCTTTGTAGTTTCCAGCTCAGTTTTGCAACTTTATCTGCCAGTCCACACAACGGAGGCAGCGACCTCAGCAGTCCATCAACAGGAGCTAATCTCATCAGTTTCAGCTTATCTAAAGCAGCAGTCGCTCGCTACTTTTGCTCGCGCTCACAAAATGAGATGCTCAACCCAAACGGGTTACTCTTGAGATCGCATGCATGCTGTTTCATGCTGTAAGATTGAGTTTGATGCATCTCAAGAATCATCGCTTTGGAATTATTGCCTAATGCTCTAACAAACGTATCGAAGCTAAAGCTCCACTCTGAAGTTCCGGAGAAGTAGAGCTAGTAAGATTTGATGACCTCGGTACGACGCTCCTGATTGATCGCATCAACAAGCAAGTAACAAATCAAACTCACTGCATCAACAAATCAATCACACGTTGGTTGTTTCACCTCATCACCAAATCGGTAGCTCATAGATTCACAGCATCAACAAATAAAAATTATGGTGATTCACCTCACTATCAATTCGGCAAGATATTGCTTCATTCCATCAGCAGATCCATAACACATTGATTCATTCCATTACAAATTGGTAACCCATTGATTCATTTTGTCAACAGATCATTGATACATTGATATATTCCATCATAAATGTGCAATACATTGATTCATTCCATCAACAGAGCAGTGACACATTGATTTATTACATCAACAAATCGGTAACACGTTGATTCATTCCATGAACAAGTTAGCAACACATTGATTCTCCCATGAAAAATCTGTAACTTGTTTCATTCCATCAGCAAAGAGGTATCACATTGATCTATTCCATCAACAAGTCAGTATCACATTGATTCACCGTGTCAACTATTCTTTGTTTACAAAAGCCCCCAAAAAATTTAGACGCACGTGACGCCTATCCGCAGGGGAGGTATTCTGTTGCTTTGGTACGTAATTTGGCGGCCGCCGGCCCGGAATTTCCTGATTTTTGCAGCACCCAACAATTTCCTTCGCTTCAAGGAACTGGTAACGACAGTAAAAATGGCTAGAATTTCTGCCCTGCAACGAACTTCTTCGCTGCAAAAGCAGCAGCACAAGCAGACTTCTGATTTATGGTTAAATTAACACCGGTCATAGCTACCCGGGACGTCTCATATTATAGGCATAAATGAAAAACGCTTTGTGATTCTACTAATGCAGCAATATCATTTGTGCTTTGTGACACTATCTTCTAATATGATAAAACTCTGACTGCATGTTTTTTTTATTTGTTTGTATTATTACCTGTACGCTTCATTCTTTATATGGAAGGAAACAGAACGTAGTTGACATCACGTAGCACATAGTTAAAATTAGCGAAGCGAATATGAAATTTTTAGCACTGATTTTTGTGATAGTTAACATTTTCTATCAAAGTGATACAAAGCCACACAGATGATCTAGTGTAAAGGTAAAGTCAACATTGACCGTACGCTCAACTAGGAAACCCACACGTCCTGGTTTATGCTGCCGATATAGGCCCACTGGCCCCAGAGGAGTAAGTGCGGCTGCAATCGACCATGGGTCATCAAGAACTATGGCGCCAATTTGACGGAAGGTTTAAGTGAAACGCGACCCCACCGCACCACGGTGCATTGCATACACGCCCACAACTGCAGAGTTATCACACCTAGATAAGTAAAGAGCTCAAGTGCCTGGGTTGGCCTCAAACCTGCAATACATGGAGTTAAAGTTGCGAACGTAAGCAGGCTGCTACTGGACAATTTAATTCAAGTCAGATAAAAATGACTAATGTGTGGTAATCCATCAGTCACATTTTCTCCATTGCCAGCTATTGCGTCTCAAATATGTACTATAGTCTTTTAGTAGGTCCTGTTACGCTTGGAATTAGGAGTGAATTACATTGACCTGCTTTTATCCGCATTCTACATCGTCAGAGCATCAATATCACTTAAGCTGTTTTCCAAGGAAATTACTACACTAGAACTCGCACTGAACTACCGGTCACTGAAGCGTTACTCCCAACTAAAGAACCATACGCGAACTTACCGAATTCTAACGTCCGCTGCTCCATGAAGTTTCGTAAAAGATAATGACGAGTGTTAGCCAGAGTTGACCCTTTCTGTCCCAGAAACTCTGCTTTTGCTATGTGGTTCTAAAAGAAGCTCATAATAGACACTCTCATAGCAGTCACTTGAGCTCCACCTCCCGTTTTATTCAGTCGTAAATAAAATACTAGCACTAACTTCACACGGTTTGTAAAATATGATGTCCAAATTTCCAAAGCGAGAAACAACGCGCTGGTTTCAATAATCAAAACTTTGATGCTGGAACTGGAGTTCCCGTCTTGAACAAAAGAGGTAAATTCAGCTAAATTGGCATACTTCCCACTCCACCCCTATCAATGATAAAGGCTGATTGTAAGCTATTCAAAAAACACAGTTCACGCGTACGACCTTTCCTACGATCATGTGATCAGATCTTTATAAAATATTTCATCAAGAAATGAAGAAACTTTTCGTGATGCTCTGTTTGCAGTTACCTAGGGAATTGATTTAGCGACTTGTTTGCGACTCACTTTTGAGTTAGAACTGCACATTTTTATTCTGTGCCGACATTAAAGTTCAGCAGCTAAACTACCGCTAAGAGGTACTTCACATTGTTTCTTCTTCACAGATTTCAAATTTGGCAAACAAACAAATCGAAATGCTAGTCTCTCCTCCATTGCAATTTTAGTTGCCACCGACAGACCTTCAACGCTGCTAGGATCAACTAATTGAAAAAAGTACTTACTGAATTACTGATAAGTTAAGCTTTTAGTATAGTCGATAAACAAGATACTTTGCCGCCTCTTGCTGCTGACTTCACCTGATGTATTAGCACTTCTAACAGCGTAATGCAGGGATCCCCAACAGGGGATGTTCGCTTCCTCTTGGGTGTGATGCGATCTTTTAAGGCAGTGGTTCCTAAAATTTTCCGTGCCTGGCAGCCCTAGAAGACTTTCTATGCTCTCGCACACCGTATAAACTTAGTAACTCATCAGACGATAAGCTATGAAATTTAAACAAAATTTAGGGAAAATTTAATTAAGGTAATTTCTGGATGACTTGAAGTCAGCTAACATTTCGTATCCCGTAAAAAATTGTTTCGCTCCCCAAGGGACGCAAGCACTTATAGTTGAGAGCCCCTGCTTTAATGGGCCAAAATTTTGAAATATGCAGTTCGTTCAAAATATTTGAATCAATTTGCTGCACAAATTTGGTATAAATTGTATTTTTCATCCTAACTGCAACAAATATTACTAATGATAGGCATGAAATCGACAGACAGCAATTTCGAGAAACCTTGACGATAGAATGCGCGACGATGCTACCTTTGAAGAATATGTAGCTAGAGTTATCGCTGTGGGAAATAAATGGAGTGTATGATTTCTCGAGCATTCTCATCATGTGAAGTAGAGGTGATGCTCGATCACGCTATGGAAGCCATTAATTTGGCCAAGGATGGAGTACTGTTCATCACATTAGATGCCAAAAGCGAGAAGAAAGCTAGAACAACTTAAAGCTATTCACAGATCGTTCACTGCCAGAATTCGACTACAACAAACGATGTAGCTGTCTCCACTTGCTTTCAATACAACGGTCATTCGAGCGCTTTACGGTCATGTATGTATATTTAGAAAATTCTATAACGTATCACTGTGAATGTGAATGAACGGATTGTTGCCAGACTATCAGAAAGCACTGGAAGGCTCAGCTTCACTTCATTATTCTTAAGCTGACACCGATCGCCGACAGATGGCGCTCTTATAACCAATTCTCGGGTTACTCGGTGACCTTTTTTTCAGGCTGTGGTAGCCCGGTGAGGTCGTGATTACAACTTGCCTCAGACGTTTCCAACGCTTGGATTTTAAATTTGGCAAAAGAAACGGCCACTTTTCCGTTAAGCAATTCAATTCACCATACATAATTCCGATCTAGGACAGAAAATCAACCCAGCTAAGCGAACAAACAAATTGTATATAATTATACTGTGAAAAAATTCTAACAAAAATTTTTCATGGAAATTCTTCCAGTATGTGATGGAAGAGCCCTGAAATCGACCCACGTAAAACAATGATCGAACGACACACTCTATTCTTTTGTAGAAACGAAATGAATGAAAAAGTCATTCCAGTGCGAGTTGTTTTAGATTCCACGTCATCCTTTGGTGAAATTAAAAGCTTACTGATAATATTACTCGTAGAATGTGCAACCTTGTACCCATGAGGGGCAACATTTTTCCATAGTTCAGGGATCCCTTCTTTCTGTACCTGACGTCATCAGTCAGTTTAGGCCCTTACGGTGACTCTTAGAGTAAATACGGGGGGGGGGAGGAGCAGGTGTCCGGGAGCGTACACCTAAAATTCGGCCAGAGGGTTTTTGGGGGTGTATCCTAGACGCGAAGGGAGGGGGGGAGAATGGTTGAGCTCCCACAGTGATATCAGCTTCAGGGAAATTTCCCTGTTTTGGAAAAATTTTAGGCAGCCACTACAGCGAAGAAACATGTTAAATTTGGGATTAGATATAATACTGTCGTAGTTCATTAAATAAATTATATTAACATAGAATAAATTAGCTTGACGTAGCCAGTTTGCCTCAAAGTAGTCACATCTGGCAACCCTGCATTGGCGGGGGGGCATGGTGGATAGCTCCCTCTAAGGCTGTAAAACTAAAAACTCACTTAGCGCTTTTATGTAGCTGTTCAAAGAAAGAATATACTCCTACCGATTTATGTATTTATTATCTAATACTAAGAATGACCGTCGTGTGTTTATATATATATATATATATATGAATTTCCTGAAATATACGTTGACACTCAGGTATATTCATGCTAAGGTAGTTTTCAAAAGTCTTCTGGTTTTATGTTTAATTTGCCCCAAGCTTCGTAGTTCTCCTGATGAGTTCGAAGTTTCGTTCCCCTGAAGACGGGCTACGTTTAGTAGTTCGAAAGCTTGGGGCATATTAAACATAAAACCCAGAAGACTTTTGAAAACTACCTTAGC
>LQNS02000211.1:8323834-8342603 GCA_001587735.2 Parhyale hawaiensis | reverse complement strand
CAGCCACACTCCAGGAGAGAGTAATGCTTCAACAAAGCCTTATATTTCACTGTCAGGTTCTGGTTTGGGGAGCTCTAAAAAATTACTCGTCCAGAAGAGCAAGTGATTAGTTGCTCCTGCTCAAACACCGCAACCTGGCCCTTGCTTAGCCTAACTCTACTACTCAACGCTACCTAAGTGTTACAGTGCTTATCTTCTAAACTTAGGGAAAATGTGGTTGGAACAAAGCAAAATGATAATACCTGTGGGACTAAATAAGCGGCTGGCTTTGGCGAGTTTTTAAAGATTCACTGATTTGGGAAACTCTGAGAAAACTGCTGTATTCAAGTGTTAAAAAGTTATGGATTGAGTAAGATCCAAAAATTTCTAATCCGGTTGAGTTCTGAGTAAATTGTTAGCTTATATTATCTTTACGAAAACGATAGGCTTGGGAAGGCTCAAAAGAATTAAAATATTAAGGAAGCTTAACTAACTAGAGCACTCTCAGAGCGCATACATCCGCCAAGTAAGACGGCTGTAATGGAAAGTTCAATCTGGCTCTGAAACCAAGATTTTCTTTGTATTAGCACCAAAATCTAATCATGTGTGAGTTTTGACAGTATTAACAGCTTCTGTACTTTTCTTGGAGATTCGTTCATAACTTTTTGAGTCATGCTGCTAACAAACATTCTAACAAAGATTAGTCAAACTCACAAACGTTTGAACTGATCATCACCAAAATTGAATCAATTATGTCTTTTAACATTATTCACGATTTTTGTCAATTGCATTAAGATCCATCCATAACTTTTTGAGTTATTGCGTTAAAAATCATAAAATCGAACACAGCAGCAAACAAACGAACGAACAAACATGTCATCACGAAAATTTGATCATTTACTCTTTGTAATATATCCAACAACTTACGAAAATTTCATAAAAATCCGTCCATTACTTTTGAAGTTATAGTGCTAACAAAAAAATAGGCATACATACAAACAAAATGATGTACAGATCTTCACCAAAAGGTTATCATCTGTTTCTCCTAACATGCCTAACAATCCATATAAGCTTCATCAAAATCCGACCATAACTTTTGGAGTTATCTGGTGACAGACAGACAAACCCGATGAAAACATGACCTCCTTGGCGAAGGTAATTACTGGTATGGGCAAGTAATTGACTTAAGAAATAAATGGATTCTACAAGTTCGAAAATTTACAGCTTCGGGGGAGTTAAAATATACTGGTTAGGGCGGCGTCTAAGAACAAGTAGTGAACTGCTGCTGCTCGTACATACCAATTTGGCCTTGCTTCTACTATGTTCATTGTCTCTTTAACCAAAAAAAAAAAATGCCGTTTGGAGTGTTTTTAGTTTTATACTGTAAAAGTCCATACCGTTACCTCACTATCATAAACAAGAATGTCATCGCAGTTTGAGCATAATTTTCCAATATAGTTATACGGTAGTGTATTTCAAGGGGATTTAATAGCCCATCAGCATTATATTTCAACGTAAGAAACTTGAATAACTTATAGATATCCTGGTTTGATTTTTTTGTTCTATTTTAAGGTCATCGTATATTGTGGAGGCAAAAAGAAAAAATTGTGCTATACTTGAATATTTACAGATAATGCTACGCAGACTTGCAAGGTGTTACAGTGGAGTTTGTTGCTGTAAGAAGTTATAATACATATTGTAATTATGTGTCTTTTATATGAAGAGACAAATGTATCATTATGTCTTTTCGTGTTGATGCTCTCTATATAGTCCACCAGTGAATAGATACAATGTATCATACAACTGTTAAATGGTAACTAATTTCAAGGATTAATTCAGGACAGTAGAACTTCAAAAATCTGGTAAAGATTTGAAACATAAGAGTCTCTATTAAAATTACACTTAGCGAGTTCAGCAAGAGCATTTTAGCTATGAAAGAGTCCCAAATGGAATATAGGCAGCAATTGAGTCTTTCGATTACCAATGTAGATTATATTTATAGTCAAACTCGTTCCTTCTTTTCTATATGAAGAATACTCTGGAAAGTAGTCTATAGGAAAATTTCCAAGTGGTAGTTACTTCATTTCTAGAAGAATGTCAACACTCTGGTTTGAAAGTTACTTTACGATTGCTGTCATACCTTTCTCACCTAGGTATCATCGATGGTATAGACTATGATTAATTACATAAATGGTTACTTTATCTCTTGATCAATTTATGACCCTTCTGCTTGTCTCCCTCTAACACCTCACCTAGAGATTTCAAGCCCGGGTGGTGTCGGTGTCGCGTCCTGAGCTTGAAATAGTAGTGTGCATGATTGGACCAATAATCGATTGTTTCCGAGTTTCTATGTTGAAAAGAAAATGAAAAATCGACACTGTTATGTTTTAGATAGCCTGTAGTAAATTAGCTGCAGCTGTTACCATCACTTTCGCTTGCAGTATGAGTGAAGATTCGCTCCGTCTATGGGTGTTTTGATAAAGGGCCGCAAAATTTTTGGGATATTGTTATTTGAAGCTATATCCGAGGTTATGGCTTTGTCGCGTTCGTCTCTATGTCTGTCACAAAGATAACAAAAAATTATGACCGGATCTTAACGGAGTGTACAGGGATTGTTAGGCATGTTAACAGTAACAAATGATGATCAGTTGGTGTTTCATCCCCCGATCTCTCACTCTCCATTGGCACGGAATTCAGTGACAGGGCCTGTGCTCGATCATGTAGATCTGTAAGCATTTAAAACAGCCGTGAATGGCATTTGGAGTAACTAGTTGTTTTTCTTTGTAACGTTTCGGCAGTCGGGTAGTTGCTCAGTGCTCTATTTGTGGCGTTCTTGCCTGACATGTGGTTGTCAAAATAACAATAAATATAATGACGTTAATGATAATAGCCGTGCATAAGTAAATGCGGTGCATAACTGCCTCTAGTGCTCGACGGACTTTCAACATTATTTACAGCTAGCTCCTCAAATCCTGATGTGAAGAAGTCATCACATTGAAGTTTCATGCATGCATGTTTCTGCTGTCTCAGAAACGGAAATTACTAATTATATTGAGAATTTTGAGCTGTTCGTCCACTGCATAACTCAACTTTCTAGTTTTGCCACATTTAGGACTAAAACAGCCATATTTGAGTTCCATGCTTATTTCACGAGATAGAACCTCCAAAATGTGATACTCTGTACCAGTTCCAAATCGTTCAAAGTATTTGAACTGCGGTGACAATAATTATGAGAGCAGGATATATTCATACGTCAACTGACTAATTCACAATGTTCAAAATATCTAATGGCTTCTGTTCGGCACTAATGGACCACGCACATTTTTCCTTTTCTATATTAATTTTATTAATTATCACTCCACTCCACATGGCAGGAAAACTTTAGCACAGTTATAAAACATTCGCAGAGTACACCGCCCTAATTGTAGGCTATTACAGCTTAGAGCTTTTATATCCTGCTAGACTTAGCTTTAAGTGCACGCAAAAAGTACGACGGTAAACCCGGTGGGTCAAATGACTTTGCGAAACTGAAGTGGAACTCTACGGAATTTACTCCCTATGTTTAATTTACTTTTCGTTGCAGGTTGTTGCAACATCAATGTTAATTGCCTTTCTGTGGAATTTACTATTAAAATCAAATAAACCTTTTATGTTTCTTTGGCGGTTATTGAATAAGGGCATTACCCCACAAAGTTTACTCATTATATTTGATTTAATTCTAGTTGCTTGTGGTATGCCTGATAATGCCCTAAAGTACGGACTGAACCCACTAAATAAATGACAGGTAGTCCTCAGTAAAACATGGATCACTTCTTTAAAATTGAAGATCTACAGTATGTTACTTACAGGACTTTAATGAAATCTGTTGATTCATGACTGAAACATTTTTCAAATGCTATAAAAGTAGTAGGAAGGGATTTGAAGCAATACTGTAATATTTTGTAGGAGTACCTATAATAATGAAATAGTCAAACGATAAGAAAACGTTAATACGGAGATTAAGCTGCAGTTAATCATTGATAAGACGTAACCCTTTTTACATTGCGCCCAGATGTTCAGGAGCTGCTGAAAACCTAAACGCAGAGCTTCATATCTAAAAAGTCAGCAGATTGGATTTGATAGGAGGCACTAGATGGACCAGCAGGCTCATTCCCAGGGGGCCGGTGGGACATACGCCCCAGCCCTCTATGAGGTATTGCCATGATGTCAGTGTCATTTAGGCAACTAAGGAAAAGAACAAGAAAAATTGAAAAACTTCAAACAAAGAGACGTTCATGTAAGAACGATTTAAAACTGCAGATTTGTTTAGTTTAGAGACGTCAAGTTAGTTGGGGCGCAAGAGGGAAGATTATGGATTAAGGTGGCCTCCGTAGCTTTGACCGCTAAGAGTATGTGACTCCTGAATGACGTGTTCTTAGCTGTGGAGGGTGTCTCGCCCAATGTTTGTTAAAATATTTTTTAAACGTGTTGGCTGTCTCGGCACTGAAAATATCGAAGGGTAGTCTATTCCATATGTTCACTATGAAATTCGCTGGCTGAAGGTTGTTCTTTGAGCTTTATGATGTGGAGTTCAACCTAAAATATCGACAGGTAAATGGATCAACTATTTGCTTCAACATTCAAGCAAAATTATCGTATCATTCGATGCATATAACAAATAAGTCGATAGTGCATCAAAGAAAACCCACGGGATGCGATGTGGTAACTACAGCCGAGGAAGTGAAGAAGCTAGCAGTAGAGAGAGAGAGTCATTGGTTGTGAATGCCTTGCCTCTCTCAGTCGTAACTGCTTTTCAGTTAATTACCGGCACTGCTCATATACGCGGCGAAAATTCGATACATCAGGTCATTAGATCATTTTTCTTTCATTCTTAAAGCTCGCATTCTTCAAGTAAATAAAATGGCTGATCATCACCACTTTCGGTTTAAAGGCCGAAAAATTATATCTAGCGGGAGCGAACGCGGATGCGTTCACATCAGGGACAGTAGGTGAATTATTAACATATGCTGCGACAGCTCACACGAGATTTGTCGTGCTGCTGCTGTACATGTGCATCCCAACAAAAGCGTGACCGTCACGTCCTCTAGCTAATGTCTGTGTACAGTTTTTCATTGACCAGTTAATTCTTCGACTTTCTTCAACTTTTCCTTGTCTGTATGATGTCTCCGGTGCATGTGTGCGCGGAATAAATGTGAGCTTACAATTTTCAAATAAACAATATTCCACTAGATACGATCTCGCGGGAACAGCCTCTAGATAAAAACCCACAGGGTGGAATGCGTAGAGTTAGCTCATATAATATAGTAAACTTTAAAGTTATTACGATAATTAAACGTTGGAGGAAACTAATTTTGCCAACTGAAATAATTCTAACTCTGAACGCGAAACATAACTTGCACAGAAACAAAAAAAAAATCGAGAATACTTACATCGAATACTTGCAACGAACACCTGTGAACGTAAACTAAATACTTGATAAGATAATTACCACACATCACGAAAATCCTTACAGCTTATAGAGTAAAAGAAGAAATTTTAACTCTAAATCATACCTTCAGTTCATCATTGACCATATATATGTCATATACGTATATTTAAGATAATCTTTAGAATTAGCACTGTGAACAAACCTCAACAGGAATGAATGTGCTCTACTTTTCCCTGATGAAAATTTAGTATTTGCTTCGTTAATCATCCACCCATTTTAAATATCGTGAACGCAGAGCAATTACAGTATTGTTGAGGGAAGACTGAAAAAATGAAGATGCATAATACATGAAAGTGCGAAAAGAAGCCGTTGATTTCTTTCTTTCTTGGATTTCAACTTTGGCAAAGAAAGTAGCTCATTCAGTCTTTAAGCTTCCATACATTTTGCTATCATCTGGAACCTGGTCTAGTTTCCGTCTACCGGCTTTCAACAGAGTGTAACGGGATGGCCACAGGCTTCAACATGGCTTTGTTTTCTCCGGTTTACAAAAGGCGTGACGAAAAATGTACAGTCAAGTCGGTATTCGACAAATGCATAAAAATTAAAAACAAATTATTTTATTACAGTGCTGGTTGATCGACTGCTTGTTTATCTGTTTGCTTGGAAGGTTGGTTAGCCCCTTCATTCCAATCTGAAGCATTTGATAGAACAAAATTTATAAGCTGAACGGTAGAGATTACGTTGCTTTGTGCTTTGCCAAGCTTGTGAAACACAACTGCAAAAAATATCTGCAGTACCTCTTAGTGGCAGCGTAGAGACTAGCTTGCACATCCTTCCCTCTCATTCTGTATTTTTTAAGTGCATGATGCGCATATTGATTCTAAGATCATCGAAGGAAAAAGGACAGACGTTTCTGAAAGGAGAACCAAGACGGAAAGAGAGAATAAATGAAATTGGGTTTTTGTTACAGGTTATTATTTTCTACCTTCATTTACTGACAGTGCGAGTCACTAATGAATAAAATATGAAACTCGCATCTACAACGTTTTCTATTGAACAATAGTGAAACCAACAGCCTAATCAAGAAAAAGAAACGTTTTGATGACAATTTCTATTACGCTACCAGGAACGCTAGTTAAATATCACTCGATTTGCTTTGTTTTTGCTGGTCTTTTATTTACTTTAGTCAAAAGCATTTGTGCTGCGCTGTAGTGCTATTTTAACACTTGAATGACTATTCTGCTGATAGGCAATTATTACATTAAGCTTCTACACTATTCGTTGTCGTGTTATTCCCCACGAAATAAAAAAATAACTCTAAGTTTCTTACTAAATAGTTAAATTGATATTCATATGTGGCCACAGTTTGAGAGTAAACATAAAACAAGAAGTGGAGTATGCAGCTCTCAAATCCTTCACTACAGTATTTTCAATTTTAAACCAATTAAGCAGGTGCAGCGTACGCTTCATCCAAGAGCATACGCTAGCACACGCGATGCTAGCACACAACTACACAATCCATGCGACAGCCATCATAATATTGCATAGTCGCGTACCTAGGAGTGCTAGAGTGGCTTTACACTTATGCACTGTTCCACAATCCCAGCGTGTGTGTCCGTCCTTAGGGAAGTCCTATTACATTTTGCGACTTTTTTGGTTCAGGGCAAAGCTTGCACCGTACGAAAAAAAAAATATATATATATAAATCCACAAGAGTAGTCTGCAATCTTTGGGCAGATACAGGCGCCCACTAATACATAAAAGAGCTCCTCCTCATAGAATGCCGGGGCGTATGTTGCGGTGTCTTTGGGAATGGGCCTATTGGTTCGTCTACTGCCGCCTATCTAATCTAATCTATTAGCAAGAAAACGGTGACAGGCATCAATATCACTACTGGAAGCGCGTTAATTGCAAATGAAAGACAAACAGCGTTTCCTGCCTCTACAAGCCAAATTGGTGCACGCATGCTTACAGGCAAGCATAAACAGCGTGCCCTGCCTATACGAACCAAATGACTTGTGCCTGTACGCACATACACCATCATCGTTACACACCGCAGCAATACCATCACTGGCCACACGTATACACCTAGAAACACAAGCAGCGTCATACATACACACACACACAAAACCATTCCATACACAGCAAACAAACATACATGAACACCAAGTCGGCGTGCCGTAGCCCCAAAAGCAAGCCTATTGCGGCCGTGTTAAAGGCCTTGAAAATGAGCAGCGGCATCGGAAAGCGCTAGAGTGCCGGCATCTGGGGAATTATCCCTGCCATAAGTCATTTTGGTGCGTTGCCTTGAAGTGAAGTGTTCTCGATAGGCACATTGGAAGCTGTTAAGTGGACTGCGGCGAAGGTAACGAGAGCGACTGGTCGTTATTAGCTGAGATCACAGCACTAAACTGTTACTGCGGGCGGCAGTTACAGAAACAGGAAATGGCCAGACTGCGTGGGGTGCTGCTGTTCTTTGCCGTCAGGTCTGCAGTTAATAATCGTCGCGACTGTCCCCGGTGGTTTGAGTGTGACTAGGATTTTCGTTTGGATTAGTGACATAAGACACATTATATCGACGAGGACAGTAGTGCCTTCAAGGTTTTGCCACATGGGATGGAGTTTTAGACATTAATCCCTAGCCGTTTACGCTTGAGATTCAATCATGGTCAGTGAGAGTTTTATGTCAACCAGAAAGTATAACTGATATGGGATTAGCAACAGAAACTCGACCCGACGCAGCAAAACCTACGGTCGTGACTAAATTAAGTCCCTCACAAAGAATTTGAAGCCATTGCGATAGGCTTTTATGTATGGAAGGGTCCCAATCGATTGTGAGCCTGATTTCTGCCTGTGTCCTTACAAATACCACTTTCTAAATATGGTGAAAATTTCCCTAAGTCTGAAAAACTGCCATCACTGCCTTGTTACTGCCAAGTATAAATTTGCATGATTCTTCCATTTTTTTCTCAATGTGGCTGCATGTACAGGGGAGCAGTGGATATAGAAAAGTGAACACAAATTTACAATGATTATTAAGCAGCAGTACGCTACCTGTGGCCTGCTCATGGAGAAGTTTACTGTAGCTAGTGTTAATACAAATAACACAAAATATCATGTTAATCATTATAAAGCGTCTGTCACGATTATACTGCAGACTTAAATATTGGGCAACGTCATTTTGGATGAGTAAACCGCGTCTAGCTGTTAAAAGCAATATTGTAGGCACTGCAGTGTCGCTTAAACGAAAATTAGATCGTTTAATATTCCCTTCAGATAGAAGGTAACATTATTAATAATAGAAGCACTTACACAGTGCTAGCGTCTTACTAAAAAATTAAGTAAGCTAATGGAATGACTAATGCTTTTGCCACCCTCGAGGCAACCATCGATGCCAGCCAGACACCACACTTGTCAGACTTGTTCGCCTCAATAGAAGCTTTGGGCCCTCCCTGCGGCTGCCCAGTGTACGTGCTCCTGGTCCGCCTTAATTAGCGTTGGCCCTAGTGGCAGGGCGAGAGCTTTCTGCGCTATGTGCTGCATGGAAGCTGCAGCATGTGGGGGGATATGGCACGACTCGAATTGAGTCTTCGTGAGAATGTGAAAGTGGCTACAGAGTGGAACGTGAGGACGCTATGGGAATTCTCGAATTGCGTCTGCGTGTAAATGTGAAAAGGGTGGCAACAGAGTGGTGTCTCAAAGCTATAAAGCTAAGCTTGAGGACAGTGTGTCTTCCGTTTGTCCACCAATGCGATGACCATATATAGCTTTATTTTTCATTGCTATAAACTACTAATGGCATACTTGTCTTCTTTTCGCTTTAATTACGGCAGTTGTAACTTCTATGTTCACTTATCTTCAGAATCAACAATATCATTGACCGCACAGAGCAGTAAGTGTCAGGAAACAAAATAGAGGGTGTCAGAGAGCCTAACAGACAACAATATATGAACAGCTGCTGGGCCACAAAAACTGAACGGAAAGTACAAGTGCGAAGTCACCGGGGAAGTTGCTGGTGAGCGATCAAAATAAAGGATGCGAGTGACCCCGCAGCCGAGAAGCGACCAGAAAAACTGCTGCCAAAGCAGAAAGAGGCCAAAGAAAGAACACAAGAGTCCTCTGGTGTCGGACGCAATGAACTACGGTCAGGTATGGCCATAGGAGCTAGCTGGCAGACCTTCAAAGTTAAAAGTTGGCCCAGAAAGTTTTTGGTAGTTTGGGTAAGTTGTGAGATGGAAGAGGTGGCGGGTGACTTCACGTATATAAAAATGAGCCAAACAGTGGCAACAAATGGCAGTTGGCCCGAGCATATTAGGCAGCCATGGGATGCTAAAATGGAGCTGAGTTAGAGCGTTCTTTCGCTTCGTGCCCTGCACTGCGCAGAGCGACTTCACCAGGGCATTTATGCGCGCGCTCTGCAAAAGTATTCGTCATCCCAGCATTTGCAATATCAATAATACCAGCGGTCGCACTGAGGGAAGGGATCATAATTAGTCCGTAGCGTTTCGTGGGTACCTAATTAATTAATATTTGTGATTTGCTACACAGTTCTACATCAGGATATTTGTTACTGTTTCACAAACTAGAAAATGGCTACTACCATTACATAATTACAAGCATCCTGGTGTGGATGTCCGCGTGCTGTTTCTTCACTTTAGCCCTTAGAGGCTGACTGTGATCATACGGAACAGTTAGTTTGCTGCTTTATGCCCACTCTTCACAACTTAACGAAGCAGCCCAACCTATCTCATGGTCCGATATACATAATTTTCTGAAATATACCTAGTGTTATCATGCATCTGGCAGCAAAGAATGCTGTCACTGTATACTTTTTAACACTCCGCATACATTAAAACAATGTTATTACAATTTCTTGAAATAATGCGTCTAACAAATGTGTAAAGCCTTACCTTACCTTTGACCTTTACCTTTGATGATACTTAGGACGAGGTCCAGGCGGCGTTACGCACGCCGCCCATCTTGTGCAGAGGTGATGCTACAGTCCGTGACCAGCGGGGTGGCTAACAGCAAGTTATCCCCACAGTTCACGTAGCCGCTTACAGCAGGTTTATCTGGCACTTTCAGTAAGCATGCGTCCAGTAAGTGTCTAAATTTCTCAGTCTCTGTACCGGTGACATTTCGAATGTGACGAGGCATTTTGTTGAATAATCTCGCCCCTAGGACCACGAAACTATTAGAATACTTTGTGCTATCGCATCACCACCAGTTTTGATCGGAATGCGCACTTCACAAGTGCGACTAATACGCTTTGAGTGTCCGGCTTGGATTCGCCCATTGACATTGACAGTAATTCCTTCTAGAATTTTTCAAATATATATTATCGTAAAGCGCTCGAATCTCCTTTGAATTGAGTACATTTGAAATTGAGCCAGTCTTTCGTGATAATTTAAATCCTGCATGCCCAGGATTTTGGCAGTGAACGATCTCTGGATAGCCTCGAGGAGCTCTAAGTCTTTCCGTTTGCTTGGCATCCAAAGAGGTGAACAGTATTCAATCCTTGGCAGTATCAATTGTTTCCATAAAGATTGAATTGTGTCCGCCTCTCGTGAAGAGAAAGTTCAAAGCACCCATCCGCTCCACTTTTGCCTGTGGTAACAACTCGAGCCACATGATCTTCAAAAGTGGCATTATCTTGTATTCTCACCCCAAGATCCCTAAAAATTTGCTTTTTCTCGATTTCTCTTCCATCTCTCGTCGTGTAAGACGTAGATTCAGTAAGGGAGAAGTTTTTTTCTGTATCGTAAAAGTTCAAATTTTGATTCGTTGAAGGTCATGTTGTTAACCGATGTCCAGTGAAAGATGTTGGTTAGGTCTAGTTGCACATTCCGTACGTCCGCCGTTGATTGCACCGCTGCTAATATCCGTGTGTCATCAGCGAACGATGAGGGAACGGCAGACTTGCATTGGTGCTCCATATCATTTATCATGATAAGGAAGAATATTGGACCAAGCATGGTGCCTTGAGGAACTCCACTGAGTACCGGCTGTCGTTTGGACACTTTATTATTTATAATTAAACTTTGGGTTCGGTTTGTCAGAAAAGGGATGCTCATGTTGAAGAGTTTGAGTAGCAGTATTCCATGGCCTACTTTATCGAATACTTTGGCAAAATCTAAATATATTACGTCCACACTTTTTGCCTTGGCATAGTAGGTCGAGAATAGAGTCATAATGGTCAAGCAGCTGCGAAGTGGTTGAACGTTTATGGCGAAAGCCATGTTGATTTGATGTAAGCAGCTTATTGCTTTCTAAATGATGTACAAGGTCTTTCCTAAAGACCCTTTCAAATGTGTTCAGTACGTGGCTGGTCAGGGAGACAGGTCTCTAGTTGGCTGGATCCATGCTATTTCCAGCTTAAGGAATAGGTGAAATAATCGCTATAGACTTTTTAATATTGACGGCTTAGTATTTCGCTCATTTCCTGGTCATCCTCAACAATGGATCCTGTATCATTCACCAGCGGCCCGATTTTCGATTTGATCGAGGAATGATGCGATGCATAGGCAAAAAAACATTTGCTATTGCTTTTAATTTTTCGATGGGTTTCTTTTCTTTTTCTTGTTTCTCTTCATCGCGTGATCTTGCAAGCTGACGTTCTATCTCATCTAGCTTCTTTTTGCACTCGGATTTGCGTTGTAGTAACTACGTTGATTGCTGGCATTTGATAAGTTTTGCTCGTTTCTTAAGTAGTCTTTTACGGAATTTGTGGGGTCGACTTTTATGAATTTTTTTTTTACCGGGCTAAGGTACTATGTGCACTTTTCTAATAATATGTTTTCGAATGAAGCCGGTTGGTATATGCATAATTGTAACATTTTATGGTAAATGAAATGAACTGAAATCGTTGCATAATAAAAACACGCTTGTTTGAAGTTAAATGTAAAGATCACTGAATCGCTCTAACGACCGCGTCGCTGGTTGCAGTGCATCCATAGTGTGCTTTCTTCAGCTTGCGTTAACATTGTTACAGAAATGAACAGAAAACTTAATGGATACGCTGTATCGAGAGTAATACTGAAATGACTAAAGAAAATATATAGCTAAATAGCGCTCTGGGTGCCAGCTATATTTGTGCAATTGCATTATTAGAGTTGTACTGTGGCTAGTCTTTTCATTTGAGAGATCATGAATACTCATTGTCCAAAGTGATGACGAATCAAGGATGATATGATAAGGTGAGATTCACTAGATAAGTGGCAAAGGCTGAGTATGTAAGAAAATTATAATAGCGATTTACCGCTAATGAAAAATAAGTAATTGAAATTATAATGAACGATGCATTGTAGTTCTTGTATTTCAGGTACAAAAATAAAAAATTGCCATAATAAAGCCCCATAGCGTCTAAGTATGCTGTATATTTCCTTGATGTAACCAGGGCTGTCCAACATTAGCCCAGTGGGCAACAACTATCCTGCCTGTTGTTTTTTTGTGACCTGTGACCACTTTTATTACAAATTTATTTTGTTTTTATTTAGTTATGCAAAGTCTCACATGTTGGAAAGAATCTAAACTACATATGTGTACAGGTTTAACTAGAACGCCAGGTTGTTTAATTAAAATTTCTTTGTTTTCTCCAAGGTACGACTGTCTAAAATGGTCTTTTAGTCCGTTTGGTGCAGTAGTTCGCCAAAGTTGAGGTTGCTGTAATTCATTGTTGTTGAGATTTTGTGTTGAGATTGGTTGGCGACCCGTTTCAGTCATAGCTAATAATCAACTTCAGGCCATAATCAGCTGCAGAAAAGCTGACATCTGTTTTCGATGGTACGAATAGAAAGATAATGGTAGAAGTAAAAAGTGGTGGTATCGGCAGGCGGCTTCTTCTGTTTACTGGCGCTCAGCGGTCGGAGGCTGTAGGGGTCCACGCTGATTGGCTGGTGGGTATCCCTGATTAGTCGGCTGCTTGACCTATTGTTGGCGCTTTCGCTTCTCCGCTCAATTTGAGTACTCAGCAAGCACCCATCACCTGACTGTTGATGGCTAGTCGTTTAGTCCTAATGAAGAGAGCATCAATTTTCTGTAAACGTTGGAAGTTGCTGTTGCGATAAAGAATTGTTGCCCCCGTCAATGAGGTGATGTTTTTG
Source organism: Parhyale hawaiensis (assembly GCA_001587735.2). Classification (NCBI taxonomy): domain Eukaryota; kingdom Metazoa; phylum Arthropoda; class Malacostraca; order Amphipoda; family Hyalidae; genus Parhyale; species Parhyale hawaiensis. Next base: position 8,329,094 of record LQNS02000211.1, on the reverse strand, counting down.
TCAAGTTTGTCTCCTTGTCTATCTGTCTGACTGTTTGTTTGTTTTGCTGACTGTCTGGGCATTAGTCTGTCTGTGTTAGTGTACGAAACTTACAGGAATTATTAGGTATGTTAGAAACAATAGATGATTTACTTTTGATGAAGATAAGTTCAACCGTTTGTTTGTTTTTCTGCCTCTTTTTTTTCGCTAGCTTAGCTCAAAAAGTTATGGACCGATTTTTATGTATTTTTAAGAAATGTTGGGGAGATAACTTAGAGTAAATAACCAAATTATGTGTTAATCTGTTTGGTCATTTGCTTGTTGCAATGTTTATCAAATATTCGTCAGTAACATTAATCAAATGTTATGAAACATATTTTCATGAAATTTAAGAGAAATTGTTAAACACGTTAAAAGCCACAAATGATTCAATTTCGGTGATGATTGCTTAGTCCGTTTGCGTGTTAAACTAATATTTGTGAAAATGTTTGTCAAAAGTATAGCTAAAAATGTTATCCAAGGATCTTTAAGAAATCTGTAGGAATCGTAAGAAAAGTTAAAAGGCATGAATGAAAAATTTTTTGTGATGATCGATCTGCTCATTTGTGTGTTTGACAAATGTTTGTCAGCACATAAGTCAAAAAGTAACTGACAAATATTCGGGAAATTTACAGTGGCTGTAATAACTATCATGAGGCACAAATGACCAATTTGGTGATTGTAAAGAAGAAATTTTTATTTCGGTACCAGTTGGAATTTTTTCGTTAACATTGCCTTGCCAGGCAAAGGTATGCGCTCTCAGAATGCTCTAGTTGTTCCTGCTACAGGTATTTCCTTGGTTAAGATCATACTGTGCTGCTAGTGGGAGTGGGTCTTCGGTCCACCTGACCCGAGATGTAAAGGGAAACGTTTTCTTAAAACGGTTATTTTTTGTGATGGCTCACAATCTCCAAGTTCACACTTGTACTCTTATATGACGTTGGCCTGTTTCAAAGGCGAAGCAATAGTATTGTTATCTCTTGTGATGAGCTGGAAGATATCGGGGCTCTTGTTATATACCAATAATCATAGCCGATTGTTTGTTTTGGTGTATTGTTCCTTATGAGTTGCCTGAGTACTCGTTCATCGGTTTTGTGGGCTGAAGACTTTTGCTTTTCGTTGAACTTTGTGTGGGTTGTGAGCCCCAAACAACCCGAATATAAGCAAAACCAAAACCACTTTAACAAGACCTCTCACGTTACATCTCGGATCAGGTGGACCGAAGCACTATACCCACCAGTAGAACAGCATGATCTTAACCAAGAGAAGTAGCTGAAACAGGAACAATAATCCTTCATCGCAGTAGCAACTTCCAACGTTAGCAGATAATGGAAGATCTCTTCTTTAGGACTAGACGACTAGCTATCAACATTCAGATGACTAGATCTTGCCAAACTCTTAAACTGAATGCAAAAACGGAAGCACCGACCATAGACCAAGCAGCAGACTAATCAGCGTTTCCCACCAACCAATCAGCATGCACCACTACAACCTCCGACCGCTGAGCACCCCATGGAATAGATAGATGCAGCCATCTGCCGATGAAAGCACTCTTTACTTTCACAGCATCTTTCTATTCCTACTGTCGAAACCAATACTACCGCCTTAAAATGATTATGAGCTATGATCATCCTACTAACATAATGGCATTAGCTCATAGAGGGCCGGAGCGTAAGTTCCGGTAGCTCTTTGGGAATGGGCCTCTTGGTTCGTCTATTGCCGCCTATCTAATCTAATAACTGACTTGAACGCCTGCAGATACAAAATGCTGAAAGTGAATGTTCGCAACAAATTTCAGGTTAAATCCACAAGGGTGCAAAACACCGACTGATCTGATAAGTTCAGTACCCAACGGTCTCCCACACAGAGAGGTGGGCATCAGTCCCAGCTCATATGTTTCCCCTAATGGACTTTGAGTGCAGAGACAAAAGAGTACAACCAATGTCCCTCGTTATTTTATACCTAATGAAATATACATGGGCAGACCACCCTCCGCCTATGGGATAGATTCACCGGATCATTCTCATCACGCAGCCTACTAGCTGAGCTAACAGGTCCTTTTAGCAGGCGCAAGCGACTGACTGTAGTCGAAGCCCTGACCGTAAGCAATACTCCGACAAAAACTGCCGAAATGTATACTAGTACCTATGGGATGCTCTTAACATAGCATCATCATTAAGTAAAATCCAATCTTCTTGATAAAAAGGATACCGAGCATCTCCGAAGAGCTAGCTCTTGAATTTTTTCCACCCACTGTTAATGTCTCCATTTCCCCAAGCAGCTCAATGAACATAAGAAAGTGCTTTTAACATCCCCTACACAAAGTAAAATTATTACGCTACTGCGAACCTGTTAACTTCCACATTTGATGCTAAAATTTGACACATTTCCCAAGTCATAAATTTAGGTACCTAGCTAAATCATACTTATTACTCTAGAGCTGTCCAAGAATACGTTATTATGTGAAACCATTTAATGCATCCATTTTTTAAAATATATATGTGTTACAATTATTATTATAGTGGGTTGGGCTACTAGCGCCACAATTCAAAAACTATGCAACATCTACGGTATTTTTTCATTAGGCACAGCGACATTATTGCTTTTACTGAATAAATTATTAACAGAATTTTCATATTTTTACCAAAACCATCTCATGGACGAATTGGCACCGATAACAGTCAAGAGACCCATAATGCCCCTACCTGGAGAAATAATTCAACTTTGAGAGATAAATCCAAGGATGAAAATAGTAAGAGTAACGTAATCTGCAGGTTCTACGCAAAGAACATCTGGAAATAGGGGATTTCAGACAGAGGGTGTCACTTTTTCCACCCGAAAAGATGCTCAAGATTCATGAAATACGGCACCTATGGCTGCAAATCCTGAAAAATTTGTGGTTTGCTTTATCCATTTGTTTGTCGGAATTCCTTCCGAAAAGGAGAATGCCTGGATCCTTCATGTGGCGAAATTCACTTGGGTAGTACCACACGTACTACTAGTTCTGAGCCCCATTCGTGACATCAAAGAGACCACCGTGAAAACACTGGAATATCGTGGCACTCACAAATCAACAGGCAAAGAGAAAGATTCTCAGAGCGCGAGAAAACACCGTATAGGAATGATAACAACCCTGGTATTAGCGCACAGAATCAAGCTGACACGGGGGCGTCCTTCCAAGATATGAAATAGTACATTCAGAAGATAGAAAATTTCTTAGAGACAATGTATCAAAAGATGCTGTCAATGGAAATTTACCTGGAAAAATGGCATTTCAATGGATTTTTCTTAGCAGCATCTCGGGCAACCTGGTGTTGCAGAAAACTTTATTTGGTTTTCATTACCAATCCGTGAAGGCCTGGGTAGGTAATTTTATTAATAGCTAGAACCCATTGGGAGCGCATAGGTACCTCCGCCAAGCACGGCAACGGTAACGAAATATTCAAACTGGTACTGAAACTGTGGTACACTTTGTATCAATAACAAAATCTAATCATTTGTGCCTTTAGACAGTAATGACATGCAAGCTTCTGTAATTTGTTTAAGATCCGTTCATAACTTTTCGAGCTATACTACTAACGAACATTCTGACAAACATACGTCAAACACACAATCAGACCAACTGATCATCATCAAAATTCAATCATTAAATGTCTTTCAACATTACTAACAATTCTTCTAAATTTTATAAATATTCGTTCATAACTTTTTGAGTTAGTTGGCTAACATGCATAAAATCAAATACAGATAAAAAAAGTGGACAAATCATCACAAAAATTTGATCATTGACTCTTCGTAATATAGACAGCAACACATGCACATTTCATGAAAATCCGTCCATAACTTTTGAGTTATGACATTAGGAAAAAAGAGGCAAACAAACAGAAGTAGGAAAAGATCAATTTTAACGAAAAGTTAACCATCTGCTCCTCCTATCATACCCAATAATCCCTGTAAAGTTCGTTAAGATCCGTCTATAACTTTTCGAGTTATCTTGGAGACAGGCAAAAATACAGACAGGCAAACAAACAAACTCGACGAGAATATAACCTCCTTGGCGGAGGTAATAATGATTAGATCAATGATTTTAAATATCCAATGTTGTCGTTTAGCCTTTGACCGTCCCTCCCACCTCCATTCCCATCTTGCCATTTAGTAGCACCCAATACTTCTCCCGCTTTTGCAATAAATATTCTTCGACTCCGATACTTTAGCTTTGAGGTGTTTCCTACAACTCCGTTCGTTCCCTGTAGCTGGAAAAGTTTTTTTTTTCTGCTTCTTTTTCTTCTTCTTCTTCATGTCGTAATCCGAGGATTACTTGGTAGTTTCGTGATGAAAATAACAGTGAAGGACTCCGAAGACAGGAGTTGTGCCACACATATGATAATTGCAGTTATCACGTAATTTTTACGAAGCAACGAACAATGATTGTTGTTTGAAAATTAATTCAAATTGGTACATTCTGAAAATTTACACAGTTTAAAAATGCGTATTAACTAAAGTGATTATTATGTTAAGTAGAAACTCAGTGCCCGTACCCTTTTACTCTATACACTCTATGGTCATTTTTGTGTTTATATTAGCAAATACCACAAATGAACAGTCTGTTGAATCGTTAATATTTCTTACATTAACTTTTACACTAAGAATACCCACACATTTTTGCAACATCTCTACGTCCATTTATATGCTTAACGATCTTCTAATTTCTCACCTCACCATCTCGAGGTGTTTCAAATCAATCTCCATATGTGTTAACGATGTCCACTTTTGTACCACTTTCCTGCTAACATGTTCATCGTCCGTTTGTTTCGCTGGAAGCCCAACTATATACCATTTCCGTGTCTACAGGTCCACCGTCCGTTTGTGTCGCTGGAAGCCCAACTATATACCACTTCCGTGTCTACAGGTCCACCATCCGTTTGTGTCGCTGGAAGCCCAACTATATACCACTTCCGTCTCTACAGGTCCACCGTCTGTTTGTGTGGCTGGAAGCCCAACTATATACCACTTCCGTGTCTACAGGTCCACCGTCCGCTTGTGTCGCTGGAAGCCCAACTATATACCATTTCCGTGTCTACAGGTCCACCGTCCGTTCGAAGGCTTCGTAAGAAGAAAACTTTGAATCCCAGCAGGCGTCGGCTTTTCAGACTTCAGATTAAGATTCGCCGCTTCAAAACTCACAACTGAGAACAGCCGAGATAAGCGCGTTTCTCTGCAGGGAGACGAGGGCGCATTTTAA
>LQNS02000211.1:8298475-8323051 GCA_001587735.2 Parhyale hawaiensis | reverse complement strand
AGGCTTCGTAAGAAGAAAACTTTGAATCCCAGCAGGCGTCGGCTTTTCAGACTTCAGATTAAGATTCGCCGCTTCAAAACTCACAACTGAGAACAGCCGAGATAAGCGCGTTTCTCTGCAGGGAGACGAGGGCGCATTTTAAAGGAAATGATTGAGCGAGAGCGCCAAGGCCAATTCCCCGTACCAATCAACAGACAGACAGGCGCTTTTACTAGTTCTAGACCGAGGTTTTTGCAAAGTTATCCAAGCTTCCGATAATGGCAGAGGCTGTAGGGATTCATTCATAGAATGAACTACGCTTGCAGGTTAGACGAAGAGAAAGGTAAATCTCATGGCATTGCTATAACATTTAGAAAGCTTTCAGTTCCTAATTATAACGTGCGTAACAACTGTGATTTTTATCCACTGATGTATAAGAGTATAAAAAATAAGATATTTTGCTAAGATGGCACGCTTGCATATTACGATGCGCTACTCTTGTCTAACATGTGCAATATCTTCGGAACCAGACAGTTTTTTTTTTCACCAGGGACTAGATATCGAGTTTCCACTACATCTGACACATTTTGTATCTAATGAATGTACGAAATATTATTATATGCTAAGCCCACTATCGCCGAGTCTGACACACCCAACAAGATTGCTTTGTCTGAATATCTTCTTCTATATCTGATACCTTTCGCTCAAAAGCTGCACTATTCTCTTTGACCTGTTTCACACAGAACCTTTAAAGGTATTATACGCCGGTATCGATTTGAAACCTATTTGAAGTTCTTTATTCAACCTCCTCAAAGGTGTTTTCGGAATCACCTGGAAGGAGGCTCCGCTGGCGTTCCTTAAGAACCATTTTGACCGAGTCCTTTGAAAAACCAGACCGCTCTGTACGTTGTCCGAAAGCTCAGGACTTCGCCAATACTTCTTTAGCTGTTTTGGGGTTCCCCTCAATACGACTTGTATGGTCATGCTGATCATCAATTTATATATTCAGTATATAACATACTTTGCTCGCAAATCTACTAAGTACTGTCGTGCCCTGCATAATATATGTATTATTATTTTTTTATTAATTAGATAATAGTGCTCTATAATACGATTGTTTGTCAGTCAGTGGCTTAAGATATTTTAGTATATAATTTTACGCAAAGCACATGACAGTTTTATATTACAGGCTCTTAAATTTTTAATATTTCAGTAATTTAAACGGTTATAATTCTTTTGAAGATTTGTTAATTTCACCCACCATTTGCTGTGGGGAGTTGCACTTCCACAGACCAGAGGGCTGATTAATTAAATTACCTTAGCCTGCATTAAGCTGTCGCAACATGCTCTTTTGTACCCACGAGCTGTGCTTCTTGACCTCTTCCATGACTTGTGCTGACAGGGGTCTGCCTCTTCTTTGCAGACTTACTGCAGTAAGCGCTTTGATCTACTCTATTGACGCAACACCCTCGATCCTACAGGGGCTTCACGTTTATTTCGACACATAGTCTGTCGTCATATGTAGAACATGTTACATGTAGCATATAATGTATAACCTATATAAAACATGTCACTCATGCCCACATGTTTCACGACATACAACATTTAACATGTCTGTTGATCCCTCTCTCTGTCATAGGATCAACGCTTTGGGTATCGGAAGGCTTAAATCAAATATAAATTTATCAAAAAAGTCTTTGATGATACATCTTTTGAAAATGTGTGCAAATAAAGCATTAGGCACTTCCCTAATTTCTCCCGGCTGCATTAGAAACTGAAGGTACAAGACAAGCCTGAAGAATCTCTCACATCCCGCCTATAGCTACGTACAGTAATGAACCTTTGGGTCTTAAAATGAAGCTTTTTAGGGCCAAAGACAATCCTAAAGAACTTGCCAAAACCTATCGACACAGTAATGAATTATTGAGTTCGAAAATGAACATTTGGTTTTGCACAGGAAGTTCAAAAGTATTCATTTTCAAAAATTTTATCTGCTACTTTGGATCACAAAATCCATGTAGTGTCGCTTGTCAGTCTACGAATCCATGGCCAATGGGTACCAGGAAGATATCGAGTTTACACGAGCAAATATGGATACGATGTCTCAATCTTGTTTATGAATCAACACTCAATTAAGCCGATTACAGCCTACAGCGGGTGTTCTTCAGCTTCAAAACAGACGGGATTAGGGCATAGATAATGGATTTTGGAGGGCCACTAAGAATAAAAATGCTGTGTCAGCTTCATTGGCGTCAGGCAACTGTTTGCCAAGATCTTACTACATACATACGAAGCACTGCTGTCTTTGAGTACCAGCATCTTATTTGATATATACGTATATGTGACTCTATGTAAGACGTGTCTTTGACTCTTTCCTCTTAATGAATATTAGTAAAGGGTATGACTAGGCCTGAAAAAAAAAATTGAGCCATAAGAATATAACACACTTAGGCAAGGAGCAATTATTCAATAACATTTTTCTTAAAAACAAACCAGAAACTAGTTAGTGAATGAAACCCTAAGAGTCTACAGTCAAATATCCGCTGATCGTTCATAGAAAGAGAATAAGAGACCTTTTTGGTTTGCAGAACAAGCAAAATGTTATTACGCTTTACCGCAGTTACTGTACGACATCTAGGAAACAAGTATTAATAACAAAACAAAATTGACACACCGAAATTTATTACGTCACTCTCTGAAGAAAGCACAGCCACCAACTGAAGATTGTTACTTCGTCTCACTTAGGAAAACTCTGGATTCTCTTCCAATATTATGTTTCTGGTATTGAGGGAGGGGGGCATAGTTGACTACGCGAACAACCGAGGATACGGCCAGGGTACGCAGAGATACAGATACTTTTGATAAACACAACACTGTACTGAAGACTCAGTATTACAGTTGGCACGGTCAGAAGAATATGACAAGCGTAAGGCAGGCTTACTGCGCGCCTAGTGCTGGAGCAATTAAGGATAGGGACCGACCGGTCTCAGTCTGTCACTAACAGGCTACCTATTCTGCTACAGCGCGTTCTTTTATACATTCACGCTGGGCATGTCACAGCTCAACTATTTAGTAGTGTATGATGGAGATTAATTAAATTGAACGGTAATTCTGATGAGTGAGGGTAAGTATTTGCTGCAAAGAACTAATGTGTTTTGTCCCACAGAACTTTGTATGAAACAATACCCATCGATAACCTATCCAAATACTTAAATTTGTACAAGCTACCATCTTCCTTGATGTGCATACGCAGTTACTGAAATCATCATCAAGTTATTAAAAGAGAATTAAACTAATACTCCTATTCACTCTTTTACGGTAACTTCATTGCAGTACTGTTTGATGCATAATTTATTGTTCTAGGACGCCATAATAAATTTATCTGTGAAAGTTTTAATATGTTCGGACTTTTTAATATAAAATATTAAGAGTTGAGTGCCAGGAACCAATTCAAAGAGACCACAGGTTTGGTCTGCTGGCTCAGGGCTATACGCTCTATATGACCCTGCTTAATCGTAGCTTAACTCTTCATAATGCAGGGACGGGATTTTGCTTACTATATAACTTTCTTGAATTTGATGCGATCCTTTGTACTCATGTTAGTGAGATGTATCAGCCTCATTCTTGCTTTATGTTTTTTCAAGTCTAGCATCGTGTACAGCCCGTAGCTATATCATGGAGCACTGGAAAAGTGGCACCTGAATATCCGAAATAGCTATGCATGTTCCCACGTACGCACGATGTCCCTGCAACTCACTTTGTTATTAATCGAATGTTAACAGAACCGATCCCTGCCTACATTAACGTTTAGATTCGTTGCTGGCGACAGTGACACCTCTCCATAACGACTTCTCATCATATCTGGCACCTCCTGAACCCATGCATGCGCGATGTCCCACTCTTGCCTGATAAGCCCAACATCGATGGCCCTCGAAAATCGTAAAGCCACCTCACCATTCGCTGCCTGTTCCCTTAGCTCGGCAGCAACAGCCGCTGAAGCGCACAAACCGTCAATATGTTCAGATCACCAGCTGCCTCACTGGCTCAAGGCCCCGCTCCGCCACTTCAATAAGAGAACAAACTCTACATCAAAGCGCACGATCGATTGCACCTGCCAAGTGATAACTTATTCAAACACTGAAAAGCTGTTTTCAGAAAACAACTTTTGATCAGGATATCAAAGGGCATTTATTTGAATATCTATAATGGATGTAGTATCTCAAGCAATCTCTGTTAGAGAGTGAATTTCATTTGCTCCCCTCTATAAAGTAAGAGAAAACGTGAATGCAAAGCAGCCTTTAGCAGCTAATCATCTAATTGAACTGTTTCTTATATGAAGCAATGACTTTGAAGTAGTGAAATTACTCTGAAGTGAATGGAAAGTCATGCCAGGGAATTACTTAGTATTCTAATTATCTTGTGAATGGCGCCCCCTGACCTCTTCTAAGACTCAATGAAGTTACGACGTAACTCACTAGAAGGAGAGCGGACAGTAACTGTAAGGAGCAAGGAATAGAAAGATGTATTGAATGTACTGGGAAGAAAAGATTTTTAACTACAACACATTTAGCTTCGAAGGATACAACTTTGGAGAAGAAGCAAAGGATCGAACGATTTTTTCTTGGAACACGGAGCAATGGGTCGGAGATTTAAGCATTGGAAGACAGAGCACAGGGCTGGAAAATTAAGTATTAATTGGAACACAGAATATTTAGTGGACCGGAGGATTAGGCATTATAGGTGTGGAACACAGAGTACAGGAGGGAAGCGGAAGACTGTAGCACTGGAATACAGACCAGAGTACAGAAGAAGGTTTCTTGAATGAAACAATAGAGTAAAAGACCCAAAAATTTAGCTCTGGAGCACTAAGCAAAAAAAAAAAGAAAAACTTAACGATGCAACGCAGAGTAAAGGTCCAAAAGCTACAGTGGAACACAGAACGAAGAACCGAGAGATTTTACATTGGAGCACAGGACGGAGGCAAAAAGAGATACAGCTATTACAGCTATTGTTGAGGATGGCACATCCAAGGAACTCTACTTTACACATCCAGCTGCTCTTGAATAATACTGAGCAGTAGAATTAGTGTTCTCTCTTGACAATGTATGCATTAAGATCAATAAAAACTGCACAGTAATCTTATATATGTGCATCTTCAGTCTGTTACGCCCGCAGGCGAGCTACAACACTAAACAACATATTTAATCAACGTAAAATAATACTTCTTCTGGATTACGAATTTTATTTTTTCCAAGCTAAACAACATGTTCTTACAATGCCGGTAATTAAATTCTTTGTTGTTTGTAGCCCATAGTTGTCTGTTGTGAGGAAATTCATTTTCAGAAACTGAGGCTAGCCATTAGCAGCTCTGCCGAGCCGCGTACCTAGTATAATTGACTGTTAAACAACATTACTCCTGGGAAATATTGTCTTTTAAGCTTAACTCAAATGCTTATGCATTTAACTGTTAGATTTACTAGGCAAACTCTAGAGTGTTTATTATAAGTTTAAATATAACTACAGTATTGTGGAATAGCAGTTCGCGTGTAGTCATTAAGGTATGCTATATATATGCTCGTAGTCAGGTACGCACGTGCTAGCAGTCAGTTACGCGTGTGCTAGCAATCAGGTATGGTGGTGCTAGCAGTCAGGTATGGTGGTGCTAGCAATCAGGTATGGTAGTGCTAGCAATCAGGTATGATGCTGCTAGCAATCAGGATGGTGGTGCTAGCAATCAGGTATGGTAGTGCTAGGAATCAGGTATGGTGGTGCTAGCAATCAGCTATGGTGGTGATAGCAATCAGGTATGGTAGTGCTAGCAATCAGGTATGATGCTGCTAGCAATCAGGTATGGTGGTGCTAGCAGTCAGGTATGGTGGTGCTAGCAATCAGGTATGGTAGTGCTAGCAATCAGGTATGATGCTGCTAGCAATCAGGTATGGTGGTGCTAGCAATCAGGTATGGTGGTGCTAGAAGTCAGGTATGGTGGTGCTAGAAGTCAGGTATGGTGATGCTAGCAATCAGGTACGGTAGTGCTGGCAATCAGGTATGGATGGTGGTGCTAGCAATCAGGTTTGGTGGTGATAGCAATCAGGTATGATGGTGCTAGCAGTCAGGTATGGTGGTGCTAGCAATCAGGTATGGTGGTGCTTGCAATCAGGTATGGTGGTGCTAGCAGTCAGGTATGGTGGTGCTAGCAATCAGGTATGGTGGTGCTAGCAATCAGGTATGCGCGTACCAGCTGTCAGTTACGCGCGTGCTAGCAGCCAGGTACGAGCGTACTAGCAGCCAGGTACGCGCGTGCTAGCAGTCAGGTACGAGCGTGCTAGCAGTCAGGTACGAGCGTGCTAGCAGTCAGTTACGCGAGTGCTAGCAGTCAGGTACGAGCGTGCTAGCAGTCAGTTACGCGCGTGCTAGCAGTCAGGTACAAGCGTACTAGCAGTCAGGTACGAGCGTACTAGCAGTCAGGTACGCGCGTGCTAGCAGTCAGGTACGCGCGTGCTAGCAGTCAGGTACGAGCGTACTAGCAGTCGGGTCCGAGCGTGCTAGCAGTCAGTTACGCGCGTGCTAGCAGTCAGGTACGCGCGTGCTAGCAGTCAAGTACGCGCGTGCTAGCAGTCAGGTACGAGCGTGCTAGCAGTCAGGTACGAACGTGCTAGCAGTCAGGTACGCGCATCCTAGCAGTCAGGTACGAGCGTACTAGCAGTCAGGTACGCGCGTGCTAGCAGTCAGGTACGAGCGTGCTAGCAGTCAGGTACGAGCGTACTAGCAGTCAGGTACGCGCGTGCTGGCAGTCAGGTACGCGCGCGCTAGCAGTCAGGTACGCGCATCCTAGCAGTCAGGTACGAGCGTACTAGCAGTCAGGTACGCGCGTGCTAGCAGTCAGGTACGCGCGTGCAGCAGTCAGGTACGCGCATCCTACCAGTCAGGTACGAGCATACTATCAGCCATGTAGGCGCGTGCTTGCAATCAGGTACGAGCGTGCTAGCAGTCAGGTACACTCATGTCAGCAGTCAGGTACGAGCGTGCTAGCAATCAGGTACGCGTGTGCTAACAGTCAGGTACGAGCGTGCTAGCAGCCAGGTACGCGCGTGCTAGCAATCAGATTCGAGCGTGCTAGCAGCCAGGTACGCTCGTGCTAACAGTCAGGTACGAGCGTGCTAGCAGCCAGGTACGAGCGTGATAGCAATCAGGTACGAGAGTGCAAGCAGCCAGGTACGCGCGTGCTAGCAGTTATGTACGCGCGTGCTAGCAGTTATGTACGCGCGTGCTAGCAGTCAGGTACGACTGCGCTAGCAGCCAGGTACGCGCGTGCTAGCAGCCAGGTACGAGCGTGCTAGCAGCCAGGTACGAACGTGCTTGCAGTCAGGTACGAGCGTGCTAGCAGCCACGTACGAGCGTGCTAGCAGTCAGGTACTAGTGTGCTAGCAGCCAGGTACGTGCGTGCTAGCAACCAGGTACGCGCGTGCTNGTCAGGTACGAGCGTGCTAGCAGTCAGGTACACTCATGCTAGCAGTCAGGTACACTCATGCTAGCAGTCAGGTACGAGCGTGCCAGCAGTCAAGTACGAGCGTGCAAGAAGTCAGGTACGCGCGTGCTAGCAGTCAGGTATGAGTGTGCTAGCAGTCAGGTACGAGCGTGCTAGCTGTCAGGTACGCGCGTGCTAGCAGTCAGGTACACTCATGCTAGCAGTCAGGTACGAGCGTGCTAGCAGTCAGTACCGAGCGCGCTAGCATCAGGTACACTCATGCTAGCAGTCAGGTACACTCATGCTAGCAGTCAGGTACGAGCGTGCTAGCAGTCAGGTACGAGCGTGCTAGCAGTCAGGTACGAGCGTGTTAGCAGTCAGCTACACTCATGCTAGCAGTCAGGTACGAGCGTGCCAGCAGTCAAGTACGAGCGTGCAAGCAGTCAGGTACGCGCGTGCTAGCAGTCAGGTATGAGCGTGCTAGCAGTCAGGTACGAGCGTGCTAGCAGTCAGGTACGCGCGTGCTAGCAGTCAGGTACACTCATGCTAGCAGTCAGGTACGCGCGTGCTAGCAGTCAGGTACGAGCGTGCTAGCAGTCAAGTACGAGCGTGCTAGCAGTCAGGTACGCGCGTGCTAGCAGTCAGGTACACTCATGCTTGCAATCAGGTACGAGCGTGATAGCAGTCAGGTACGAGCGTGCTAGCAGTCAGGTACGCGCGTGCTAGCAGTCAGGTACGCGCGTGCTAGCAGTCAGATACACTCATGCTAGCAGTCAGGTACGAGCGTGCTAGCAGTCAGGTACACTCATGCTAGCAGTCAGGTACACTCGTGCTAGCAGTCAGGTACGCGGGTTCTAGCAGTCAGGTACACTCATGCTAGCAGTCACGTACGCGCGTGCTAGCAATCAGGTACACGCATGCTAGCAGTTAGGTACGAGTGTGCTAGCAGCCAGGTACGCGCGTGCTGGCAATCAGGTACGAGCGTGCTAGCAGCCAGGTAAGCGCGTGCTAGCAGCTAGGTACGAGCGTGCTAGCAGCCAGGTACGAACGTGCTAGCAGTCAGGTACGAGCGGTCTAGCAGCCAGGTACGAGCGTGCTAGAAGCCAGGTACGAACGTGCTAGCAGTCAGGTACGCGCGTGCTAGCAGTCAGGTACACTCATGCTAGCAGTCAGGTACGCGCGTGCTAGCAGTCAGGTACGCGCGTGCTAACAATCAGGTACACGCATGCTAGCAGTTAGGTACGAGTGTGCTAGCAGCCAGGTACGCGCGTGCTAGCAATCAGGTACAAGCGTGCTAGCAGCCAGGTACGCGCGTGCTAGCAGCCAGGTACGCGCGTGCTAGCAGCTAGGTACGAGCGTGCTAGCAGCCAGGCACGAACGTGCTAGCAGTCAGGTATGCGTGTGCTAGCAGCCAGGTACGAGTGTGCTAGCAGGCAGGTACGCACGTGCCAGCAGTCAGGTACGCGCGTGCTAGCAGTCAGGTACGAGCGTACTAGCAGTCAGGTACGAGCGTGCTAGCAGTCAGGTACACGCATGCTAGCAGTCAGGTACGAGCGTGCTAGCAGTCGGGTACGCGCGTGCTAGCAGCCAGGTACGCGCGTGCTAGCAATCAGGTACGAGCGTTCTAGCAGCCAGGTACGCGCGTGCTAGCAGCTAGGTACGAGAGTGCTAGCAGCCAGGTACGAACATGCTAGCAGCCAGGTACGAGCGTGCTAGAAGCCAGGTACGAACGTGCTAGCAGTCAGGTACGAGCGTGCTAGTAGCCAGGTACGAGCGTGCTAGCAGCCAGGTACGAGCGTGCTAGCAGCCAGGTACGCGCGTGCTAGCAGCCAGGTACGAGCGTGCTAGCAGAGAGGTACGAGCGTGCTAGCAGTCAGGTACGAGCGTGCTAGCAGCCAGGCACAAGCGTGCTAGCAGCCAAGTACGCGCGTGCTAGCAGTTATGTACGCGCGTGCTAGCAGTCAGGTCCCCACATGCTAGCAGTTAGGTGTACGGGTGCTAGCAGTCAGGTACGCGCGTGCTAGAAATCGGGTACGAGGGTGCTAGCAGTCAGATACGTGCGAGCCAGCAGTCAGGTATGCTAATGCTAGCAGTCAGAGCCCCCGCCTATCACCGAACATATATTTATTACCTCTACTTAGTTACCTTCAAGTAAGTTATGCATAAATAAATAAATTTAACTGTACTGAAGCGTAACCTAGCCATATATGCACAGAGCCCAAATTGACGTTCGAGTTTTTTTATGTGTGGAAAACCAGACTTCACTCGCCTCAACTTACCCGATATTTTGAATTCTTATCTATCTAACCCAGGTGGCAAAAAGCTTAACGGGAGGACTCACGTGAAACTAGCGTAAAAAGTGACGTCATAAATTGTGTCACATCGACGAATAGTACAGCAGAGCAGCGTATGAGCATTTTAATTAATATCCCCAAAACAGTCGTCGGTTGCAAGCTTCAAACCTTTAAGTATATAAATGAATGCAGAGAACATATACTAATCGAAAAATAAGCATAATTATTTATAGAAAATTGCAGTAGAGGCTTTTATAGCATGAGAAGCAAGATATGGACTGTTAACTTTTCCTTGAAGTGAAGCCTGATTCTCATATTCGTTTAAATTACTCTTCAGAGAACGTTTTTTTAACATATCGACCTATTTTTCGACTTAATCTATTCAACCTCTCGTTCCAGACTGGGCTACTTTTGCTGCTCCCATACACACAACGCGGTCTAATGGTTATCTTAAAGTAAATACTATATCATGTTTAAGCAAAAACTGTTCTTATGGTATTTCTCGCATAAAGTATACAAACAACTTATCTTTTTAATCGTGATTAAAAGCCAAACTAACGAAGGCCTGAGGTCACAGCTAAGTTTATTTTAGCCCCGGTGAGTCCTCCCGTTACACTCACTGCATTCTCATCTCACCCAACCTAACCTAACATAAACGACCTAACCTTACCTAACTTATCCTAACCAAATTTATTCTAACATACCGTAACCTAACCATAAGTTAACGTCACCTAGCGAAGCCTAACCTGACTGAACGGTCCTCAGCACACTCGACCTATTTTAGGGGTCTTGCATCCATCTTTCGCACGTACAAATGCTAGGTAAAATTTAGCTGAGCATAATAGAAATTAGTTTACTTGAATATACTGCACTTTGAAATACCTGAATAAGCTCTTATATATAACTTGAAGGACAAGCGTGGCTTTAACCTACCGGGGGTTTTTTTCTTCCCGGGGTTGCTTCCGGATACTGCGCGTGCTAGCAGTGAGACCTTCTCATGTCCGCAGTCAGGTATGTCCACGCTAACTGGCAGGTATGCACATTCTAGCAGTCAAATATACATGTATTACCAGTCAAGTTTATCCAGGGTAGCAGCCAGGTATGGTAACAAGCAACCATACGTACGATGTAAGTTGTGTGTACATATATAGTAGTCACGATGACTCCTACGCATTGTACGATGACTGCCCTGTATATAGATGGTAGCTTGCAAAAGTGTTTTTAAGTACACAGTGTCAAGATCTTTCATAATTCACCACAGCACAGCTCGGTTTCAAGCCGGAGCACAACCGAATTAAAATGAAATTCCACATCCCAAGACAAAAGTATCGGGAATCATAAAAGTTCTTTGTTCTATAGCCCGTCTTGGCTAATGATAGTTCAACTCAAAGTTTCCTTTAGGCCATAAAACTTCAGTTCATTTCAACAAACTTGGGAATTCGTCAAACAGAAGTTACGATTGCTTAATTTGAATTCATTTGAGTTACGTTGAGAGTGGGCGTAGCAGACAATCTGCACAGAACTTGTGCAAGCTTGCCTAACTGCAGCTTCTATACCTGATCTAACCCATTGACCTTTTGTACAGTACTGTCAGTATTAAACCTTAATTTTTTTTTTTCTTGGAAGGGCCCGATAGTTATCGCAACCAAGCTGTATTTTTGGGCAATAAAGGGTCGTGAAAATATTGCTTTTACGTCCCGTTTTAGCTGAAGCCGCAATAACGGACAAAATGAGAGAATGAATCGCGTAAGATAAATTATTTTATTTATTATATAGGTATAAATTATCCCAATTTCTGGAAAAGTGCAGTTCATGATTTTCAAGGAAATAATTTTACCTGCTGGCTAAATTTAATTGAAAATAATATATATTGTAAAATATGTGTTTTCGGTAATATAGGGCGTACTAATTAAAGATAGAGTCCGATTGGCTTCTCGAAAGAACCGTCGAGCACGTTCATTTGGCAATATTTCTCTGTAAACTATCACTCTTACCCCGTTTGTACTACTTATACTTCGGAAGATTGTATTTTTATTCATGGCAAGCTGCCCAAACAATTATTAAGCCCTTGGGCAACAGGTTGTCCTTCGCATTGATTACTGCTGCTTATACCAAACAGATAAACCAATCTAAGAGCGTAATTTCCAGAATATTGAAACTTTGCGTTGAAATCGGCTCATTTGTGTCTCCAGAGAAACCAGGACGCATCCGCAAAACAAGAGCTCATTATGATTGATCGATGCATGGGCCCCGCAGTCCATGAGTGGGCGTTTTGAAATTGCATCTGGCATAAGAGTTAAGTAAATCGTGAATATGTAATGAGTAATTACCGAATTCCGCGATCTAGGGCTTGATTCCATCATAGCACTCATCAGAGAAATACAAAATGCAATATTTGCCCTCGCCGATGAACAATTCACATAGAGTGATGACATATTGCCAAGAGTATTTCTTTTTTTTAGCAATGAGAGTAAATTCAACCTGGCTGGATTTGACGGCAAGCAGTAAGTGAAATGACGTAAACTTGTAGGGAGAAACTTTCCTACCACTATTATAAAGTTCTTTGATCTTGTTGCAGGGCCAAAAAAGGCCTCAGCGAACAAAACGATGGTCAGCAGTGTGTTGTCCCTGCAACTCAGATATTACCATTTCCTGAACCCATCTTCATGCCCGCCCGACAATGCCCCCTTCCCCACAGTTAAGACGGCCAAACATTTTTCCTGATTTGAGAATGTCCACCGCATGCCATGGCACCAGCTCAAAGTCCTGCGCTCAATCCCGTTGAGAACATGTGTTAAATTTTTGGTGATACAGTTATGGTACAGCAAACCTACACCAGTGACACATGTGCGGCCGAAACTACAAGAGCCTAAAACAGGGTTATACCGGACCCGTGAGATAGGTTAGTAAAATCCTCTGGTTATATAGATGCTAAAAATTTATTGGCAGTTGGCAGCAATGGCTGTAGAGCACAATAATTGTATACTAAGGCCCATGAGTTAACATGCGTACTAATTGTTACTACCTGGATGTAGAAAACTTTTGTAGCTATTCTTTACTTTTCTTGTATTACATATTTCAAATTATTGTATTTTCCAATGTGACTTTTTTTCTCCATTAATTATGCTTCAAGAACATATAGTGAAAATTTCACAGAGGTTGGAAGATAATAAATATTTTATTTTCAGGCTTTCATTCTCTAGTTTTTTTCACTACCGCAGATGTTACTTTTAATCAAGTAAAACTTTAATAGGTTTAAACACCCTACGTTTCAATACTTCTTAGCAAACTGAAAATCATAGAAATTTCCATACCAAGACTTACGAAAAAAACTAGATACCTGAGTTGGAATTAAATTGTTTCAAAAATTAACCGTGAACATATGTATGTTATGCTTTTTTTAGAGACTCACTTCCTGGTTATGATTATTTATAACCACGGCAGTAGCAGCATAGCACGATGAACTCACGAAACTGGGTGTTGTAGGTTCGTTGCCAACCCAAGCATGGGAGCTCTTTGCGATGCTAGGCGCACTGATTGAACAGGTGATAGGTACGCACAGCTTCCGTGGGGGCACTTACCTTGCTCAGCGATGGAAGAGTAGGGAGGTGCGGGTTACTGCATAGGAACCTTCCGTCGATGGCGCCAAAGTTCTTGACGATCAATGGTCGACTCCAGCCGAATTCAATTCTGGCGTCAACTTGCCTTTATCCGCAGCATGAACCAGGGCGTGTGGGTTTCCCACCACGGGGTGCAGTGAAGTTTACATTACCATTATCTTTATGTTTTACTTTATTCTTGGTGTAAAGAAGTATTTACTTTTTCGCAGAAAATACTTTTTTGGGGGATGGTAGCAATAACAATTAAAATTTATAAATAAAATGAGAAAATTACGACATTAAGTATAACGAAGTTCACATGGACGGACTGCTTGAGATGCTTTTATACTTTCACGTTTTTAGTAAAAATTCAATTCGTATGGGATACCATCAGCAGCAAGAAGATTAATTTCGCAAAATATTGTTAAAAGTTATCAGTTTCTAATATTTAGAGGTAGAACAGAACATGCTCAAGTCATAAATGATGTAATGGGCCTAAATGGAATGGAGAGCAATGCCATATTCTTATTGAGAATTACAGTAGGTCTATATTTTTATTTTGTGAATGAGTGCTTGGAAATATCTTTGCTCAGCGATGAAGCTACTGAGTTTGTGACAAAAAAAAAAATACGATGCATATAGTCAGAGTTTTGATGCTGCAGTAATAACAAACTTATTGCAAACCCTAAAGTTTATCACTATTGCTTGGAGCTGATTCGAACAATCAAGAGCAAAAGGAAACTGGTTTAGTTTTGCACATGCTGAAACGGAGAAAATAAAGCAGGTCCAACTGTTTATCCTGAATAACTTAAAAAATTAAGAACATAAAAAGCTAAAAATAATTAATTTGACGACATTAAATAAGCTGAAGCAAAAGCAT
This sequence comes from Parhyale hawaiensis, assembly GCA_001587735.2. NCBI lineage: Eukaryota > Metazoa > Arthropoda > Malacostraca > Amphipoda > Hyalidae > Parhyale > Parhyale hawaiensis. The sequence goes on along the minus strand of LQNS02000211.1, from coordinate 8,308,831 downwards.
AATAGTTTCAAATCTTACGATGGAGATTTCAAACAAAGTGAAGCAAGAGCCAGAAATTTTGAAAAGTTTCCATAAAGATCTTAAGCAAAACACAAACAGGCAACAGCTAGAATAAGAAAACGCTTTTCCTAAATAGCTTAGTTAAGACAACAGGATGGAAAAATGCACCAATTAACAAACAGATGCAAAATGAAAGGGGATTTTCTATGCACCTCCTCAAGTTTGAAACCATTCTGAGCAGCGGTTTCAATTGGACCAATTTAGCAAAGGACAGTTAATTCTACGGCATGACCACATTCTGTCTAACGTACTTATATTGAACCAACTTGCATATTAATCCTTCATCATAAATTAAAAATAAAAGAGTACTTCCCTATAACAGCTAGAATAACGTGAAATACCTGACTAGAAATCCAAATTTAAAAATAGAAAATCTCCACAAATCTCGGGTTGTTTTCTAAGGGAAAATCGTCAGTTAACTTTCTTTTATAGCGTTTTATACGTACGGCAAAATAAAAAATAAGGAACAAGTAGGGACTAGTTACTTCAAAGATTTCTTCGCGTATCTAGAACGATCGTCCAGCAACTCCATGTGCATGCATGGATGATATGTCCACTTTAACTTAATTTATCTCACACCTTCAAATGATAACATTTTTTTGTGGTCGAGCCCGTGAATACCATGAATATATTTCATTTGCATATCCAAATACAATGCGGGTGTTGGAAGCCACTCAAATGGTATGGATATCTTTCAAAGGCGCGTTAGCGGCATAGATTAGTAAGAGATTGCTTAATTATTACTTAATTATTTCACACGTTCGCATTGTATCATATGATTGTAGCCAAGCGCTTAAATTTTGTACAGGCAGTGTTCTTGTTCATGCAGTGCAAACGAGAATCTAGAGCTTCTAGCTGACTAGCTCACTATTTCCCTCTCTGTCATACAGGTAGCCTCCCTATAAGCCGTGCTCTGCCAAAGCCTGTGTGTCTTCATAACTTCCCATTTCTGCGCACCATAAAAGAATGTCCGTGTAATCCGTAATAGCTTAAGTACGGCAGTTGCTTTGAGCTGCCCCAAGGACGGTGGAGAGCCTGGATCGACCGCATCGCTCTCCGTCTGTCGAGGTAGAAACTGTTCTCTAGAATAAAGGCATTCTTGTGCCTAGCAAAACACGCGTGACACTCTTCGTTCCAGCTTTCTAAATCCGCCTGGTGCTAAATTGCTTAAGATTACCCGGAACTGTCGTGGAGATAGAAGGTCTCTTTGAACGTGAACACACACCTATGTCGAGCATTGCACCCGTCTTGTGTCCAATTTCTTTGGATTTCCCGGGACTGCCTTACAGGCAAAAGGCATTCCCGAGAATAAGGACATTTTTGCATCGAGCAGGCTACAAATCTCGTGTCAAATTTTTCTTAGATACTCGGGACCATCTTACGGAAGAAAATATGTCTGTAACTACTCGTATTTCTCCTTCTAGTACAGCACAGGTCTTAGGCCATATTTGTTCAGGTTACGCGGGACTGCACTTGAAAATGACAATATTCCTCTTCTGGTAAGCTACATTTGCGTCGAGCAAAGCACCTATCCCGACCCAAGTTTGTTCAGTTTACTTGGGACTGCATCTGAGACTGAAAATGTCCTCTAATTTGCAACCGTTTTTGCTCCGGTCAAAGCACACGGTGTACTCTGACTGTACAGCTTCTGTAGATCGGTCTCTCAGTAAATTTTTTTGGACTACCAGGTACTGCCCTAAACTGTAATATCGGAAGTATCTGAACTTTGTGAATATACATATATGTGTATATATATATTGTTACAAGTTTCTTTATGCTGTGCTTTCTACTGTAAAAAACTATGCGTAGTCACTTCTTGAACTTGTAGAATCTGGTATTGTCTGATGTTATTCTCTACACAGATAGCACCGGCATGTAAAGCTCGATATATTGGCCCGAATACCTGGAGCCACCAGTGTGCACCGATACAAATACTAGTCATTATGCAGAAAACCTTTGTGTGGGCGTAACAAAATATCTTGCCGCTACGCTGAGCTAAATTACGCCATTTCACCTTGCATTTTTGCTCAGCAGTATAACCTTCCGTGCTTTTCCTAATCTTATTAAACTCGACACTGGCTAAAATTGTGCTGCAGGACAAGCCCAACTTTCATGCTTTCTGTAATTCCAGTCAAATTCCATAGTGATTCCAGAGTAGGCCTACCTGCTGTCATTAAAGTACTCGGGCTGTATGGACCGAAGAGCGACCTCCGTCACCACAGTGCCTGCAGTCACGCAATGGCAGCTCTACGGCGCACGCTGTAGTAATATGCTACGTCGAAACGAGTTAGTGAAGCGTATTAGCGAGTTATAGTGACTCAAGCAACTGTGAACGAACATAATCGATAACCTAATTAAGCTCAGCAATCGCCTAGTGAACCCTCCCAACTATTTATACTCTTTATTCTTCTCTTCACCTAGGTACAAATCATGAAAAACCTATTTAGAAATTCTAAAGTACGTTAGAGAACATGTCTATACTGTAAGCTTGACAGCTTACGAGGCCTACATCATGATATGAAATTAGCACGTGCGTGTATAGAAACTGCTCTGACGTAATAGAACAAATATGATTCGGTTGCACTCATAAAGTGCGCATTAGCCAAATTGACATCAGGGATGCAGTTCTACAATAGAGTGCGGTAGAAGTTACAAAGTTATGAGTGTAGCCAAAATGGCTTTGGTTGTACGAGTAACCTATATATGATAAACAATCTATAAACTCACATACACAACAAACGTAAAGTAATACACGTATGTGGTAAAAGGTACTAAATTTTGGTCATATAAAAGTTTCATTACAAATATTAAAATGTGAGTGACGCTTAAAATCAGTAATACGACGAAATAACACTTTTTGTCACAGATGTGTCAAATGCATCGCAATGAGTAAAGCTTTTAGGCGTATTACGGTTCATGTCATATGAGCCTGTCATCAGTGGTTGTAACGTTCACGATTGGTATTGTGCCATTCCATAATCCTTGTGTCTTGCCTTAAAAGAGCAATCAGACATAGGTTCTTTCATTTAACCAGGTAGTGAATTATAGCATCTGTAACAACTTGAAACTGCAGAGCTCGTCTCTCCAGCACAAGATGCCGTGAGAACAGCTGCAGATGGACAGATCAGTCGACCAAAAATACCACCGTCTTTATCACTCTGTTAATGCAACTTGCAGGCTAATAATAATGGCTTTGTCCAATTTAACATTAAAAAATCTACAAAGAAGATTCAAACAAAAACTCAGCAGCTTTTTTTTTAGCAAAGTACCGGTGTTATTGTGCTGTCAAAAAAATGACGGCACCCCAATTTCTATTTGAGTTGAAACATCTGGGGAAACTTGAGAAAGGAAATTAACTGAAACACAAATAAATTAGTGAGCCGACTTTACTATGTATATGTATTATTACTATTATAGCGATAAAACATCGGCGATAAATTTACCCTGATAACGACATTGCGTATTCTGCCATCCGATAAAAATGTTGCAATGTATCAGTAAGGCAGATATTTTTGGCAACAAACTGCCGATAACCGATACTCTTTAGCTTTCAGTTCTGGGTGAGCAGCTAGCTCCACAACAAAGTGTGGAAACCTCCAGACCGCCGATAAACTGCTTCATCACTAATCAGCTGTTGAGTGGGATAGTAAAGCAGTACTACGGTGTGTTCGATTGAGTGCCAAAATTAAGCCTAAGAGGCTTGACTTGTTCGAAACTTCACTCAGGCGCTTTGGCTGTGACTCGCTAAATTGAGTTTCAGGTATTGAACGGTTGAACCTGAATTGGTTCCCCTTGAGATCACTAGAAACTCAATCTTACTTCCTAAAATAATGTTTTCAGCCTCTCAAGTGTAATAATCGCGTGGCATCTAACACTTCTAAGACAATTCAAAGTGGAAGATCCAAAGCTTCTATCTGTTATTTCAGACAAATCGAGCATCGGCGGCTTAAATTGAGCGTCCAATCGAACACACATTTACCCTAGGGTATTCTCGGACGTACGCGTTAGTTAGCCAGTTGGAACATAAATTGAAGCCTCCTCAGATGTAATGCAGTGTTTCAGTTTAAGAATTGGCAAAAGACATTCCGTACACACAGAAAAATGGTTGTTTGCCATTAAGCAAAATTTGTTAACTATAAACTACCTTGTCGTTAGAATTTGCGTCAATGCACATTGTCGTTTGTGATGAACAACAGATGAACAAGAGCGCTGTGATATACAACAGTGTCTTTTACGATTAATTATTATTGCTTTGTAGCTAAAATATTACGTCGTTAGTGATAAGAAACAAAGTGTTTTTTATCGTAAAGAACATACATTTTGTTTGTATGTTCAAGGCACAAGGGAGTCCACACAAAGATCACCGCGGAAGCCGCAAGTCTGGCAGGAGAAGAAAGAATGGGGAACAAGAATTATCAGTGGAAGTAGGTCAGAACTAAAAGAGGTAGACACAATATAGGGTGAATGTGAAGCGTTTGTAGTCAAGCGAGTTTGACATTTTCAACATTATATTCAGGTGAAATGAGACATTCTAAGACATTTTCCATGAGAGACGTTTAGGTCGCAAATGCTTAGTTTTCAAGATATTTGACTTTGAAGTCCAATTTTCCCCCTATCTCATAGTTCAGAATCCGCGTGTTAAGCGAGGTGGAGTCGTGATCTGCAGCAATTTTACAGTTAGTTATAAGCTAGCCTAGCCGAAGATAAAAAAACTATTAGAAGCTGTTTTCCATAACACTGTGCGAGTGCTGTTATTTTCTCCCATAGAAAAACAATGGGAACTTCAAGTCATAAATCTCGAAAACTAAGCATTTGCGGCTAAAACATCATTCATGAAAAGTCTTAGAATGTCCCATTTCACCTGTTCACCTGAATACATCGTTAACAGTATCAATATCGCTTGACTACAAACGCTTCACATAGTCCCAAAATGGATATAATGGAAATATGGCTCTAGAAAGTTCAAGTTACAGTGACTGGTAGAATGAAGTCCGCTTGCGTAAAGGTCTACCAAGTACATGAGAACGACGAAACCAACTGCCCTACAAGTACGGGAAGACTGGTAATTTTTTACTTTCTGAGCAGAGGCTTCTAATATCGTTCTTACAAAAAGAAAGAAAGAGAAAAAATATTCTGAATTTAGAAATGTACGCAATTCTGTCTAATCAGGTCAGGTTTTCATTCTATTTCAATTTTAAGAACATAAATATTTGGAAATTACGTGTTTTCTGATTAATTTTTTGTATACTGAATTTCGATGCTTCCTAAATAAATTAATAAAAGGGGTTATAGAGAGCGTGCATAAGTATTTTATATTTTCATTTTACAAAGTTATGAAATATAGGTTAAGTAAAGGCCAAAATGGCAACACCGTAGGAAGGGACACTGAGTTATCAGTTATTGTATGTATCTATTGTAATCAACTTTCTGGGTAGTCACCGAAATCGGAAATACGAGCATGTTACTTATCAGCTCCTGAAAAACTATCAAGCTCTAAGTGCATGTATGTCCATCAAAATGCATTTCCTTGGTTCGCTTAGACTATATTCCGGAAAACTGTGGTGACTTGAGCGAAGAACTATGAAAGCATTTTCTCAAGGATATTCTAGTAATGGAAATGTACCAGGGACGTTGGGAAGTGAATATTCCTCCAGGCTACTGCTGGTGCCTCAAGAGAGATATTCCAACTTTACAGCGCAGAAGAGAAACTGTGCGAATGCTAACTTTACCGTTATAGTTTTAACTCCTCCGTAGTTTTTTAAATAGATGAAACTTTGAATTTACTTACTACTTTCATTATTTTATCTTGATGTTCACATGAACTCTAGATGTGTACCATTTTAGGCATAGGTTTCGCATTTTCCATTATTTGTGTGATATCTGAAAAAACATAAATAATAATATTTGGTAATTATTTGTTTTCTTAAAACTGAAATAGCAAAGAAATCTGACCTGATTGAACAAAATGAGTTACATTTCCATACTTAATATGCTAAATGCATATAAGATCTGCTGAGAAATATTGAACTTCTGACAACATTTTTATTAGATGCAGCCCAGTATAATCTAAAAGAAAAAGTTATAAATCGCTCATGATGTTATATTGAAATAATAAGAACAGACGTAATATAAATCTAAATTATTTCAAGTTTTTCTCTTATAACTTGGCAAAATTTTTCTACTGACCTGATAATATAAGATATGCAGAAGCTTTTCCCCATATCAAACTACAGTAGTTGCACTAAGAGAGAACAAGCGATTGGACGAGAAGTAGGCGTGATTTTTCATCTGATAGATGTTTAATTCTGTGGAGAAATATAAACATACCACTCACGGTTCTGCATAATTTTGAGTGTAGACGTCAAACTTTAAATGTTTGTTTCCACAATTATCACGTGATTTTTTCATTTTATTTTTACATATTTATATTCGGTGTTATTCTTTAACCTACGATTATTCGTTCATTAAGATTCGAGCACTATGGGAAGTACCCAATTGCCGAACTAACGCTATTTCCGAACAAACAGTTATATTTGCTAGGTGCAAGTAATAATCCCATCAAATAATACCTGTTTGTTTGGAAATAGAGTTAGTTCGGCAATTGGGTGATTCTACTATATCAGGTTCACATGACAGTTGCGTGATGCTGTCATTTGTAAACGCTGCCTCAATGTGGAAAGCTAGTTAACAGTACTAAAAATTTTCATAGCGCTAGTCGGGCGAAGACAAAATGAAAAATTTTATATTTTTAAAGTCTTCAGTGCCAGTAATCAGAACGTACGCATGGCCATCGAAGATTACGTAGGAACTTTTCTAATTAAAATTAAATAGTATTAATGAGCACTATAAGCTATCAAAAGATAGATTTTGTCAACTTTTCTTTTATTTTAAAGTTGTACAACGCGAGAGTGCTTTGAGATCCCGTAACCCTATTATTGTCTAGTTGCAGCATTGATGTTCTAAGTTTTTTCCCAATAGTATCTAGTAGAATATGTAGCTGAGTGTATCAGTACACCCATGCAGGCCTTAAAAATGACGACAGAGTGTACCATATATGTACTAAACAACCCTATCTCCACTCGCGAATTCATCGTCGTGCTTCCACTGTGGATTGCATAATTGCGCTTGCCTGCTTGCTTTTTTTTTAATTTAAAAGTGCGTTTCCAAAAGGGGACGGTTACGCCCTTCCCGAGGGTTTGTCAAAAGACGCAGAAGGGCATAAGAGGTGTGACGAGGTGATATGAGTGGCAGGTTAGTAATACTAACACGAGGAAAACTGTGACCTGTGTAAATCGCTATATTACCTTTCAAGATTTTGTTAATTTCTGAAGTAATTTAAATCTTACAAAAGTGAAAGTTTGTGCCCTGAAAAAACAAACTAGAAACGTAAAGCAACCAGATTTAACTTGAACTCGTGCAAAATTCTAAAAGGTATGAATTTTTCTTTATTGTGGACCAATTTTAACTGTATAGCGCTGTATAGCAAATCTTTTAAAATGCACAGAAAAGGCCGCTTGATGGCTACCGAGAAGGAGCGGATTGTTACAAGCCTTGCAGAATGTTTGTCTCATAGATTTAGCAAAGGAGTAAGAGAAAGATAGAAGAAATTTGTCTTCATACGTGAGAAACTCCAGCACCAAACGAAGGAAAGATAAGAACACTCGAAGAACCTTTTTTCTTGGTGATATTCGAAAAATACGCCTACAAGTCAGTAAGCATTCAAACAGCACCAGCGCTGCCAAATTTGGCAAAGCTGGCATTGCTCCCACGTCCAGACATACCTGATGCAGTTGGCGAGGATCATCAAGCCTGTTGCCAGACCTCCATTGAACAAAACCCACAATGAAAAACGCATTGCTTGGGTACGGAAATACATGAAAAAATCTTCCCTAAATGCTTTCTTAGGGATGAGGCTAGAGCTGACTCGATGACCAGGATGGATCGGCCAAAGTATGGGGTCCCCTTGGAGTCCTTATTCCGCATCAAGTTCGACACCAAATAGGAGGCTGAAGAGTAATATTTTGTCCTGCATCATAGGTGGCCAGCTTATTAGAATTCGTAGTGCCAGAGGGTGTCAAACTTATGAGTCAAGCCTACATAGTGTTTCTAAATGAGCATTCCCATTCAGCGATGGTTACCACTTCTTAACTTGGAACGCTAGGCATCAGATATATAAGAGCGTCTTAATTGTGACTTGACCACCTTGCTCTGCTGACCTTAATCCCATGGACAGCTCTGGTGAATTTGGAAGACGGGGGTTCATGAAGGAGTCCAATTTACATCGAAAAATGTCTCAGGTATATACCTTCTTATCATCTCAAATATTAAGACTGACTTCCTCAGCAGACAAAAGACTGTTTAACGCAATTTCGAAGAATAGAAGTTATGTCGACAGATAGCTTGCTCGTCTAACGTATAATTATTAATTTCATTCTTTGTTTTTGTTTATGTTGTTGCAAAGAGGTTTATTGCTCGACTTAAATAGAACTATGATACAGTATAATATGTTTTATTATCCTAATTGTGCATATTCAGCGACCTGCAACAACGCGATTGACCATTGAAAGTTGTTCAAAATGCAGAACAATCCATAACTTTTAAAATATTGCATGAATTCTAGCGAAACTAGTTTAGTTTACGATCCTAGTTGTGGTTTTTAGGGTATTGACCTATAATTAACCAATTTACAGTTCAGCAGATTACACATGTGTATGAGGACGGAGGCAGGGGGGTAGAGCCCGCATGAAAGACAAGGTGCGCCACAGAACTATGAACTTTGCATGTATACCGCTGCTTTACAAGCTTCACAAGCCCGCATGAGAGACAAGGTGCGCCACAGAACTATGAACTTTTTATGTATACCGCTGCTTTACAAGCTTCACAAGCCCGCATGAGAGACAAGGTGCGCCACAGAACTATGAACTTTGCATGTCTACCGCTGCTTCACAAGATCGATAACAGAACGCATTATATTCCACTGTGGCAATGCAGTTCCAGTCTCATTCATGCTTTACTAAAACAAATTGAAGCAGAAGAGACGTATCAATCTTGGGAATCGACAATTAACAATGAATTTTCGCTATTTAACAGAAAATTGGCTTCCTATGATAGGAAAAGCTCCATAACGAAAAAAACGGAAGCAATGGAGAGGCGAGCGTCAATTAGCACAAAGATAACGAAGTAAGGTATTGATAGAACCATTTGCAAGGTCACAACTTTTCGCTGACTGTTGCGAAAAGTCCTTCACCTGGCAAATATCTGACACGCCAAAGAGTTTGCGAAGTTCAGGCAGTGTCTGGAAATCGGCAAATGTATTCCGGACCGCCGGCTCGCCCGGCAAACTTGCAGATAAATCAAGGCTTAGTTGAGCCCTGCTGAGCTTAAGCGGATGATGGAATATGGGTGAGGAATGCGCCGTGCCGTACTGGCAGTGTGGGTGAGCAGTGCCCCATGCCCTACAGGCAGTGTGTGGGTGACAAGTGCTCCATAGCCTGCTACCAGAGTGGGTGAAGAATGCGCTATACCCTACAGGAAGTGTGTTGGTGAGATCTCGGTCACCATGCCCTGCTAGCAGTGTGAGAGGGCCGCCATATCCTGCGAGCGCTAGCAGTGTTGGTGAGAAGTGCGTCATGCTCTGCTGAAAGCGTGGGTGAGAGGTAGGCCTCCCTCTGATTGTAGTATAGGTTGGAAGTGTACCATGTCTTGCAAGCAATGTGGTTGAGAAGCGCCTCATGCCCTGCTGGCAGTGTTTGTGAGCAGTGCGTTGTGCCCTGCTGGTAGTATGGGTGACGAGTGCACCATACCCTGCTGGTTGTATGGGTGACGAGTGTGCCATGCTCTGCTGGTTGTATGGGTGACGAGTGCACCATACCCTGCTGGTTGCATGGGTGACGAGTGCGCCATGCCCTGCTGGTAGTATGGGTGACGAGTGCACCATACCCTGCTGGTTGTATGGGTGACGAGTGCGCCATACCCTGCTGGTTGTATGGGTGACGAGTGCGCCATGCCCTGCTGGTAGTATGGGTGACGAGTGCACCAAACGCTGCTGGTTGTATCGGTGACGAGTGCGCCATGCTCTGCTGGTTGTATGGGTGACGAGTGCGCCATGCTCTGCTGGTAGTATGGGTGACGAGTGTGCCATGCTCTGCTGGTTGTATGGGTGACGAGTGCGCCATGCTCTGGTGGTAGTATGGGTGACGAGTGCGCCATGTTCTTCTGGTAGTATGGGTGACGAGTGCGCCATGTTCTTCTGGTAGTATGGGTGACGAGTGCGCCTTGCCCTGCTGGCAGTATGGG
>LQNS02000211.1:8271164-8290924 GCA_001587735.2 Parhyale hawaiensis | reverse complement strand
TTTGAATTTGCGTCTATGCACATTGTCGTTTGTGATGAACAACAGATGAACAAGAGCGCTGTGATATACAACAGTGTCTTTTACGATTAATTATTATTGCTTTGTAGCTAAAATATTACGTCGTTAGTGATAAGAAACCAGGTGTTTTTTATCGTAAAGAACATACATTTCTGTTTGTATGTTCAAGGTACAAGGGAGTCCACACAAAGATCACCGCGGAAGCCGCAAGTCTGGCAGGAGAAGAAAGAATGGGGAACAAGAATTATCAGTGGAAGTAGGTCAGAACTAAAAGAGATAGACACAATATAGGGTGAATGTGAAGCGTTTGTAGTCAAGCGAGTTTGACATTTTCAACATTATATTCAGGTGAAATCAGGCATTCTAAGACATTTTCCATGAGTGACGTTTAGGTTGCAAATGCTTAGTTTTCAACATACTTGACTTTGAAGTCCTATTTTCCCTTTATCTAATAGTACAGATCGCATTCGCGTGTTAGGTCAGGTGGAGTCGTGATCTGCGGCAGTTCATAGTTAGTTATTAGCTAACTTAACCCAAGCTAAAAAACTATTAGAAGAGGTTTACCATTACACTGTGCGAGTGCTGTTATTTTCTCCCATAGAAAAACAATGGGAATTTCAAAGACAAAAATCTCGAAAACTAAGTATTTGCGGCAAAAATGTCATTCATGAAAAGTCTTAGAATGCCCCATTTCACCTGTTCACCTGCATACATCGTTAACAGAATCAATATCGCTTGACGACAAACGCTTCACATTGTCCCAAAATGGATATAATGGAAATATGGCCCTGGCAATTTCAAGTTACGTTGACTGGTAGAATGAAGTCCTCTTGCGTAAAGGTCTACCAGTGACATAAGAAGGACCAAACCAACTGCCCTATACAAGTACAGGAAGACTGGTGACTTATTACTTTCTGAGCAGAGGCTTCTCGTACCGTTCTTACAAAAAAGAAAGAAAGAGAAAAACATTCTGAATTTAAAAATGTACGCAATTTTGTCCAATCAGGTCAGGTTTTCATTCTATTTCAATTTTAAGAACATAAATATTTGGAAATAACGAGTTTTCGGATGAATTTTATGAATACTGATGTTTCCTAAATAAATTAATAAAAGGGGTTATAGAGAGCGTGCATAAGTATTTTATATTTTCATCTTACAAAGTTATGAAATATAGGTTGAGTAAAGGCCAAAATGCACTGAGTTACCAGTTATTGTATCTATCTATTGTAATCAACTTCTGGGTAGTCACCAAAATCGGAAATACGAACACGTTGTTTATTAGCGCCTGAAAACTATCAAGCTCTAAATGCATCTATGTTCATCAAATTGCATTACCTTCGTTCGCTTAGACTATATTTCGGAAAACTGTGGCGATTTGAGCGAAGAACTATGAAAGCGTTTTCTCAAGGATATTTGAGTAATGAAAATGTACCAGGGCCGTTGGGAAGTGAATATTGCTCCAGGCTACTGCTGGTGCCTCAAGAGGGATAGTCCAAATGTACAACGCAGACGAGAAACTGTGCGAATGCTAATTTTACAGTAAATAATTTTATCACCTCCGTAGTTTTTAAATAGATAAAACTTTGAATTTACTTACTACTTTCATTATTTTATCTTGATGTTCACATGAACTCTAGTTGTGTACCATTTAAGACATAGGTTACGCATTTTCAACTATTGATGTAATATCTGAAAAATATAAATATCAATATTTGGTTATCATTTGTTTTCTTAAAGCTGAAATAGCAAAAAAAATCTGACTTGATTGAACAAAACGAGTTATATTTCGAAACTTAACATGCTAAATGCATATAAGATGTGTTGAGAAACACTGAACCTCTGAAAATAATTTTTAAATGCAGGCCAATATAATCTAGAAGAAAAGTTATTAATTTCTCATGATGTTATATTTAGGTAATAAGAACAGGTATTATATAAATCTAAATGATTTAAAATTTTTCTCTTATAACTCGGCAAAATTTTTCTACCGACCTGATATAACATTTGCAGATGCTTTACCCCAGATTAAACTACAGTAGTTGAACTAAGAGAGAACAAGAGAGTGGTTGAAAAGTAGGCGTGATTTTGGATCTAACAGATGCTTAATTCTGTGGAGAAATATAAACATACCATTCACGGTTCTGTGTAATTTTGACGGTAGGCATCAAACGTTAAATGTTTACGTTTCCACAGTTATCACGCAATTTTTTCATTTTATCTTTATACATTTATATTCGGTGCTAATCTTCAACATACGATTATTCGTTCATTAAGATTCGAGCACACTATATCAGGTTCAAACGACAGTAGTGTGATGCCATCATTTGTAAACGCTGCCTGAATGTGGGAAGCTACTTAACAGTACTAAGAATTATCATTGCGCTAGTCGGGCGACGACAAATTTAAAATTTTTATATTTTTAAAGTCTTCAGTGCCAGTAATCAGAACGTACGCATGACCATCGAAGATCACGTAGGAAATTTTTTACTTAAAATTAAATAGTGTTTATGAGGACTATAAGCTATCAAAAGATAAATTTTGTCATCTTTTTTATTTTTAAGTTGTACAGCGCTGTAGTGCTTTGAGATCCCTAACCCCTATTATTCTCAGGTTGCGGTTGAGCACTGATGTTCTAAGTTTTTTCCCAATAGTATCTAGTAGAATATTTAGCTGAGTGTATCAGCACACCCATACAGCCCTTAAAAATGACGACAGAGTGTACCATATACTAAACAATCCCATCTCCACTCGCGAGTTCATCGTCGTGCTTCCACTGTGGATTGCATAATTGCGCTTGCCTACTTTCTTTTTTAAATTTAAAACTACGTTTCCAAAAAGTGGCCGGTTACGCCCTTCCCGAGAGTTTGTCAAAGGACGGAGAAGGGCATAAAAGTTGTGACGAGGTGATATGAGTGGCAGGTTAGTAATACTAACACAAGGAAAGTTATGACCTGTGTAAATCGCTATATTACCTTTCAAGATTTTGTTAATTTCTGAAGTACTTTAAATCTCACATAAGTGAAAGTTGGTGCCCTGAAAAAACAAACTGGACGTAATATTACCAGATTTCACTTGAACTCGTGCAAAATTTTAAAAGGTATAATTTTTTTTTATTGTGAACCAATTTTAACTGTATAGCGCTGTATTGCAAATCTTTTAAAATGCCCAGAAAAGGCCGCTTGGCGGCTACCGAGAAGAAGCGGATTGTTGCAAGCCTTGCAGAATGTTTGTCTCATAGATGTAGCCAAGGAGCTAGAAAACGATCGATGAACTATGTCTTCTTACGTAGGGAACCCCAGCACCAAATAAAGGAGAGATAAGAACACTCGAAGAAATTTTTTTTCCTGGTGATATTCGAAAAATACTCAGACAAGTCAGTAAGCATTCAAACAGCACCAGCCCTGCCGTATTTGGCAAAGCTGACATTGCTCCCACGTCCAGACATACCTGATGCAATTGGCGAGGATCATTAAGCTTGTTGCCAGACCTCCATTGAACAAAACCCTCTATGAAAAACGCATTGCTTGGGCACGAAAATACATGAAAACAAACTTCCCAAAATGTTTTTGTAGGGATGAGGCTAGAGCTGCCTTGATGACCAGGATGGATCGGCCAAAGTATGGAGTCCTCTTGAAGTTCTATTCCGTATCAATTGCCACACAAAATAGGAAGCTGAGGAGTAACATTTTGTAGGGCATCATATGTAGGTGGCGAGCTTATCAGACATTTCGTAGTGCCAGAAGGTGTCAAACTTATGAGTCAAGCCTATATAGCGTTTCTAAATGAGTATTTGTTGCAATAGTTCGATGACTTATCATTGTCACCTCACCGTCTATTGATTTTCATGCATGACAATGCTGTATCCCATTCAGCAACGGTTACCACTTCATACCTTGGAACGCTAGGCATCAGATAAGAGCGTCTTAATTGTGACTTGACCACCTTGCTCTGCTGACCTTGATCCCATGGACAGCTCTGGTCAATGTGGAAGACGGGGATTCATGAAGGAGTCCAATTTACATCGAAAGATGTCTCAGGTATACCTTCTTATCATCTCAAGTATAAAGACTGACTTCCTCAGCTGACAAAAGACTGTTTAACGCAATTTCGAAGAACAGAAGTTATGTCGACAGATAGCTTGCTCGTCTAATGTATAATTATTAATTTCATTCTTTCTTTTTGTTTATGTTGTTGCAAAGAGGTTTGCTATTCGACTTAAATACAACTATGATGCAGTAACATTTGTAAGATTGTCCTAATTGTAAATATTCAGCGACCTGCAATAAAGCGATTGACCAATAAAATTTGTTCAAAATGCAGAACAATCCATAACTTTTAAAATATTGCATGAATTCCAGCGAAACTACTTTAGTTTACGATCCTAGATGTGGCAGGAGGGTATAGCCTACATAGGAGACAAGGTGCGCCACAGAACTATAACCTTTGTATGTATACCGCTGCTTCACAAGATCGAAAACAGAACGCAATGCAGTTCCAGTCTCATTCATGCGCTACTAAAAAAAATGGAAGCAGAAGAGACGTATCAATCTTGGGAGACGACAATTAACAATGAATTTTTGCTATTTAACAGAAAATTGCCTTCCTATAATAGGGAAAATTCCATAACGAAAAAAACCGAAGCAATGGAGAGGCGAGCGTCAATTAGCACAAAGGTAACGAAGTAAGGTATTGATAGAACCATTTCCAGGGTCATAACTTTTCCCTGACTGTTGCGAAAAGTCCTTCACCTGGAAAATGTCTGACACGCCAAAGAGTTTGCGAAGTTCAGGCAGTGTCTGGAAATCGGCAAATGTATTCCGGACCGCCGGCTCGCTCGGCAAACTTGCAGATAAATCAAGGCTTAGTTGAGCCCTGCTGAGCTTAAGCGGATGATGGAATATGGGTGAGGAATGCGCCATGCCGTACTGGCAGTGTGGGGGAGCAGTGCCCCATGTCCTACAGGCAGTGTGTGGATGACAAGTGCTCCATAACCTGCTGCCAGTGTGGGTGAGGAATGCGCCATACCCTACAGGAAGTGTGTGGGTGAGAGGTCACCATGCCCGTCAGGCAGTGTGGGTGAGGACTCTGAGGAGTGCGCCATAACCTGCTTGCAGTGTGAGAGGGGCGCCATATCCAGCGAGCGCTAGCAGTGTTGGTGAGAAGTGCGCTATGCTCTGCTGAAAGCGTGGGTGAGAAGAAGGCCTCCCTCTGATTGTAGTGTAGGTTAGAAGTCCGCCATGTCCTGCAAGCAATGTGGTTGAGAAGCGCCTCATGCCCTGCTGGCAGTGTTTGGGAGCAGTGCGTTGTGCCCTGCTGGTAGTATGGGTGACGAGTGCACCATACCCTGCTGGTTGTATGGGTGACGAGTGCGCCATGCTCTGCTGGTAGTATGGGTGACCAGTGCGCCTTGCCCTGCTGGTAGTATGGGTGACGAGTGCGCCATGCTCTGCTGGTAGTATGGGTGACCAGTGCGCCTTGCCCTGCTGGTAGTATGGGTGACGAGAGCACCATACCCTGCTGGTTGTATGGGTGACGAGTGCGCCATGCTCCGCTGGTAGTATGGGTGATGAGTGCGCCATGCCCTGCTAGTAGTATGGGTGACGAGTGCGCCATGCTCTGCTGGTTGTATGGGTGACGAGTGCGCCATGCCCTGCTAGTAGTATGGGTGACGAGTGCGCCATGCTCTGCTGGTAGTACGGGTGACGAGTGCGCCATGCCCTGCTGTAAGTATGGGTGACGAGTGCGCCATGCTCTGCTGGTACTGTAGTATGGGTGACGAGTGCGTCATGCCCTGCTGGTAGTATGGGTGATGAGTGCATCATGCCCTGTTTATGGTACGGGTGATGAGTGCGCCATGCTCTGCTGGTAGTATGGGTCAATGCCATGCCAGATATTATGATTCAAATTTGGAAAACGTAATTCTTTAATGATTTGAAGCATCAAATGTCGTGAATATTTTCACATCCCCGTAGTATGCTGACAACCTATCGGTGACCGAAACCAGCCATGTAAGCCAACTTCATGCTGTAACACGGCCCGCTGTTACGGTTCCCTTGAGAACAACTGTAACTGCTCCCTCAGGAATGCCCTGTACTCCCAGGGAAGCTGTAAGCTGGACAAGCGATGAAGCGCCTGCAGATAAGACAATACTACAACAGTGTGTGCTGACTATGATACTTTCATTTTCTTTTTTTTTTGGGGGGGGGGGNGCCATGCCCTGCTGGCAGTATGGGTGACGAGTGCGCTATGCTCTGCTGTTTGTATGGGTGATGAGTGCGCTATGCCCTGCTGGTAGTATGGGTGATGAGTGCGCCATACCCTGCTGGCAGTATGGGTGACGAGTGCGCCATGCTCTTCTGGTAGTATGGGTGACGAGTGCGCCATGCCCTGCTGGTAGTATGGGTGATGAGTGCGCCATTCTCTGCTGGTACTGTAGTATGAGTGACGAGTGCATCATGCCCTGCTGGTAGTATGGGTGACGAGTGCGCCATGCTCTGCTGGTAGTTTGAGTCAATGCCATGCCATATATTATGATTCAAGTTATAATATCTAACAAAATTTCTTGTCAAAATGCGATAAAATTCACGCTATCCAAACATCTGTTGTTCATTTAATGCAATGAAGATTAAGCGAGTTTAGAATAACAATTTTGGAAAACGTAATTCTTTAATGATTTGAAACGTCAAATGTCGTGAATATTTGCACATCCCCGCAGTATGCTGACAACCTATCGGTGAACAAAACCAGCCATGTAAGCCAACCTCATGCTGTAACACGGCCCGCTGTTACGGTTCCCGTGAGAACAACTGTAACTGTTCCCGCAGGAATGCCCTGTTCTCCCACGGAAGCTGTAAGCTGGACAAGCGATGAAGCGGCTGTAGACAAAAAATACTACAACAGTCTGCGCTGACTATGATACTTTCACTTTCTTTTTTTTTGGGGGGGGGGAGGGAGAAGGAAGTTTCATTTTCACCAGCAGCAAACTGAAACGTGAAAGCCATAAAGCAATAGCAGGCGTATCGTTGTTGCAACATTCTACTATTAAATGCTATAATATCGCTTTCTGTTATGTAAAACCTTAGTTAATTACACGCAAAAACTATATAGATTACTATAAACCAGCAAGCTATGAGTCAACTGCAGATGAGCCGTGCTTGACACGTTTTGCTTTAATTATATTTGCTCTCAGTATCACTAAGAGATTTTCACTCTTAAAAACTTGGGAAAACAAAAATAGGATAAAACGACAGTTAATGTGCTGCTGTAACATTAAGAAGTAAATTTTGTCTGCTTTGTTGCAGTATTCTGCAGTAGATTTTATTTACGTGCCATATTTTAGGCCCCCGCCACACCAGCGCAGCAAGCGACGTGCAGCGCAAAAAAAAAAAAAATAACGTCTGGTACAGCAATCTACTGTCCCCACCGACGCACCCCGGAGTGCGCAGCGCACCGTGTATTGCTGTCGGTCAGAGGCAACATGTCTCCAGCACAAATTGCACTACGCCCTGGCGTTGTGCAGGACATGCAATACACTCGTGTGTAAGGCTAAGAAAATGCAAATGCTTACAGGAATTTTAATAGGTTTTCCAACAGCATGTCGCCTTGGTCATGTTTTGGCTAGATGTAAAGGAAACATAGATTCTGATATCTAAATTACCTGCGGATGCATTTCATTTTAAGAAAGTTTCAACAAGATGCAGGTAGGCAAGGCTAAAATTATGTTCAAGTTGCATAATTGGTGCGCAAGAAATTTTCCATGTGCTACAGGACAGCTTCTGCCATGTAAGTGAAAGTTTGGTAGAATGTATTAGCTAATGACCAAATACTGTAGTTTGAGGTGCTCAACGGAATTGCTAATGGACTGATATATCCAATGTAAGCTATCGCATTATGACAAAAGTATGCGTAAAGATAAGTACTTTATAATAATTACGAAATGTGAAAATTTTGGCCATCCTAATAGGAACCACTGTATGTTTCGACATATATTTAGTACTTTCCATCAGTTTTCTGAATTATGAGACTGTTCAATACGCGCTGGTTAAAACTTATGTAGAAACTAATAAGAGACTCAATGCTTTAATTAATACATGATGTTACTCCTACAGCAGAAGCGTTTCCCATTCAAAATCGGTACCGTTTTGGAGCTCCAACAGTGCCGCACTATAGGTACAAGTAAACCGTTTCAGAGTCACCGCCTCCGCTTCAGTGTGATAGCCTCAAAACGTCGCGAATTTTCAGCTGTGATAAATATTCTCCGTTAGATACTAAAATTTTTCATCAGCCGAACCGCATCTAGCAAGTATATGAAGATGTCATTGATTAGAAGAACATTTGGATCGAGACAAACTTATATTATCAGCTTTAGTTAGCTTGTCAGGAGCTACAAGCACGAGCGTTTCTGTCACCCCTTTGGATCCAGTATCAGAATGAAATCTCAAACAAAATACCCTTGAGACAACCGCATATTCAATTCTGCACTGCCAGATTAAATTTTGGCTGTCACAAGTAGCATCGGTTGGCAATTCCCACCACACAACACAATTCAAAACTGTGACTCCGAAACGTGGAGCCTGAAGTTCCGGACAAGTTAAGGTTGCTGAAATGATCTCATCTCGACCTCGATGTTCCAGTTGATGAAAACCTTAATTCTATAATAACTAAGCCGCCCCCTCCCCCCTTCATGCGTTCGTTCGTCAATGCTAGCCACACCTTCAAACACAATATTCTCCCTTTCGTATGGAAATGCAGAAGAGAACTAACCACTGCTAATTTAAGGGACTGGCTTGTGCTTGCCGCAATGCATTAGCAGGCAATCCATTGAGGAAAGCACCGACCCGTCCATTAAATCGCTTGGTCGATATTTCCGTTGTATATTCATAAGCGTGGGCATTGGCAGGGTGGAGGGCAGCTGTGACCGCATATTCATACATGAGGTGCTGCAGTCGCACCATACCAAGTCTGCAGGGTGCTACGTTACTGGGCGAGATATGTGATGGTGTGCTTGTTAGATAATTTCGCCATTGATCGAGTAACTCAGCGGTCTCCAAGAAGTCGAGATCGACCTTTGGAGATCGATGAGAGATCTTTAGGAGTCGAAAGGAGATTGATTAATGCTAAGGAAGATCAGTTAAACTTACTCGGTCGTAGTCCAAGGTAATAATATTCAAAGAAAAAATAAAATACGCATGCATATTATAATCAACAGTCCTACAGCGGGACTGTGCTCAGTCCCGCTTGGAATGTGGATTCCAACAAGATTTAACAGAAGTATGAAGCAGCGGCTACGGAGATCTGCCAGCAAAGCTGAAACCTGACTGTGAAGAAAATAATAAAACTTTCAGCAAATTACTAATGCACTCTCGGGTAAGGTGGCTGTCAAGAGATGATGCATTGTTTAAAGAGGCTTGTTGGCTTGTATAGCTCTCCTATAAAGGGTTTCATAAGATATGTGGATCCCTCACTACGTAACAAGTTAAAACAGTGAAAGAACCACCTGTTCTTCGTGGCAGATCTCAATTTAAAATTTAATGAAGTGCAGAACCATTTGCAAGGGAAAACTTTTACAATTATTTAAGGTATAACAATCATATTGGGCCTTTCAAACAAAAATAAAGGTATTTAAATCTTCACTGGCCCGTGGCGATTTTAAAAACTTTCAAAATTTACGAATACCGAAAGAACCTGAAAACATTCTAGACTTTGATATGGAGGCATGTATCAAACATCCTGCGGGACGTGTCTTTCGTACCCATTTTGCTTCCTCCTGTTTTCATGTTCCTGATGATGATTCCTTATCCTATTCTACTCTTCTTTCCCGATTTGCTGTTCCCATATGTGTCAATCCTGTGTGGGAACACCCTCGTGCATGAGTTCCACATTTCCGTCGACATACTATATATCCCTTGTTCTCCCCTGTGTAATATTCTCTTCTTGCGGAAACGGAAACTTAAAAGACTCACTTTAGCTAAGTAGCTGACTAACTATAACTATCCAAGTATATTACATGTCTTGATAAATTACGTGAAGACTTCAAGACCCATATCAGGGTCTCAGAGAATAAGTAAGTTCTCAAATGGCTTGCTGCTCCATTCATTGATATGAAACTAGATATTGAATGTTACGAATCATTAAAATAATGAATCTGATTTAGATGAACTTATTGAATTCGATGTGGATCTCGAAGCTAAAGGGTTCAAAAAGTTAAAACATCAGAGAATATTTCAGCATTATATACACATATCTATCAATTCTCCTACCAAGTACCCCAAACTCAAAGCAACAACCGAACGTTTCTTACTTGCATTCCCAACCTTATACATGCCTGAAGCTGGTATTAGCTAGAGTAGCACAATTTTGACAAAACAGAGGAACAAACTGAATCTACAGAACCATTGTGATTTGTGATTCAAAGCTCTTGAGTTTTCTAACGAATATCAATCTTACTGCTGGTCTTCAAGCACATCAATTCCATTTGTGCTATTTTACTATAAAGTTGTGTTAACGATTTCCTCATCTAAGCTAGTTTTTGCATCCTATTAAAAACGTTTGTTACGTATTTTCATTACATTCTGTGTTAGTCATCAAATATCACGTAAGAAATTTTTATCACTGCATGATATATGACACGTAGGTTTAAAGTTCTGTCGTATAGGCAAACTTAAATGTAACATCCAGAGTTTTACCATGTTTTTTTTCTTTTTTACATTATAGCAATAAAGAATCTCTCTTTCTTTTACGTAGCTGGGACATTTTGTATGAAAAAGGAAATGTAAGTTTCGTAGGGTTTTTATGTCTCTATTACCTCACTACATTGGAAATCCCAAAGAAGATTTTATATTTTCATTTTACTTATCTAGGGTCGATGAGAAGGCGATATTCTATCGAAAACTCGATGGGTTAAAAAATTGGGGACCTCTCATGTAACTTCTCAGTCATCCATTTACGTAGAGGAATTAATATTTCTACCGAGTCCAACGTGGGAGCCAGAAGGCGCAAGTGAGAGGGCGTCAGCATCGGCCCTTCTTAAAACTGCGTCAATCGCCCATTGGACATCGGTAGAGTCGCAAGACTCGCTACAAAACACAATTATTATTATCAAAACATCACGCTTGAGCTCCCAAGGACTGGTACTACAACCCAAATGAAGCACAATGCACCACCGGGAAGCCCAACACACTGCTAAAGGAAATCCAGCAAAAGACCATTAACAGCTGACTTAAACGCCTGGAGGCCAATACGACTAAAAGCCGATGCCGGCAACAAATTCCAAGCCCTAGCCGACCAGGGCACGAAGCACCGACCGAACTGATTAGTTCGACATCGGACATCCTCCAAAGTGAAGGAGTGCGCCCCGCACGCAGCACGTGTCTCTCTCCGAAAGACATTGAGCTGTTATGGACTTAAGGGGTATTTCACGCATTATATATATATATATATATATATATATATATATATATATATATATATATCTTATGAAAGTGATAATAATAATGAATAATAAATATAATGATGATGATGACAATAATAATAAACAAATGAAAATGCAAGTTAATAAGCAGTTATTGAATTATTACATGAATAAAGAAATAATCAATCACGGTCATTGTACAATGAACCAATTCATTCAGACAAATTTCTGCGTCCATAAATGGTCGAAGGAGAGTAAGCCCTTCCAAACATATAATATAACCTACATGATTGGATGCTCAAGTGGTGAAGGATTAGAGATACACAGCTTTGAATAACAATTGTTTATTACGCATAGAAACAGGTTAGAAATGGATATTTATGGTCTTTTTAGTTAACACTGCAGAACTCTGGAATAATGCAGTTGTTTGCGCGGACTCCACGCCTGTGGTCGTCTATTAATGAAATATGTGTAATTAACATTTCAAAAGTCATCACCTTTGACAAACTTATAGATGCTGCCCGTGGAAGGACTTCCATTGAACATACTTTTGGCGACAGCGTTAACGATTTTCAGACTGAGGTATCATTTCAATATGACTCAAGTGTAAATGACCTTTAGGGCAGGAAACAGTAAGACCGCTGGGAAGAATTACAATATAAGAATATCCGAAGATACACATATATGGCTATTCGACCAGGTTAAGGCCCCGCTGGAAAAAACCTCCCTATTTTATATATATGACTTAAACGCGCGATGCCTGCCACAGGTGCTAAAAGCGCGCACTTTGCCTTAACGTAGTGGCGAACATACATGGCAGCATCTGAACAACTTACACCATTTAAATGTAATGATTACCTATGCTATTTTAAATTTTTTTCCTTTTTACTCGCAACCGCAAAACACCGATTTTCTTAAGCAACTGGTGGAACTAGTACTACGAGTATTTAACGACATTAACATTACCATACTTTCATCGATCGGCCACACGCCGAAGTTCTTTGTTAGTACACTTTGTGGCCTAAATTGCAATTGCAGAACAGCGTCGACTACTGAAGTCTGGGAATCCCATTTGTTTACCGGCATCAGAAGATATACATCACTGCTGCGCAACATTTCTTCGAGTAACTTCTCACGGAACACGTTACTATTCGCTGCAGTTGTTTTGCGACGCACCATTGTAAATGAAGCCGCTCACGCTGGAGGCTGGTGATGACACTGCACTAAATGCTCATAAACGTGAAGAGGCAGGACTGGGACAAATCTCGTCGCTGGCATCAGCACAGACGTTAGCACTGATGATTTCATTGACACTAGCACACGGGTATCCACCATACAGTTTGTGCAATACATGCTAAAAACGTGAAGAGGCAAGATTGGGACAAATATCGTCGCTGGCATTAGTACAGACGTTAGCACTGATGATTTCATTGACATTAGCACACGGGTATCTACCATACAGTTTGTGCACTACGTGCTAAAAACGTGAAGAGGCAAGATTGGGACAAATATCGTCGCTGGCATTAGCACAGACGTTAGCACTGATGATTTCATTGACATTAGCACACGGGTATCCACCATACAGTTTGTGCAATGCACTTGACTGATGCTTTCCGAGGCAATCTCTATTTAGCAACACAAATTGATGCAGTTTATCGCTCGCGTCACTATCTGCCGCAATTATAGAAGTGCTAACACATTTTTTCGTATTTACCGATCGCACTCATGGGAAATAAGTGATACGGTATGAAGCGGTAACGCTCCAACACACCCTCACGGGTGGCTGGGTAGCCTAACTCTGACCCCCATACCCTCACTCACAAAGACGCCGGGCCTTGTCTCTCAGACACACCCTTTCTTTTAAGCGCTGGTACTAGCTCATTGGTGCACGGATTTTGCGCTGCCAACCGCCCTGTTCTTATTGGAGGATCTCTTGCGATTGCCAGCTCAATCTATGTACATTCTCCTAAAGAATACATGCATATTTTACTATACTAGCTCACTATATATAATGTACTATTCACAATTATTATTAACAACATGGTTAATACTACTTCCAGCCAGTTAACAATACATTTCTAACCACTGGGCACGTAACTTGTTCGTTACCGGTTTTTTCGCTGGCGTCTCTTAGCACGGACGCCCTGCTTCCTCGTCGGCATCCCCGTACAATGGTCGCAGCGTCGATTACTGCTGCTCTGCTAAACACCTTTTTTTGTAACCTACCTGCTAAGAATATTTTCTACCTTGTTCACCCTTTGGTAACCTTGACGTTTTAGTGCTAGCCAGAATGTGTTTCTTTCTTTTCATAATATATATACATACATATACTGTATTATATTTTTTTCTGAACATTTGGCTTTTATTATAATTAATTTTTAAGAATTTAACAGGCCAATTCTTCTATATATATGCTTGTCCCTATCTGTACTACTTTTTTCGTAACAGAGGGCAGGGAGAGAAGAATACAACCAATGCCTCTCATTGTTGTACACCTTATAAAATATACATAGCTAGGCTACCCTTCTCCTGTGGAACAGGTTCACCAGATCATTATCAGCTCACAGCCTGCTGGGTGAACTAACAAGTCGGTCCAACAGACGCAAGTGAGTGTCAGCAGCTGCACTCTAAAATTTCCTACATAACCAAACTTCAACATAAATTAAGTTATGTTACCTGACTAGAGTAAGGAGACCGAATAGTCACTTCAAGCCGTTACTGCTGGTTACTCTAGTAATGACTGCCTTCTTATTATGTTGTACGCTAAAGGTGCTACTGATTGACACAGCTAAACCGAGATAACCTGAGCGTTTCCCAAACCAGTTCGGTACCGCAAGATTGAGTTTGAGTCTGCATCACGGGAAATTAATTTTGGAGTTATCCCTAAATCTCGAACTGCAACTACGAAACCAAGGCTCATACTTAAAGTAAATATACCTGACGAGAGAAGATTTATTAATTTCGCTGGAACTGTCCCCTTCCCTTTAAATTTCAATACAAAGGTTTCATATAACTTATTTCACAATTTAATTTTAACATCCTTGACCGCATATGAAGTACTACAGTCCTAATAAGGCTAGTTTACCCTATGAAAGACTTGGGTGGTATTCTAAGTATATAGTACTTTCTGCCACCTAAGCTAAGATCAACTAGACAACACGCTCTGTTTAGTTAATTACAACTGACTGTAGTACCTAGAGGTAGTGCCAGCAATGGTAAGATTAACCTCTTCTAGCTCTAGCAGTGACAGTGCATTTTTTCTTCAGTTTTCATTTTACTATCAAATAAACCCGCGTAGTTTTCTTTTGTGAATAAAAAAACAGTGTCTACATCTTAATAATCTGTATTTTTTCAGACAGAGTGTATGACGTTCGTCCTGCTTCGTGATAACCAATTTCGCATTAGGCTACAATATTATTCTCAGTGATATTGAGTTAACTTATGAGTACAACTTTGTGTATTTTGGCCATCTCATAATGGACATACTCACTCATTACTCAGTGATGTTGTTGATATTGTGTTATGGTTTGCATAGTAAAGAGGCCAATCCTTGGGCAAATTTTCTGCCCAACAGGAGATTTTCTAAAATCAAGTAAATTTGAAATTACTCTTTCCAGAAGAAAGACGGGGAATGCTTCTGATGAATGATGAATAATGTTACAGTTTGGCCAAAATAGTTCTCTCAGGTAATCACAGGGAGTATCGGTAGTGTGGCCTAAAGGAGACTTATACTAAAACAGGGAAGTAAAACATTGAGGTAATTCTAAGGGGTTTTACTCTAGACTGAAACACTGATTAACTCGACCAGGAAACACTGCCCTAACGGGGAAAACCTGACATTATCACAAAGAAGGGCTACTCTATACCTCTACTCCTCCAACCAAAGAACATGTTACCAACAGTATACTCATCTTTAATATCGTCGATTCTCTGCAGGTGAGACACACACACACACGTCTCCCTATTTCGCAATTCACCACAGACACTCTGTGTCCGCACTCTATGCTTGCACTCTCAGCTCTGCCGAGCGGTTGTTCCCAATCACCAACTCGCTGATCTTCCCGGTAACAGAACGCGTAACAAACCATGGCGGTCTCGGCTTCGTAATACTTTGGCATTTATTCGATTGACAATACCTACATCGAGATAACAGGCTCGGTAGAGAAAATAAACTTTACAGATTGAAATGGCTTTAAAATAGTCAGGTCCCCTTGCGTATTAACAATTGTAAAAATCAGGTTCTATCATATAATGGTGTTTTGGCGTGGCCCCTCAGGATGCTTGAGCAGCGGGCATGACAGCGTCGATGGGTGACGTCGGGGAGTAAGGTTTATCTTTGTGTTGAGCAACGGCGTAGTAGCTTTTCGGATTTTGCATCGTGGGAGTCGTGGTGGTTTTGACTCCCATGACAATTGCAAGGCAGGTGAGACGCTTGCGTGCTATCGATAGCCAAATACATACTAAGGCTTTTTGATGGTTGCTTCTTGAATGTTAAATTTTAACTCTTTAATAAAACATATTGTTATCCAATATACTGCAACTCCGTGCGGACAAACTTCACGATACACTCCATCAGCATGTTGCGTATCGAGATATCTTCAGGCGCTTGGCATGTGTTCCAAGACGAAAGAACGATTTGTTTGGCTCTTATAGAGTAGAATGCTTGAATATTCTTGCTCGTAAATGTGCCTATAGCGTGGGGGAGAGGGTAGAAAAAGTCATTTATTTGCTGCAGGGAGTCCACACCGATTTGAGTTATCAGGGTCCTGCACTCAAACAGCGCTGTATTCACACACTCTAGGTGAAAATTAGCAGGCATGGCCGCAATGATATTTAGTAGTTGTATCCTTGTCTCACCTGCCCTCTGAAAGGTACTACACTTTGTGTGCTTACTTTACCTTTTTTCGTGCGCTAGTTATACCTATTATTGATACCTGGAGTCATAGACTATTTATATATGTGTATTCTCCTTGTGCGTGGCCTCCTTTATACCGTCTGAGCCTCATACCTAGCGTATATGATGCACCAAGGATTATGAGATTAACAGGTTAACCCAGGGGGCAGAACTGAGTGAAAGGGAGCCAAGCTGTAGTGCATCATGGGTAATGAGGCGTGTGACGTCATATAGTTCAAGTACGGTAAGTAGCAGCTCTTTTACATTGTTTCTCCATTATTTCATTTGGGCCTCCAGAGTGTCCTACATGTCCTACAATCATTATAGTTGCACAAAAATATGTCAAAGCATCTGCGACCTTCATTTTTAGCTCTCTGAAGGATAAAATTTGATTATTATTTAGGCCGTTTTTCCGTAAGAGGCATGCACCCGGTCAGAGAGTGCCGCTAAAATGTTTGCCTAAGCTGTGCCGTCGCTTACGCGTCGTTAGCATATCCGTTTTCTCCTAATGGTAAAAACTACAGCACCATTGGATTTCACACTCGCCAGCTTCAACAACATCGTTCCGTAAGACAGTTAAGGTGTGGGGAAGACGGTTAGGTAACTTTTTTGCAAGTTAGTTAACGCGTACTGTTATAGCCTACTGCTGTAACGTAATTTTATTTTTGGTGCTTTAATGTTTTTTTTAGAAATAGTTTAAAAAGTTCTTCAATCTCTGCGCTCAATCGCTCCCATTAAGCCAATTTTTGTTGCAGCGGTTTGAAATTAGGGAGAATAGCAGATCATATATATAGGTAAAAACGAAATTAAGTCGAAAACAATGCGGTATTCACTCATATAAATCCATCTGATACATGCGGGCATTTGCCGGTTGTATTCATCTGCTCTTTTAAAAGCCTTTTTTCAACGTTCTTTCAAAATTTTGTCCTTCAGAGAACTAAAAAAGTTCGTAGATGGTTTGAAGCATATTTTTGTGCAACTATAATGTTTCTAGGACATGTAGGACACTCTGAGGCCCAAATGAAATTGCTCAGATTTATTTCGCACGATTGTACAAGTTAACAAATTTCTTTGGTATTTGAATATAATGTGAGATGAGAAACAATGTAAAATACATGCGAATTATCGTACTTGAATTTTATGATGTCACACACCTAATTACCCATGATGCACTACAGCTTGGCTCCGCCCCCTGGGTTAACCTGTTAGTCTCATAATCCCTGATGATGCACTATGTGCTGGTAGGCATACTTGTGAGTTAATTGCTGTGTTCGTAATAAAGATGTTATTATTGCTATTTACAATAATTTTGAAGTTGCATCCCCGTGCTGCACCTTTATTTTGAACATTTTAAACTTTACTCTAATTACTATAACTGAAGAATGCCTAGTGTTACTTTATGAACCTGCTTAAAAAAGTTCCAACATCTTATCCTAGTTCTGCTGGAGTCGGTACTTACGCTTTATCAACGTTTTTCCTCCGTTAACTGGCTATAGTGGCTAGACTTCAAATATATTGCAACATGATTCATGTTTTCCTCTCGTAGGGCAACATTATTGACTGAGGTCATCGCTTCACCTACAGAGCAAATAATAATGAAACTATCAACTTAAAATAAAAAATCATACAATAAAGCTGGTCTGATATTCAAGTTCAACTCAGATTCTTTGCCACAGAGTTATACGTGTTCTTTACTTTCCTTTACCTTTGTGAAATCAAAGCCTGCTTCTATGGCGCCCGTATTGTCGTGCTCCAGCCCCTGCCTCATTCACGCGTCCCTGGGGTAAAAAGTTTCCTGCTGCGAATTTAAGCAGCAAAATATGGACGAGAACATCCTCAGCGGCATTACAGTTCCGTCTATTCTCCCAAACTTTGCAGTCAAACACTGAGAATTACATCAACTTGGCAGGGTTCCATCAAAATATTTCAAACTCTGCCAAACTCAAAATGACAGAATACGATTTCTACATTGTTCTGTGCGCAGAAGAAGATTCTTTCGCTGGAGAGCATTATGCACTGTGCGGAACTTTGGTGGAGCTCGGCGTGTCTCTCAGGGACGCAGGTTCGACAGTGCATGTGATAAGGATGTGAGCTGTCTTCTTTTTCCGAGTGTGAGAAATGAGAAGAGGAGGAGGCTCCTGTTTCTGTCGCTAGTTTATAATAATACAGTTGATAGAGTAATTCTAATGGTGCGACAACATTGTATATATAGCGTTAGACTTATTTATCCTATAATGCCTAACGTCCTTCATGGGTGAAGTATAAAACAAAGTCATTTCTCCCAAAAATCGAAACTTTACATTCTCCCGTTATACGGGATTAAAATGACACTCTATAGAGCTTAACTGTATGTGTATCAATTACATTTTAATTATTGCTGACTATTCCAACTAAAAGGGAAACTATATTATTGAATAATTAGAGTTTTAAATAATCTTTTATTAAATGCTCGAGTTCAACTAGTTTTAAATTATTGTCTCAGTAACGTACTGTTAAGGGGGGTTCATATAGTCAACTGACAACCAGCGAGTATGTGTGAAAAATTACCTCAAAATCTTGATGTACACACGAGAGAATGGGCCGCCGACAAGTACAACCGCAAGAGCCGTTCAGAAGTAGCTACTCCGTTGTAAATTGGTTATATGCTCAGATAATTGGATGTTGTGGTTCAACATGTGAATTTATTGATACCCATTCACTTTACAACTTACAGCTAATACTAACTGGCAGTCTATGATAAAATACCTCTACAAGTTTAAGTAAGTGTTGAGACTACGAGAAAAACTTCAATAAAAACTGGCAGTTTCCTTACAAAATTGCATCTGTTGACCGTCTAATCAAGCAAAAAAAAAAATGAAGATTGCTCCATCTTAAAATTTCCTCGTAAGTGCAAGAGTTCACCGATTTTCTGACGCCCGCTAGCTAGTCAAAATGTAGAAATTCGTTCATTTGACTGCCGTGTAAACAGCTGTTGTGGATAAAGCGGTATGAGTGTCACACCACCACTCCGGCACTGTCCTCCCTGGCGTGGGTGTCATGCCACCACACAGGGGGTGTCCTCCCTAGCATGAGTGTCACAACACCACGCCGTCACCACAATATGCTCAATGCTCTAACTTTGCCCCTTCAATGATCTCAAAAGTTAGGTGAAGTTAGCTCAAATTTATCCGCCGTGTCGATCAAGTTCCACCATCTTAACTTCGAAAATTCCTCGAGGAGAACTGACGTCACGGTTATGTCGTTCAACTTGGAAGTGTCGCTTCTGTTGACGAGATGCTGTAGTTAATGGAGAACTGACGCTAACGATAATGTCATACAATTTGGAAGTGTCGCTTCTGGTGACGAGATGCTGTAGTTAATGGAGAACTGACGTTAACGATAATGTCATACAATTTGGAAGTGTCGCTTCTGGTGACGAGATGCTGTAGTTAATGGAGA
>LQNS02000211.1:8257940-8271059 GCA_001587735.2 Parhyale hawaiensis | reverse complement strand
CTTCTGGTGACGAGATGCTGTAGTTAATGGAGAACTGACGTTAACGATAATGTCATACAATGTGGAAGTGCCGCTTCTGGTGACGAGATGCTGTAGTTAATGGAGAACTGACGTCACGGTTATGTCGTTCAACTTTGAAGTGAGGCTTCTGGTGACGAGATGTCACAGTTAACGGAGAACTGACGTCACGGTTGTCGTTCAATTTGGAAATGCCGCGTTTGTTGAGGAAATGTTGCTGGTAATAGGCAAGGGAATTTGTAATGCTATTTCAAGTGCTGTTTTTTTGTGTTATGACGCTTGTCAAGATGCTTTTGGTCATTAGTCAATATGCTCTTAGGGTGTTATGTGACGACAGCTCTCTAAATATCAGTAAAGGCTGTTTTGGTAGTGCTATATTCTTTTGTTTCCTACACCCGTTAAAAACTAATCCTTGGGAAGGCCGTCTTTTGTTATTATGCATATTTTTCATATTTTTGTTACTCAATCAAAGTAACAGAAATGGGCGCAATTCTTTTGAATAGAGTCCGTAAAGTGCTTATGGGCAAAATTTTAGAGAAAGGTGATATACAAATTTTGAGTCCATAAAATTCAAACATTAAGCCTTGTCTGCATACTTGAAAATCTATAATAAATTTACATAATTTGTGTAGACAATTAGATGTTCACAATGTGTAAACTAATTATTTTTTTCAACACAATAATATATTACTAGTTATGATAAATATAGCCAGAAATTTCAATCTATAGCAAAAAAATATAAGTTAAAATAGTATGGTTTATCTAAATATTACTTAACATCAGTGTTCGTACTTATACCTATCTGTATCAAATCAAATAATATGTATAATAGACACCATTGTTGTTTGTATATTTTATGTTTTTATTTCTATCACCGACAAGCAGGTTTTGTTTTCGTCTGAGTTTGTCTATTACTAAGGTAACTCAAAAAGTTAAGGACGATGTTCATGAACTTTTCGCAGATTGTTGGGTATGCTACTATAAAACATTAGAGAAACAGTTGATCAGCTGTTGCTCTTAGCACTAATTCGTCCAATCGTGTTCGCCTATCTCTTTTTTCATGACCCATATAACACAAAAAGTTACAAACGGATTCGCATGAAACTTACAGGGAATATTAGGAATGTTACGAGAAACAAATGACCCAAATTTTGTGATGGCCTGTTCGTCCGTTTGTGTGTTTGTCTCACTATTTGCCTGTCTGTTTGTCAGACCATGACTTGAAAAGTTATGGACGGATCATCATGAAATATACAGAAACCGCTAGAAGAGTCAAAAGGAACAGACGAGTAATGCTTGGTGATGATCAAGATGAAATCCTGGATTCACCAACAATATGAATTTTTCCTTAACATTACTTTGTACATTTGTATCTTTTATGTCACATTTTCAACAAATAGAGAAGCGGAAAATTTGTCGGGTTATAGATTTTGGCAATTTTGTTGTATTCTAATGGAAATTAATCGACGAAAATTAGACCAAGTTGAAGAAGGTGGCTACAACGGTAAACCTTTGGCTTAAAATTAAATGCACTTCCTGCTCTGCCAATGTTGAAATCCAGACAGCAAAGCTAGTTTCAGCTCTTCCTAGTATTCTATGGAGTCTGATTCTCACATTCTCCCTACTTAGGGACGTTGTTTTGCTCTAATATCAAGATGTCGAAATTGAGTAAACAATGAATTATAGGGAAAGCGATTTTTCAGGGTGCAATCGTTGCAGTAATTCTTATTTCCCAACTGGCTTTATTCCTTTGGTGAAACAGTCCTGCATTTGGCCGTAAAATTTTCGATATACTGAAGTAGAATCATTACGTGTACATGATAGAGGACGGAAATTTAAATATAACAATACTTGACTGCTTGCTTTGCTAGCTTATATTTTTTTCGAAATCCTGGATTCACCAACAATATGAATTTTTCCTTAACATTACTTTGTACATTTGTATCTTTTATGTCACATTTTCAACAAATAGAGAAGCGGAAAATTTATCGGGTTATAGATTTTGGCGATTTTGTTGTGTTCTAATGGAAATTAATCGACGAAAATTAGACCAAGTTGAAGAAGGTGGCTACAACGGTAAACCAACGGTAAAGGAAGGATTGTGCTGCTCAGCTTAGTTGAAACAGAGAACTCTCATCTCTTGTGATAAAGGTGACGGTTAAGCTAACTATACCGCACCCCCTCCCCTACTGGAAAACCCACACGCACTGGTTTGTGCCGCGGATATAGGCCAACTGGCCCCAGAGGAGTAAGTACGGCTGCAGTCGTCTACGGATCATCAAGAACTATGACGCCATCAACGGAAGGTTCTTATGCAATGACCTCTACCTCCTTTCCCTGTTCATTTCTGGAAAAAGTAAATGCCCTACGACAGCTAAACATATGTACATGTCAAATGCTGAGTTACGGCGCCAAGTGCTACAAAGCTCGCTTACCTGTGTTAGCATTTACACCTGTAACATCCAGTGTCATAATTTCAGCACCCTTGGCTGCTGCTTCTATGTTATTGTACATCCTTCATGAGCATATTAGGGACGAGTCATCACAAATTCCCGCCGGCGTATTTGATGGCTCGGGTACTCTAGTCATAAACACTAAACTTCTATTAGTACTAGGTCCTAGTCTAACAGAGCGAATACGGTCTTACTAGTAACAGAAAATCTAACTCTATCTTCTGTGACTAAGACAAGGCAAAATACACAGTACAAAATACAGTTGCAAAATTAGTACTGGATGGTATTGAATGGGAAAGACAGAATCTGCAGTAAATAGACAGGATCTACACTATGTGTAGATAGTATATAGTTTGGCTATTGCTTGCCATTTCTAGAAAGATGAGTCACATTAACAAGCTTCACTTGCAAGGTAATGGTCCTGCATTATTACCTCCAAGAGGGTCGTGTGTTTAAAGGTGTTTGTGTGTGTCTTTTTAATTGTTAGTTACATAACCCAAAAAGTAGGTAACGGATCTTCCTGAATTGTTAGGAACATTCAGAGAAACAGTTGATTAAATTTTAGTGTTGATTCGTCCATCAGTTTTTCTGTTTTTTGTCAGAAGATTACATGGCATTTAGGTGAGGATCCGTATTTTCAATTGATTATTTCTCAGTTATCTGTTAGCAAAATCACGCAAAAAGTTAGGAATGGAACTTGAACTAAATTACAGGAACTGTTGAGAATATCGTGAGATAAAATTGCATTTCTTGGTGGAGGTTTGCGCTCTCCGAGTGCAGCTTTAGCAATCAATACTAACAAAAATGTGTGCATGTGCATATCTTTTCAGTAGCGTTTTTACTAGAATAAACACAAAACGTGTGCACAGACTGACAGTGTGACGACAATCGCCGGGCTGCCGCATCAGCTACTCTAGTATGTATGCCACACCAGCAGGATTCGTGGAGTGACGTATTTCATACAATTAACAGCTCTTTTACAGGCGGTGAGTTAGTTTCTTTCTGTACATAATATAAGTGCTGTTTGATAGATAATTACATGAGCTATGCCCCTCATGTATTTTGACAAGTAGCGCCTGTGTAGCATTACTATCATGATAATCACATAACACTAATTACCTGTTTCATTATATCAATATGCGATGATCAAGTTCATTTGTTAACTGGATACAAGATCTCTACAACGTGTTGCGAACGATTCAAGACACGACCCCTAGACACGAAAATCTTTACGCTTTTGCGGACCCAGAAAATATGCAGAGCGCAAAGGCAAAAGCGCAAAATTTTAAATTTCACTTCTAAGCGCAAGCATCTGCTATGGAGAGCGAATTGCGCATTTACGCTTTAGTTTGCGCTCTTGCCCACCAAAATAACTTTTGGGATGGTGCTGTGCAACAATCAGAGAAGCTGTTTGGATGTTATGTTAAGATAGTTTGTATACATCGTTCAAGAAGCCAGTAGGGTATTGTGCCAAAATAGCTCTGTACTTCATCAGAATGCTTCTTGGGTGTTGCGTTGAGATAGTTTGTACATAAATCAAAATGTTCTTTGTTTTGATTGCCAAAGGAAATGGCTTCAGGAAACATGATGTCTGTTCAATTCACTGCATGTTTATTGTCTCGAGCTTCGCACATAGTTCAAAAGAAGCGCTTATATCGTCAGCCTGCTTGAAAGCAAAGCCCGTCCACACCGTCAAACTTTTGAGCGAATAAAAGTTTTTTTTTTTTTGTATAGCTTTTCACAGTTATCGGACACATTGAAAGACCGGAAAGTGACACTGGTCAAACAGTTAACAGTTACTTGCATTATCATTTAACAAGTGCAGCATAAATAGGTTTTACATAAATTAATAATGAGCCACATTGATGCTTTCAGTGAACGTTTCAGCACTTGTTTGAGACTTTTGAAACTTTTTATTGTAAAGAAAATATAAAAGGCTAGCTATTTGTTGCTTGTGAATAATAATCTGCAGTTCTGACTCGTTTCATCTGAGGGACATTTTATTTGCATCATCAAATGCTTCGACCAAAGAAAAACCTTACTTCAAGAGCAAAAGCAAGAGTTTGAAGTTTCATAGATATCACTGATACGCCAAATGATGAAATAATACACCATATATCAGTATACCATCACTGAAGAGTTCGTCGTTTGCTGCGATAGGAAGTTCCCAATGAATGATTAAGTTTAGCCATAGCCTAATATTTATAGATAATTTTACTTCTCACGCATTTCTGAAATTTGTACGGCGAGTATACTAGATTAAAATGACAGAAAAGTGAACTTCAGCGGTACGTAGATATGCACGGGATACAAATTCTGTAATTTCATCAGCGAAAGATTTGGGGCACGTTTGGTTGGGCATCGAAATGAAACCTTCGAGGCTTGACTTGTCTGCAACTTTAGACTGAAGCTTTGGCATTGCTTTTTTGAATCGTGACGCGAGTGTTAAAAGCAACACGACTACGTTGAGCCGGCTGAAAGCTCCATTTTATGTAAAAAATATCGAGTTTTGATAGTTTCAAGGGCAACCGAATGAGGGTCAGTGCCTGGAGCTCAGTTCAGCGTGTGGAAGCCAGCGTACCTAACGGTAATGTCGAACAAGTTCAAGCACCGCATACGTACTTAATTTCAGCGTCATGTCGAACGTGCTCTGAATGTATCTTCGTATAAACTGTCGCCTGTGTGATCACATGGCATTGCTGATAACGACTGTTTTAATATCACAACATTTCTTACTACTTTCAATAACTTAGCTTTATATACATTTTTGAAGCTTCAGTATAAGTAGAGGTAGAATAGGGATCCTGGAAAGTACTAAGATCGTACATGATATTATGTCCTCGCTGTTATCCAATAGGTGGCTTTTACAGACCTGCGGGAGTGCACTTTCAGATGGTAGGGCAATTATAATCAAGAAGTACTATAAGCAATCTTAAAATAATTGTCAGTGTGTGTCGATTCACCAAATGTAAATATCTTTGTTTTCCATAGCATTCATTAAACATGTCAACGTTCGTGTCAATGAAAAAGTATTTGCTGACACTTTTTACTTTATTCAAAAGAAATCAGCAGCTGAAGAACACAGGATTCCTGTTGAGACTTGCGGCGACCACGACTTGTCGGAAACAAGAGGCAGAGATTTGCTTAGACGCTTCAGAAATAATGAGTTTTATATTGAAGATAAAGAATGATCTGACGCAGCAAAAAAGTTTGAAGACGAAGAGTTGGAGGCACTACTCCATGTAGACTTATATAAGACGCTCAAACTGAAGGAAACCATAACGGGAGAATGATATCGATTACAATGTTAATGGGTTTGAGCTAATGGACAGAGGAATTAAAAGTCATGTTATAATCCTCGTGTTAATCCTCTGCTTCTACTGTTCGTCCAACCCTTATCGTGCACCTGGACTGAATGCATCTTCATCGATCTCATCCTTGTGTTTCTGACAAAAGTAAGTTTATATGGTGTAATAAATTTGTATCTGAATTTTAGCTGCATAAATTTATTTGCATTTCAAATATATTGAAACAATAATAATAACTGTTCTTGTTGGAATATTTATTCGTTTCACTGGATAGGCATAGACATGAATTATCTATAATGGGATTTTGCTTCAGGATCCATCTATTCACCCGCTGTCTGCACGTTGCGCTTTCAGTATTAGATGCAAAAAAAGTCGGGTGTTGCTGCTACGGACTCGAGAGGGAACGGCAGGAGTCATTTTAATGCAGCCCCTGCTCACAGGTCATTGAATTGCTGTCTGATTTGGAATATTGGAACAAATATGTACTGGAGCGCGTACGTCTGTTACTTCCCATGCAAGCCGTACTTTCCGTACGGCTATTACTTGCAAGGAGCTTCAGGAGGACTTGCTGGCAGCAGGGACAAGCGCTAGGGCGCTGGCACACCAAAAGCAGTTCAGTGAAAAGCTGCCAGCCTGCCTGCCAGCTTCTTGCTGAACTGCTTTTGGTGTGCCAGCGCCCTTAGCCTTCGTTACATAAGCCACGAGCTGCACCAAAATCATTTAGTTTTCTAACTCTTCGCAAAACTCCCCTGCTCCAGAAACGAAATAGGGAAGCTCGTCTGAAATTCGAAGGTGAGCACATGGACAAGCCTGAGTCGTTCTGGGAAAACTTGTTGTGGTGAGATGAGACAAAAATAGAGCTATTTGGACGAAATACAAGGAACCATGTGTGGAGGAAGGACGGAACGGCATTCGCACCAAAAAACACTATTCCCGCTGTGAAATTTTGTGGTGGTAACGTTATGATTTGGGGATGCTTTTCATCACGTGGAACAGGTAACATTCATATCATAGAGGGGAGAATGGACGCTCACATGTATCAGAACATTTTAATGGGACATTTACATGCGTCGGTTCAAAAACTTGAGCTA
Source organism: Parhyale hawaiensis (assembly GCA_001587735.2). Taxonomy (NCBI): domain Eukaryota; kingdom Metazoa; phylum Arthropoda; class Malacostraca; order Amphipoda; family Hyalidae; genus Parhyale; species Parhyale hawaiensis. The sequence goes on along the minus strand of LQNS02000211.1, from coordinate 8,264,189 downwards.
CCGCAAGAATTCATTTTTCAGCAGGACAACGACTCAAAACACGCAAAACATACATCGAAAACCACGAAGAAATGGTTCACCGATAATCATGCACAACACCTTTATACACCTTTATTGTTCTCACATTTAAAATCTTATACAAAAGAGAATCTACAATAAAGAAATCATTCCTTATACAATAAAATTGAGAACGTGTCCACCTTTAAGTGAAAAACCTCTTTTGGGACACCTGCCTACTAAAAGTCATAAATATCAATCGGCATCTAGTAAACGATAAAATAATGTGAACAATACATGTCAAAGCTAACGACTTGTGCCGTTTTGGGGTTAAAACTCGCATAGTCATGGTTACTTACAAGTTGCCATACAGAATTTCACTAGCGCATCAGGGGCACAACGTCTATATCGCACCGACCCACTCTCGTGATTAAACACAGGCTCGCGCGCCGCTAGGGCGCGAATCACGTCCCACTGCAAAGCATGAATGATTCCTGTCTCGGTCCATCTGCCTGCAGGTCTCATGTTCTAAGTGGTCAGCGCGTCACTAACAAGAAAAAGGCGCAAGCTGTGCATCTCCAACCCTTGGGCACTGCTGAACGCCTTCGCTCAATCACGCCGCGCTGGGGATGGAAACTAAAAACAAGAAGGTAGAAGTCCAGCTTGAACAGGTCTGACACCTCGAGCAGCGGCCTACCTCCCGAAACAGAAGGGGAAGTATCGAGGTCCCACACAACTCCACAAAACCAACCTCGTCAGCAGGAACTGCGGGAAGCTGCAACATCCCTCGCGGAGAAGGCACCCGGAACCCTTGGGTCTGTGAGGCCCAAACATACCGTTGCAGGGAAAGGGCGTGCTGGTTTCTCACAATCACTTTTCTACCTCCAGCAAAACAACCTAGCACACTGTTACAGACGTGTGTTCGTTGCACTAATTAATCAAGAATTATAGTTCACAGATATAATCTTTATGACCCAATTTTAAATCTACAAAAATTATAGAATTTTCAACTATAACTAGGGCAAATATTGCCCTGGTACATTGACACTGAAAACGAAAATGTTCTACCTAAAACACAGAAATATTGCACTGACTGAGGCTATAGACTAGTTTTATTGTGGTGCAGTGGTACTTTTCTTTAGGAGCACATCAATAATGGCCAGCGTGATTCTATGCAGTTCCACTCTCTCGCCTGCCAAGTCAGTCACATCCCTCAGAACATGACTAAGGATTACTGTAAGAACTTAGACAGAGGTTTCTAAAATGATACTTGAAGGTTTGGTGTGCCATTGATTTAACTAATTCCTGTGGTAGTTGCTAGTTGGTTATACGCAGTGACAGCTTGGAATATTGTAAAGCGCTTTTCTATTTCAAGGCGAACAGCTAGCAAGTTGAAACGAGTATTTCTTGTGTCATAATGATTATTTGAAAGTAAATGGCTAAAATGAGTGCCGATGTTCCGGGAATGAGTAGGCTAGGGATTTAATTGAGTGGCCAAGCCAGTCTCCGTATTTTAATTCGATAGAAAATTTGTCGCAATTTTTTAATTAAACATTAATGCATAGGGGTCGAAACACATTCCGGATCTCAAAGAAATCTACAAGGAAGAATTGGCTAAAATCCTCCAGGAAACATGTCAAGGCTTGGTAAAATAAAATATAGAAAGAGATTAATTATCGTTGAACTAAACAAAGGCTCCACAAAATATTAAATGTTGTTTTAAAATCTTTTTTGTGTGTTGTACGAATACTTTTGTTAATCCAAAATATATAAACTGTTATACAATTTCTATTATATAGGAATTTACTTGTTTTATCTTTGCGTGCGTATTGTTTACTTAAAAATACTTATACTCTACCAATATATTTATTTTTGCTTCGCTAGATTTTTTAAATGAACAATTTCTTGCCGTACCAATGTTTATTCTTTCTCCCCAGTGCATGTTGAGCACAGAAGTAATATGAGAGAATAAACAATTGTCATTCTTTTCTTTTTTTTTTTCAAGGCTCATCGGTCGGTGCCGATGTTCCGGGAATGAGTAGGCTACGGATTTAATTGGGTGTCGCTATTTAGCAGATTTCGTGTAAGTCCGGATAGCAGTTGTCCGCACTATTATCTGCACTACTAGGGAAGATCTCATCTCGTGATACTTTTCAATTTACAGTTTTTCATTAGCAGAACCCGTCTTAAGCTCTGACCGAACTGCTAAACATTACTCTTTTCCGCAATTACCCGCCGTCCGCTGAAAAGTGACTTCCTATGGGGAATAAAAAATGTCAAACAGAGGCCTCAAAGCTTCTAAACACAGTGCTGCTGGACAATGGACACCTAAAAATAAGAAAATACTGCCATAAAGCCCCACCCAGCTTTGACTTAAAACAGCAGCCTCCTCTGTGTATAGGTAACTATCGGGAGCAGGATCATATTTAATGTTTCGTGCTATATGGTCGTTATGGCGTTCATTGTTAGCGCAAATAGGGTATCAGCTTACGCATCAATTTTCCTCTTTAGTGGGTCAGTTCGTCATTAATTAGATTCTAAAGTTACGGGCTACACGTTGTGTTAGAAGTTAAGTGCTCAAACCTTACACGCCGGCAAGATATATTGTATAGGCCTATTACGGTTTTCAGTTTTTCAATAAAAAAAAAGATAAAACCTAATACCTAATAATTTGTGCTTGTCTATATAGAATGACTCATAAAATAGTGCACACCAATGAGATGAAATATTAAAATAATGCACGTGAACATAGTGAATTGTGTTCGAATAAGTCATGAGGATGACTTACGTTAATAACAGTTATTTCATTAACAACATATGCGACCCCTTATTATTACGTTGCACAAGGCTTACAGCTATTAATTTGCTTTTAATTATACAATAATGATTTACAGTTGATTCGTTAGAACAAAATACGAAGTCCGATCGAGGGCCCCTGTATAAACGCTCACATCATAAAACTAGAACACTTCGTGGCGTAAGACCATCACCCGCGGTGGGAACAAATTTTATCGCCATTTTTTTATGGCTAGCTAATCCTAAATAATCCTATTTTTTTGGCATAGATCACATCGAGGGCAACCCACCAGACTCCTTGCAAAAAATTATGAACATTGGTAAACTCTTTCGACCACTTATTGGGTGAGGAGGCAAACAAATATAATTATATACAAACTTAAATCTTCAATGGAAACATTATCACCTCTCTCACCTCATTCGCGGGTGATGAAAATGAAAGTAGTGCAACATTAGTGGGAAATTTTGTGCTCCTTTTTTGTGATACATGTGTAAGCACACAGGTAACTTAATTAATTTGTCTGCTATTGGCAAGACAAAGGGAAAATTGGGTGCCGAAAGTAAGCCCTTGAGGCTCAACTTCTCCGAAACAGTAGACTAAAACGATGACTTCGACCCTATATGCATCGAGTTTTAGGTGTTGACTCTCAATCGTTACCCTTGAGAATTCTAGAAAGTCAGTCTTGCTCCATAAGCTGTAGTTTTCAGCCCGCTCAACCTAATCTCGTATCTTTTAACACTTGCAACACGATTCTCAGCGGCAAAGCCAAAGCTCCTGTCCGAAGTTTCTCACAAGTCAAGTCAACTGGGCTTGGCTTATATCAACTTTGCATGACCACCCAAGCGAACGTGACCAAAGTCAAAGTAATGTGGCAGCACCGTGACATCATGAGGACAAACCTTGTGACACAGCTCTGACAACAACAGAATCAAGGTGATGATTATTTTCTTCTCTTCAGTTATGATATCTTCCAATACATCTCTAGCATAGTGGGTATACTTGCATCTCGCGAAGAACCGGGGATTCGGCCAGGTAACTGGGTATAGATACTTTGGTTAGACACAATACTTTGTAATAGTAGACTCTCTAATACAGATATCACTGGCAAGCGGTAGGCAGGTGTCCTTGCGCGTGTCTGCCAGTACATACACAGTAGACAGTAGATTAATATACGGCTTTGGGTTCTGGCCGACTGGACGTACGTTGTACCTGGAATCAGGGTTAATGAGACTCAGAGAGAGAAACAGGGAATGTACTGGAATCTCGTACAGTCTATGAGCAGGTTTATACCGCCTCGGCGAGTGGTTAATTGGCTACACTACGTTCAGGTAACGAGAGGCGGACACTGGGCTAGTTGCATTTATAGGCTAGCGCCCCAGGGTGTGCCTTTGCATTTCCGGCAGCTCCCTGGTGCGCACAATGCCGTACAGCTACTTGCGCTGGCACGCAGGCTTACTGCGCGCTTATAGCAATAGATTATGAAGGGGGACCAGACTATATCACAGTCCGTCCACAAATTGCTATCTCGTACTGAGGGACCGGACTCAGACACAGCCCGTCCACAAATGGTTGGCTACTCTTGAGCGGGACTGCTGCGGGAGCGGCTTTTATTCCTCGCAGGGGCCCAGGGACATGGTCGTCGGACAGTGACCGTATTCGCGTTTGCTTCCACAGGTAGTGGGGCAGCACCCGCTTTGAAAGTGCGGCGATAGAAATACTTGAACGTCAACGCGCCCCTGTTGTGATCGCTATGCCCCCATGTATTGTATTGTTCAATAGGTGACACGTCCCCTCTCAACCCGGCTGTGTTGAGTTCGCTGACAAATAGGGCATGCCCTGCTCTCTAACAGATAGAGAGCGAAAAAGAGAACAAAATCGGACATGTCTCTAGGGCGTGACGAATCGTGTGGAAAGGCCATAAGCAAGTATCAGTAGGACAGTGTTGTGTGTCTTTTCGAATTTTTAGTAAATATCTTCTCAGAAAGCAGTGCTCGTTTTTGTTGTTTGCACAGACACAGCAACACATTCGAACGCTGTGAAATGAAAACACAGGACATAAGACTGTCGTCTGCAGCGCGCCTAATATGCCATTTAGGTAGCAGCTGCTGATCTTGAGCATAAGCAATTAATACAGCAAGCGCATTGATCAGAATTACTCCCATAAATAGCTACAAAATGAAGATTACATTATTACATGAATGCAACTCCAACTGAGCTAAAAGCTCAAGATTATACAATGGTGCTGTCTTTATTAATTATTTTATTGCTATTTTAGTGAAACAGCTGGTAACTTGGTGGCATTTACCACTGCCCAGACCAACCTTAAGGTAAGGAGCAAATTTAGGATAACATCCAGTTAAGTAAAACGTTCCAAATATTTTAAAGTTCGGTCACAACTTCTAAGGTTAACGTAAGCGGTGTTAATTAATTATTAAGGCAACAGCTGTGGCCCACGTTCACGTAACGATGCTTTGAACATCTGGGCCCAGTAGTGCTCGAACGAATAATACTCATGAAATGAAAATAAAACGAGACAAAAGTTATTATATTTATTATAATGGTTCACGGTTCATTACGCATCATAAATTTGTTTACCTTTTGTGGAATGCATAATTCATATGAAATGAAAACAATTAATGATCAATTATCGGAACAAGTGGTAAAAAATACAATTACATAATCATTGTTATAAATACTTAATGGCAATAACCAAAGAAGTTTTTTCAGACATTTTTTTTACGTCAGCGAAGGCACAGTTTCATTTTCTGCATTTTCTTAGCTCTAGTAGTAGTTCATTCCTCTAGCGTTGTTAAAGGTACTCTGAAAGTATATAAAGTAGCAGTTAAACCGACCGCTGATAATCTGTATATTTCCGGAATCCCATGTGCAGGACTATCGATTACTCACGTAACCGAATAATAGATTTAATAGCGCTGTAAGCCTTTTTTTATCTCTTTGACATTTTACGGATCTATAAATTCTAGCTCTGAAAACTTCCGGTCCGCCGGAAACGTGTGATATAAACAAAAGATGGGAAATAACATGTCTAGCGTCGATGTTAACACTCTTATAAATGCTCCTGATGCGTCAGAAACACCTCAAAATTCAGCCGATCTCCTAAGGCAATCAGCCTCCCTAGATCTTCTTCCCAACCGCGTCTCCGACGGATTGGTGATCGTTTTGACGATTTTTCTGATCATTACGGTAGTGTCTCAGTACTTCAAAGCAAAAAAACTTGATTCCCTTGAAAAGAACTTTAAGCTTGAGAAATCAACGTTCAAGCGCCAATTCCTCAACAACCATGTTGTTTCCTCATCACAGAAAGAAAGAAAGAAAAAGAAAACCCATTTATTTCTCCCCGTAGGAAGGTATTCATACAATAGTTCTATTACAATACATGTTCAGTAAACTAGTGTAAAACAATAAGCAACGAGTCTTACACGCTAGGTTAAGAA
>LQNS02000211.1:8135538-8150979 GCA_001587735.2 Parhyale hawaiensis | reverse complement strand
AATCCCTGTAAATTTCATTCAAATCGGTTCATGACTTTTTGAGTTATCCTGGTGACAGACAAACAGACAGACAGACAGACAGACAGACAGACAGACAGACAGACAGACAAACACGACGAAAACATAACCTCCTTGGCGGAGGTAATCATAGCTCTGTCTCAAGTTCGCATGAGTTGCATTATATTCATGGTAAGAGAATGAGCTTCCGTTGTACCATCTGCCCAGGGTTTATGCTAGTTGCTCTTTACCCAGAATGATAAAGAGCGCTCTGATGTGCTACGGTACCTACCGTATGAAGAAGTAGGTAATTAGCACTGACTGTTTAGTATGAGTTTATTTAGGTAACCTGTCGCTAGAAGTTGCAGAAATAGCTAATTTGATGCCATTGTAAGATTTCATGAGCAAGGAACTTACTTTTTTTTTTTTAAACGTGTCGGATTACCCCTTCATATCTGCATCAATGTTTCGCAGTTAATAGAAAAATAGAACGCCTCGTGGCGTAAGACTATCACACACGGTGGATTAGGTTAGGTTCAAAGTGCTGAGTCCGCAGTTTTGGCATTTTTCACGTTTATGTCGTCCCCCTCACTGCCTGCAAGTAGGGACCAACCAGGGCCCCGGCAAACTCCGGCCATTTTCAGCGGCCCGGCCCCGGTTTATCGAATATTGCTACCCTGGCCCCAGTTTTTCAAACTGTGAAAACCGGGGTTTTTGGGGGAGGAAGAGAAAACACTTAGGAGGCAATAAAGTAAGTTTTCTGGGAGAAACTAAATTTTTTTGTGTAATCTGATTCATTATGAGTGACGATTCACCAATATCATATCAATATGCTGTCTTAAACTACTGTCACTGCAAGAGACCTTGGTAGTAGTTAATGTAATTTACTTTAATAGGGTCTCTTTTTTCCCATTTCTTTGTTTTAATCCACTCATTTTTTATGTAGAATTCAAATCTGAAGTCCGTTTGCGACGGTCGGCTCTACTTTTTGAGATAGTTGATCTCAAAGTTCCCATTGTTTTTCTAAGGGGAAAAAATAGATACAGTTGCACAGTATAAGAGAAAACCTCTTCTCATATGTTTTTTGGGCAGGGTAACTTAGGTTAGGTTAGGTTCCTGTGGAGTCACCGTTTATTTGCTCCCATAGGAAAACATTGGAATTCTAAGTTTAATGTCTCGAAAACTAAAGCCGACCGCCACAGACTTCAGATATGAATTCTACATCAAAAATTGAGTGGATTAAACTAAAATTCGGGGAAAAAATTGGCCCCTACTAAAGCAAATTTTCACCGAAAACTTTTTGAGCCATAAATTTTTATGTTTGTGAATAATGCAGGGTGCATATTGCTCCTTTGGCGATGCGCAGCAGCAGGTTATGGCTAGTGAAGAATGCATGTCAATAAATCAGCTACAATAACGGTAGAAGTTATCATGACTGATCAAATATTTGCTGGATTCTGCTCTGCATCCTTAATGACTCAAATGCTCAATAGGAAAAGTTGAAAATACAAGATTAAATTTACTTAGAGATTACTTCTTAAGCTCATGAACCAGAGGTTAGTCACCTGTTACTAATAAGGTGTAGGACCTCCTCAAGCACGTTATAAAGCAGCAATTCTGTAAGGCATTGAGTCTGCAAGATTTCTAACGTACACTTGATCCATTTTGAACCACTCTTGCATCAATCCATTCCTTGAATAATTCTAATTTAAAATGTGGATAAAATGAGTTATCACAATGTAAGTTTTGATAGTAATTGCTCTACTCTAGTCAAAATAGAAATTCTGACCCCCGGCTAGTGGGTTTTGGTCGTCCGGCTATTTGATTTTGGTTGCCCCGGCCCCAGCTATTTGGTTTTGCTTGCCCCAGTCCCAGCCCCGGCTATTTGATTGCTGGTCGCCCCTGTCCCGGCCTCCGGTCTCTTGATTTTTGCCCGTCCCGTTCCCGGCCCCTGTCTTTCCAAAATCTTCACCCCGGTCGTTCTATACCTACAAGATGTTATGAAGATAACATAAGTCCTGGCAACCTTTGGGTGAACCCCAATGGTATGGTAGCTATGTGCATGCAAATGTAGGTACGTATGTAAACACCTAGTCTACCTACATTTTGAAAACATTATCGCCTAACTCACTGGGTTCGCAGGTGATAATCATCTCTCTGATTTCGCTCGCTGGTGATAATAAGAAATTACTATTCCATTATAGTCAAACCCGCATAAGCAGTCCTTTAGGGGCGGGGTTAAATTGAACGCAACAGTGACAAAGCTAACCTATTAACTAATGCACTTTGAGTTTTCGAATACATATATAAATAATTTGATAGCTTGAGACAAGTATGCCACGCACTTAAGTGAGATTTGGCCAAGTTGTTTTGCGTTCTTAGCCACGCCCAGTGGACTCCTTACGCTTGTTTGACTATAGTCTCATAGTTTCTTATATAAGCTTAATGTCAGTAGTTCGTATTGCGCAGACGACTGAACTATGGGGTTGGAGTACACCTGAACCTGAGTGTGGAGGTGCAGGACCACGACTACAAGCCGGTGCTGTGGCTGACACTACAACAGCCAAGCTCTGACAACAGCTCCTCGGGCCGCAAAGGCAACCAAGCGGCTGGCTCCGCTGACCGCACCGCAGGGGAGCTGCCTTCTGATAACTTTCCGGTCGAGGAAATGTCCGCGGGCGTGTTCAGCAGGGAGGGAAGTCGGCACATCAACATGAACTACATCCGAATGCACAGCTATGGGTACAGCGCTACCGACGCTGCTGGCAGTAAACAGGACGTTAAGCACAGCAGTTTAGAAAGCTTTTATGCCTGTGATGGCGGGTGCTTGGATCCGCCTGTTGAATTAGGGTAAGTGTGCTTTTTGCTTGCTGTTTGGTATATTTTGGTGTCGTAAATTTTACTAAAGATAATAGATAATACCGTAGGTAGTAGGTATGTTGCTCAGTACGAATGAGTTAACATCCTCTGTTTGTGATCGTGTCTGTGTCCCCTAAATATTGCCATGGATGATTTGATCAGATCGAGATACTGAGCAATGCTAATAGCAGGTCTATGGACCCTGTAAATTCTGAGATCCAGGAGTCGGGAATTGGTCAAAACTAGGAGTCGGTGGAGAAAATATGCCTGTTTTGTTAAATAAACTGTCGCAATCGATCATTTTTGGAGTCCAGTAGGTCAAATCCTTGTCGGAAACTGGCAAAACCCAGTAGTCGCAGTCTGACTTTGTCCATTCGACTCCGTAACTCTGGTAAATAGGTAGCTACCAGTGTTGACTACTTACGCTGTTCTGTGGTCTTGAGTATAGCCATGGGAAGTCTGTTCGTGGATGATACCTATAAGCTGATAAGACATACCGGTATGGAGCTGTGTGAGCTGCCTGAATCTCGTGCAGTAATAGCCTAGACCACCATGAATTGTGGAGAAAGTGTGTGTGTGTGTGTATTGTATGTTAATTTTTAAACCTTTTGATATTCTTTGGATATATTATGTGCTCCACAGTTCATATGTTTGAAAAATTTTAAATAGTTTGATACGCTTGAAATATAGCTACTGTATTATTTGCGCCATAGTTTGAAGACGTGAGACTAGACGACGAGGTGTTTTATCACATCCTCCTCGTCTCGAACGCATCATATAGCTACAAATACAACAACGGCATTGTTCTGCTACGGCTCTCACTACTTTTCCATAATGCAGGAGAGAAGCTCTGCCATTCCCTGTGAAGCTCACAGAGCCCGTCACGGCGGTTCTCTATATCACTTCTGACAAGCAGCATATGGAGGAGCTCAAGCACTCCATACACGTCAAGGAAGTTGCTATTGGTGAGCCCTCATTACTTGTGTTGGCTGCTGTTGTTGTGCCGCTTCAGTACTTGTATTGGTATCAACTGTTGTTTATGTGTCTCTTCATTACTTGTATCGACTGCTGTTGTGTCGCTTCATTTCTTTTGTCGGCTGTTCCTTTGTCGCTTTATTTTATTACTTGTGTTCGATGTTGTTGTGTCACTTCATTACTTGTGTTAGCTGTTGTTGTTTCGCTTGTTTACTTCCGTCGGCTGTTGTTGGTGTGTCGCTTGTTTACGTGTTTCGACTGTTCTTCGTGCTCTTGCATCCCCTAACTCGTGGGTATCCTCGTTATATATAAATTTGCATAGGAAAAAGGTTGGTAGAAACGCAGTCAGTTGTCCCGTTAGCGCTATCGTCGTTCGCGACGATTTGTGTACGTAGATCGTGTCCGTGTGAGCGGCGTTGAAGTTGGTGCGCCGCGCTGCTCGCTGTATCGCTGATTAAGTTAGGTTAGGTAAAGTTAGGTTATGTTAGGTAACGTTAGGTTGGGTTAGGTTAGGTTTGGCTAGAAGGTTAGGTAAGGACGTTAGGTTAGGTAAGGGAAGGTTAGGCAAGGGTAGGTTAGGTTAGAAGGTTAGGTAAGGGTAGGCTAGGTAGTGCTTATTTTAGTGATGGCGTGTGCAGGAAAGCTTACTTGAGCGCAAAATCGTCGTGAACGACGATAGCGCGTCCCGGTAAGAGTTGTGTTGCAACATACACTCTAGAGTTCAGAGGTTGTGTGCTGAGTCCACATTTGGATCAGTTATTCAGTGTCTGTGTAATATTCATGCCTGCTAGTTTACCCATTTGCCAGCCTTCTAATTATGTGTCCTAATTATACGGGATGGCCGATCGTACTCTTGTGTCAGCCTTTGAGTCACTTGTTCTAATTTTCCGTAGTTTGACTACGATTTCAGTTGTTGTCGTCTTTTTATTCGTAATTACACGTAGGGTGCGCACGTGGCATGGCGTAACTAACATAAACTCGTCTGAAAACCCTCAAGAAATATACAATGTCATCAGTCGACAAGCTTGACACTACTTAGTAATTTATATGAACCGTTATTAGGTCCGGCACATTTCTTGAACGATGTTTTCAACAATGCTTCATGCCCTGAGGGGTATATTCTGGCGGGCCCTATCCCTGCCACAATATGTATATTTGGGCATCACGCACCCAAGGTTCCCGAATGCCTTATCCGCAGGAGATGTTGCAGCTTACCGCAGTTCCTGCTGACGAGGTTAGTTTTGTAAAGTTAGGTAGGTTCTCTACTCTTCTCTTTCTGTTCCGTGAGGTGGGCTGTCGATCGAGATAGCCGACCTGGTATGCGGGACATCTCTAGTCTCTCTCGTGTGGAAGGACACAAAAGGGACCGACCACTTGAGTGTCTCCTACTATACCTTGTGTCTTGTTTCCCTGCCCGTAGTAGCGCACGTGGCCACCACGCCTACCCTATATGCGGTATTTAAATACTGCACAAGTAGTTTCTCTGTTGAAACGCCTGAGTTGCGGCTGCGGAGATTAGTTAATGTTTTGTTGCTGGATTTCCTTTAGTAGCGTTTTGGGCTTCCCGGTGTTGCAAATGCTTCATTTGGGTTGTATTACCTGTCCGTGGGAGCTCAAACGTGAAGTTTTAATAATAATAAGCAAAGTATATAGGTATTAATAACAATGCTACATATATGCTACGAAAAATTGACGTTTTATTTACATGATCCGTGTAGGGCTAATTGATATTGTGTATGCCATACTTGTCATGAGCGCTAAGCAATCCCTCTTGTGCATGCACTTCAGGTTTCTTGGCCCTCAGGGCCATATTGTGGCGGGCCCTTTCCTTGCCACAATATGTTTGGTCATCACGCACCCAAGGGTCCCGAGTACCTTCTCTGCAGGGGATGTAGCATCTGGCCGCAGTTCCTGCTGAAAAGGTTAGTTTTGTAGAGTTAGGTAGGTTCTCTATATTTCCCCTTCTGTTCCGCGAGGTGGGCCGCCGAATGGTGTTAAGCGACCCATCCCATGGGACTCCTATCTGCTCCCGTGTGGGGGGCCACGGAAGAAACCCCCCGCACGAGTGTTCGCATTTTTCTGTCTTCTTCTTATTTCGTTCTTCGTCTCCTCTGCGCCGCACGGCTGAGCGATTTCGTTCGACCGAGTCGTGTAACGTTAGAGATGCTCGCGCCTTATTTACTGCCAGACATGGTGCACCTGGCCAAGATTGTTCTAATGGAACTCATTTGAGATCGACTCAACTTCCAAACTATGCCATACAAAATTGGATCGTTATTATATAGTCTTGGTGTCTAATACGGCGGAAAAACGCACAATATAATAATAATGTGTCTTGAGTTCGCTGTAAGAAGAATAACATCACCACGCCTCATGCCATTGATGCCCATTGACGAAACATTGTTAAGTGTGGCCTATTCGGGGCAGTTAAGTACCTAGTGAAGACTGGGTATGGTTTACTTCCCTCTTCCACTCGTGGTGAATTGGAGTATAATAGTAATAAAATTGCTCTGCTTTACTACGGCTCCTGTTGAAATACCTACTTAATATTTTCACTTGATCTTCTGTATAGTCTACCTGTCCTATTGATAATAACGAAATGTTTTTATCTTTCTTCTGCACTTACCTTTAAACTGCTACACATTATTTAAATATTTTTCAACGGCTCATAGTAAACTACTTGTTATTAATCTTTTCTGAAAGAGCGCCCCTGCTTTACCTTTTTGTAAAACCCACCGTGTGCTGTCACCACCAGCTCCCGGCCACCACCAGTCAGTGATAGCCTTACATCGACACGGTCACAAGTGGGGGCAGCTACCCCCGCTCTTCTGGCTCGCCATAGCTGCTCTCATTGTAACCTTCCATCTGTTCCTGCTGAAGCTCGTGGTTAATGAGTACTGCGGCGGCGACACTCGCATACGCTATCGGTGAGTGCATCCTCTTCGTGTAGAATTTACACTTCCTATCCAGTGCCTATTTCAGCATGTAGCTGCATACCTACATGATGTAAAATTGAAACTTCCTTCCGACGCTTGCTGTCCGTGAGAACTGTGGGAGCGACTCCCAAACACAAACTGGGTGAGTTATTTTGGTCTTTATACATTCGATATTATGGGGAGCAGCGCCCCCAAGGGAACCCATTGCAATGCCGTTGAAACATCTTTCCTCTGTGCCCGTTTTATTCCTTCGAGTTTCATACTTCTATTGTTAATGCTTTATTGTGTTCTTTCTCTTATTTACCGACTTGTGTTCACGTGCCCGTTGATCCTGTACGGGAACACCTTCGTCCATAGTTCCACGTTTCTATCGACATGCCATATATGCTGTACATTTCCCTGTTTTTTTTTTCTTCTGTGTTGAATCGCATTTGTTGTAGAGACAGAAGCTTAAGCTATTCAGTATAATGATTTTGTTTATAGGCTATTGAATCCCGTCGCTACAGAATTATAACAGTTCGTTCTGTATCGCTCTGCAGTTGGTGGCTCGTGAGTACCTTGAGGGCGGAGGGGACAGGGCATGTAATATTATTGATGCCAGCTGGTTTTGCTTGCCCCAGTCCCGGCCCCGGTTATTTGATTGTTGGTCGCCCCTGTCCCGGCCCCCGGCTTCTTCATTTTTGCTCGTCCCGGTCCCGGCTTCTGTCTTTTCAAAATCTTCACCCCGGTCGTTCTATACCTACAAGATGTTATGAAGATAGCATAAGTCCTGTTACACTTCATATCCAGTAGCCACTTCAGCAGCTGTGCCACTTTCATATCCACGCATACCCACCCTTCAATACTCGAGGTAATCCATACATCCAGCCAAGCGGCCATCTGCCTCTTATGCTTTCAGCATTGGGCTTCAGAGCATTGAACTTTCAAGGAGCTGTGACTTTCTTCTGCAACATGGTGTTTTTTTTTTTGTTGTTGCTTCAGAAAATCTTGGCTAACTTCAAAGCAAAGCTTTAGTATTTTTAATGGCTAACCTAGCCGCTTATTTTCGCTATCTTTCCGCACATATAATACTGTTTCGCTCGTGGCTCCATTCGTCCATCCATCGCTCCTTTCATTTGCACTTTACGCTTTCATTTATTATAATAGTATTACTGTATGAATACCTTCCTACAGGGAGAAATAAATGTATACTGTTATTATTATTCAGTATTAACAGGGTGTCTACAAGGTAGTAAAGTAGTAAAATGTAGTAAAAAGTAGTAAAATCTGAGAGGTAGTAAAAAAAGTAGTAAATAGTAGTAAAATTTTCTGCTAAGTAGTAAATTTATTTCTATTCACTGAGCATTACCGTGATTTGTATAAGTTTATTTCCGCAGGGTACTATGGGATACATGGTCCTATATTAAAGGGAGTTGACATTCCTCCGGCCCCAGTCGTCCATTATTTGTCTGTTATCAGTTGTAGTTTAATTATTTTTCCTGCATGCCAGAAGCTAAGAAGGGGTTAGTAATTCTTTTATTATGCTCCTGAAGGAATAAGCATGTGTGTTCATTTTGCCAGGATCTAGTAATTTTAGCATGGTTTCAAATTATTAATACATATTTTGTTTTATAATAAATAGATAGCCAAACAATAATATTGTTTAATAAAGGGTGTTACACCCAATTTTTTCGACCTTATTCCCCATTCTTTTATTGTGGAGGTCGAGACGGCTGTAAGGGCAGACGTGGAGGCCTCATTTGAGGTTCCCTAAGATATAGTTATGCAATTATAAGGTAGTAAAATCTTGTGTTGGAAAGGTAGTAAAAGGTAGTAAAATATGGTTTTCACATTTTTGTAGACACCTTGTTATTAGATAGAGGAAAGTAGGGCAGGTTTGTTATGTTGCCGAGAGTAGTTAGTTGCAAGCTGCCACTGCTCACAGGTTATGACCTGTTTGACTTGGACTCTGTTTTCACACTTGATAGCCACGCTGCAGGTACTGGCGTAAATGAAGAATGACACGTCTGTTCTGTGCAAGTTTCTCAGGTCTCGGCTAGCATTCAGTAAGGTTTCCCGAGTTGCCCTTCTCTTGCGTGTTATTCCGCGTTTGGTTCACCCGTTTTTACTGACGTACTAAATGTCCCTTTCCTTCTCTTGAAATATCGCGTTGTGCCTAGGGAGACTTGAAATAGCTTATTATCTGACTAACATTAACATGAATATTGTTGCAGGTCAAGAAAGTCTTTAATATTCCCTGTACCTAAAAAATACTGGTTTCTCTTTCAAAATACAAGCTACTGCAGCTTATTTCTTTTGAAACTTTTGATTTATATATCATTAATGTTTGGGTGGTTATGAGGCATTAACAGAGTATCGGTATTGACCAAAAGCTAGGGAATTGGAGAAAAAGTGGCATCGGTGAATCTCTAATAATGACGGTGCCACTTTTGGATACCTCAGCGCAGGCTGAGATAGCACCATACTGTAACCGTAGTGTCTGCAGCTCTGGTTCAGGTACCTACCGGCCAATATTTACTACTAAAATGTCCAGCAACTTTGTTCGTACCTACCTAGCTATGCAGTTATTAAAGGACCCGCCCGTAGCACACCAGCCGCTACTCATACACTACCCAGCACTGATTCGTATCACTTAACCGAAGGGTAGAAAGGTATTGCTTACTTGAACGACATTGCTACCTTATACATATTATTATTTCTTGCATGCCAAGTAACTGCTGCAGCTAGTTCATCCTCGTGACCTTCAGCCGTATGTATTTGTTCCGTTTGCATGCCGCCATACATGTGTAACGAGTTCTAACTTAGTAGCAGTAAGTCGGCCTGCCATAGTTAACTTATGATTAGTGTACTGTATGTCAGAGAGGGCGCTCAAAAGTTCCTGGTTTCGAATGATACGATTTACTGGACAGTCGGTCTGTGCGGGTGTTACCCCCGCGCACTTGGATCAGGTTGTGGGTGTCAGCCACAGTCTGATGTTGCTTGAGATGGTCAAAGCGAAATTTTAGACTGCCAGCTAGCAAGCACAATCGGTTTGCAACAAACTTTTAGAACTTGGTCAATAATGGTATATCCAAGGTTCATGATAAAAGTTCCAGACTAGTTGAAGGCAGCTGGATTTGATTATCTCAATCCATGTGAGTGAAGAGAACCCTCACAAGCTTTGTAAAAGAGATAGGTAATGAATTTATAATCAACTTCAATTGAACAAACTTCATCTTTTTCATGTAATAAATCTAACGTTCAAGGAAGTAGTTACTTGATAACAACTTAATTTTTAGCTTACAAAATCCCCTGTCTGCTCTCAGGTATATTGTCTTCTTAACCTATATAACAATACTCTTAAATCCAGGCACTTTACAGCTCGTACTCCCTGGTCATATAGGTAACATGTCTAGTACCCGTCCACCATGCTAGTAGCCGTCCACTTGGCACTAAAAAACTTCCTGCGTCCATAGGCCTAAACTCTAGACTAAATAGTGCCGCACCATTCCTGAAAATGACTGGCGAAAGAAATAAAACTATAAATAATGGTGGTGGTTTTTACATTTTTTTCACATTTTTAGTGAAAAAAATGTGAAAACCACTTCAATTTTTTCTTGTTTCATTTTTTCGTCTGTCACTTTCAAGGATGGTGCGGCACTACTTAGCCTACAGTTTAAGCCTATGTACGGCTTTCTAGCAGTGCTAGTTTTCACGCAGGAAGTTTTTAGTGCCAAGTGGACGGCTACTAGCATGGTGGACGGTACTATACACGTTACCCTAAACGCTGTTTATTCTTCTCTTATGTTTCGGGTTTAATTTTGTTTACTTACTGTATTGATTTCTGACGTACCTTTCTTGTACACTGTGTAGTGTGTACACAAATACCAATATCCTTCTGTACTTACTGAGTTACTGTATTGATTTCCTAGCTACCAATTCTTATACACTGTGTACACAAACACCAATATCCTTCTAGTCATCAAAACTAAGTGACCGACAATTAAGAAACCCCCTTCAAGAAATACAATTTGCTTACATAATTTCTCAGCTGTTTCGCCCTCTTTTCAGACGTGAGTTTCAAGAAGTCGCTTAGGACACTTCCTCTTCTTAACACTATCTGGCAGTCAGTGCTGGAAACTTGAGTTCGTAAGAGTACATGCAAAGTTGCGAAATTTTTTACTCAGCTATTTTATTTACGGTACATTTTGGCAGTACGGCTTCTCTGCACAAATAACTCACTAAGCGTTTGTTTCATTTGCTATTTATTTCAACTCATATATGCTCTATTCACTGTCAGTACAAAATATATACTGAGGATTTTTTCATTGGGTTTCTTGCACCTCTGGCAATTTTTGTAGCCTCGCACTGCAGTTTCACACTTGCAACAACGCTCGTATTTCAAGTTTCACTAGAGCCTTTCTTACAAATCACAATATTTCTTCACTGTAGCTCTGTCGCAACCATACCCTCTGTTGGGTTTTATTTTTTTTCTTTCCCCTGTATTAGGTCTTTTTGGCGATTTTCTCCAACTTCTACCAGTCTAATTTCCGTTGATGTTGGCCGAAAGAAAGCCAAGCGGAAAATTTGACAAAAGAAAAAAATGATGAGTCCCTTTTTTTTTAATTTTTGGAAGAGGTGCAACTGTGACGTCCATTCTCGATGATCATTATGACATAACATAGTAATATTGTTTATAATATAAAGTCAATTGCCTTGGCTTTCCTCTCATTCACTTGATGGAAGATTCGCAATCGAGACGTCCATTGCAAAAATAGTGACGCAATAATATTGCTTATTAGATCAATTATTCTCTTGCAGATATCCATCCTCTGATGTGCTTGAAGAGTCACAACCATGACTTCCTTTTTCCCCTCCAATAATGACGCAGTATCATTTGCTTGCAATATACCGTAAATGTCATAGAAGGAGACTTGACCCCCTGTAATGCGGTTTGTTTTGATAGGTCCCGGCGACTACTTCCCTGAGGCTCTGGGCTACTGGTGTCAATTGACCTCTTCTGCACCTGGCAAGTCCTCTCTTGCACTCTTCTTCGTTTCTCCTTAGACGGCGTCCCCACTTGCACCACTTCCTATGACAACGTCCCCAAATGTCACATCTCCAGCACTTCGCTTCTGATTGTTAATTCTTGAACGGTGTCCCCACTTGCACCAAATCCTAATTCGACGTCCCATCTCCGGCACCTCGTTACTGATTGTTAATTTTTAGATGGCGTCCCCACACATCCCAAATGCTGTACTTCGCTGCTTTTATGTAGCTACTCCTTATGCTTTACCATTGTTTGGCCATTTTTTGTGTCATCTTACTTTATGATTTTCCTATACCTAAGCTTTCTTGCGATATATGTTTGTCACAGTTAGCAATGCACAGGTGTATAGTTAACTGATTACCACTTCTCTCTCCGCAGTCGCTCGGCTTTATTGGTATTTTTTTCTTCTGTGCTGTAGCAATAGATTAAGGACAGACATACCTAACCGTATAGCTACTGTCGATATCTTCAGGAACCTGCAGGTTCATTTCAGTGAAAAATTTTTACCTAGTTTGTTTGCTCTTGAAGTTAAATCGTGTTGATTTAAACCAACTTCTAAGAAATGTTTCCCATGAGCATATGAATAGTTACCTACTCTTGGAGAAAACAAGTTTTCATCTCAGAAAGGGTAATGACTGCGTACCTACACTGCTCACCAGTTGGGTACGAGATACTGTCAGCGTTGCTGCGTCGGATGTGTTGTGGCAAAGTATCTGATTCAAACGTCCGCTTTCCCCAGGAGGTCAGAACAGAGTTGGAAGAAAATTAATTATTCATACTAATTCTTATTGTAGATATAGGTAACATGTGCCACTAAAAAACTTCCTGTGTGAAAACTAGCAGTAGCTACTACAAAGCCTTACATAGGCTTAAACTGTAGGCTGAATAGTGCCTCACCAACCCTGAAAAAAACGGGCGCAAAAAGTGAAACAAGAAGAAATGATGGTGGTTTTCACATTTTTTCCACGAAAAACATAAAAAAATCTGAAAACCACCACCATATTTTCTTGTTTGATTTCTTAAGCCCGTCATTTTCAGGGATGGTGCGGCATTACTTAGCCTACAATTTAAGCCTTTGTACGGCTTTCTAGTACTGCTAGTTTTCACAGAGGAAGCTTTTTAGTGCCAATTGGACGGCTACTACCATGGTAGATGGGTACTAGATATGTTACCCTAACCGAGTCAATTTTTTTTTTATCCCAAGAAGAGTTTCAGGAGTCGGAGTCGGACCTCGATCGTTCAGCTCAACAACCCTGGCAGTTTAGCTTTTTTGTGTAATCGAAGCACATGTGGAGCTGCGACACTAAATTGAAGTGCGGGCTCCCTGTGTTGCGCACCCTCTATCGCCGCAAGATACCTACTCGGCATTGGTCCGTCACATGTGGTAGTCGCGGTGTCCAATTGTGTGGCCTCGGTTTGGTCCCTAGTTAGCAATAGGCTTTCTGTCCTTTAATCCTTTACCGAGCAAGTGATCACTTATGTTTACTTCCTGAATGTTAGTCCCATGAAAGCGTTCATTAGCGGCCCAATAAAAAGTAAGCTTATGCTGTGCTGCTGGTAAACACTCATGCAGAAATAGCAAGTAGCCATATAAGATCACTTGCCCGGTAAAGGTTTAACCTCTTCTTTCATGAATAAATTTGCGTCTCTCGTAGGCACAACACTCCATGAAGTGTATGTTACGGGATGAAAAAAAGGTTAATGCATACTTTCCACAGGTCTGCACGCTAAGAATTGCGCAGTTTGTAAAGGAAATTAATGATTTATAATGAAGGTATGATATAGTTGACTATGAGGCGACCTACTTACTTGAAGTGTGGCTTAAATAGCATGCCAGCAGTGCTGTCACTGCTCTTTACCGTCATTTACTTTTACGTTGCACCATTTCCGTTGTTCACTGCTTCACCCTTCCTGCCATTTCGTTTGTTGCTATGTGTTCTTGTGCTCCATCATGTGCAGCACTCACCTCATCATTAGCTATTACCTATCACCTCCCTATGCGTGATTGTGTGACCTGCTGTTTGTGTTTATCACCCGCAAATGAAATGAAAGAGGTGAAAATGTTTTCTTCATCGTGTTTGTACATAGATGTACGTCTTTCCACCAAAAACTGCCAGAAGGAATTGAGCTGTCATCACAATCTCTTGCAGACAGTCAGGTGGGTTGACCCAGATGTAAAAAATGTCAAAACTGCTGACACTGCCCTTTCACCTCTACTCCGCCCCCATCGCGGATGAAGGTCTTACGCCACGAGGCTTCTAGTTGTTAGTATTTTCACTCTGCACACTCATCAATGAGCCACTCCTTGCAACTTCCTCATTTGCTCTTTTCATTGCCACTCATTTTAGCGGTTATACTACTCACTAGTTACATTCCTGCATCTGCGATGTTGCTGTAATTTTTTACCCGCCCCCTCTATATTGCCTTTGCTTGATTGCTATAACTCGAGGAGATTTTTATGATTTAATAGAAATTATCTAAATACGAAATACAATTTGACTTCTGAAGGCTAAAACTAAACAGTCTGACGCGGGCTTTATGCGAGCGCATAGGAGTCTTGGAAAGTGCCTGTAGTGTTATGATTTCTTGAAATCGTAAATGTAGTGTGAGAATATTTTTGGAGACACAAGGAGTACCGGTTACTTTGTATATGCCTCAACAAATGTGCTCATACAGTAAATCGTTCAAGTATAACACTATTTATAATCTGAAAAAAAAAAAAATAGATGGCATACCGGTACTTTACTATTTTGGGATGCATATGAGTAAAGATTCGTTTTATGATTCCTCTGAATTTAAAGGTATGACATACCATGTTGGGTAGAAAATGGTAAGGAATGACACATAGACACAATTGTTCTCTTTGAGAAGCGTCATAGTGTAGCAAAAATAGCGTGAAATAAAACACTGTAACAGACACTGCGAGCTAGCGTCGTTCATGTTATTTACATGCAGGGTTGGAAAAAACCCAGTTTTATTTTAAGAAACCCACTGGGTAGTGGATTTTTTGGGTTTTATTTGCTTTTTTAGCTTTTTTTTACTTTTTGGGGATTTATTGTTTTTTTTTTCAATTCTTTGGGTTTTACTGGGCTTTTTCTGGGGGGGGGGGGGGTTTATCAAGGGAATGTTACCAAACATGAAGCTAATGCTTTTTAATTGTTCTGCACCAATTCATCTGCTTTGAAAGAGCTTATTCCTCCAACAACTAATTGATAAATAATAGTAACAATTTATGGTTTAAAATATTAGTAGGCTGTCTCAAATGGGGACAGTTATGACTGACTAATAAATGTTAATGTTTAGTTCATCTTTCATATTTGCCAGTTCCCTACCGATTACTTTGTCTAGCATGATGCAAAGCAGACTAAGTGCAGAAAATCATTAATGTCTAGAAAAATTCTGCAGGAACTAGATAGGCTACAGGCTAAAGCTCTTGAGAGAAAATTTCAGTAGGTTAAAGTACAAAAATGGAAGCCATTTGGCATAGCTGTACCGGGTGGCAGGAGTCTGAACCCTGGACATTTTTCTGCGCAGATCGTGTGCGCGTGAGCGGCGTTCACGTTGGTGCGCCGCGCTGCCCGCTGTATCGCTGGTTAAGTTGGGCTAGGTAATGTTAGGTTACGTTCGGTAACATTAGGTAACGTA
>LQNS02000211.1:8117267-8135493 GCA_001587735.2 Parhyale hawaiensis | reverse complement strand
GTTAGGTTAGGTAAGGGTAGGTTAGGTTTGGCTAGGTTAGATTTGCCTAGGTAGTGTTTATTTTAGTGATGGCACGCGCAGGAAAGCTTACGTGAACGCAAAATGTCCAGGGTTCAGGCGAGTGCTACCGGGTGATAGTTAAAGTTAGCCAGGTTTAAACCTAGACTGTAAATAGATGTAGGTAGCCAATATGTACACTTTGTAAGAATAAGAAAAGAGTGACTAGCTATATTTATCTACTTTATACTTTAGTAAGTAGCAAGGTACAGTACTATTCTTAAGAATCTTCATAGTTTGAAAAAAAAAAAAAATTGTAGCTAGCTATGTGTTTTGCTTGACAAGGGATTGAGTTTGACTATTGATCACCCACAAACAAAGTGAGAAAGGTGATTGTCATCAGAAAATGAAGTGAAAAAAATGTTGTCGTCTTGTGTGTCTATATTTGTTTGCATGTGTCTATATAGTAGTTTGGGGTAAAAACGGGACACGAGCGTTTGGGGGTAATTACAGGACAGCAAAAAAAATTAAATTGTTTTTTTTTTACGACCTCCGATTATGCGCGATGGTATGCCCAAAACCTCCTCTTTCCAATGGTACAAACCGTTTCCCGATACCTCTAACCGTTTTCGAGTGACAGCATAAAATACTGACTTTCCCGTTTTTACCCCAAACTACTATATATCTGCATATCTTTCCACCCAAAAATTTCCAGAAGGAAATGAAACATTACCAAAATCTCTACTAGGTATCGGGTGGGTTGACCTAGATGTGAAGAATTCCAAAACTGCTAACTTGAAAATGTCAATCTCCCGAATATCATGGGTGAGGTTCCTTTCCACAAGGCGTTCTTGTTTACTGTTAAAATTACTGCTACCTTCTCTTGGGTAACACCCTGTACATGGTATAATGGTTGCCACTTTCACCACATCCCAGGCCAGTTAATCAACTTGTTGTTCATCTTTACCACTAAATTGTTATAAACTTCAGCTTGTATTGATTCAAGTAATTATGTGGTTACTATACCATTGGTTGGAAAATAGCAAAGTCAGCCTTTCCTGTAGTAATCTCATTCTTTGGCAGCCAAAACTGCCACAAAACTTGATCCATCATCCCTAAAAAACAACTGAAGCAGTTTAAGCCTGCTGCACATGATATTGACTGGCAAAACGATTCAGAGTCGTGGGACTATAGTCTCACTGACCATGACTGAATTCAAATTGTTAAACATTTGTTGACAATTTACTTCACATGCATTTAACTTGCTCCAAAATAAAAAAAATCTTTGAATCTATGCAATCAGTAATTGCTATGGTGGAAAAAACATGTTTTTTGGCACTGCAGCACTTGGCACACCAAGTCATGTTTGTGGCAATGCTGTGGAAAGAGTATGGGCAAACAATATGCCATTGAGACTTGGCCAGCCAGCTCAAGAAAGCCAGTTATCACAACTTGCTACCTTAGGCGGGGCTACCATGAGCAGTAGTCCAAGTCGTCTATCCAAAGAAATATAATCATGTACGACTTTGCTAACCAATGAACTACAGTGCGTTACCTTTGATTATGCAAATAATTTTTTTTTACTTATTTTTCAAGATAAGTGTCAAACATTTAAAATATTTATAGTAAGTTAGTGCACAATTATGTAGTAACTATAAAAACAACTAGAGAAAAACAGAACGGAACCATTTCCCACGTTTTGGCAACATTTGCTTATCGCACGGGGTTCTGCTGTTGCCCCAGATTATGCAAGATCACTCTCAAGTCAACATGGGCAAGAAATGCGGTTTAAAAGTGAAGCAAAGATCAAAGTGACCTCGTTATTGGCTTCTGGTAAGACAACACTCGAAGTTTCCAAGGAATTAGAGCGTGATCACCGAACAATTACTAAGGCTTATGCAATTGAAGGCAAAGTCAACAGGAAAACTCCGGATAGAACCTCTACAAAGAAATTGACTGCTCGGGATATGTGACATTTGAAGGTTTTTATTGCTAGAAAACAACTTTCTACAAGTAAGGCGATATTTGAAGACGCTGGAGCCCCAATACTAAACAGAAAGACAAGCTGTGAGGTTCTGCAGAAGCTAAGGAAAGTGAAAATAGGCAATTAAACGACCACTTATAACAAAAACTTATAAAGAAAATAGGGTTAAATGGGCTGAGAAGGACATGAAAACTGATTTCTCCAATGTCATATTTACTAACGAATGCAGAGCCACTTCTGATGGTCCAGATGGATGGGCGTCTGGATGGGTCCTCCATGACCGACCTCAACAGACACGGCTTAAGCGTCAACAAGGTGGTGGAGGTGTAATGTTTAGGGCCGGGATAGTAGGTGACACCCTTATTGGTCCATTTGAAGTGGCAGAAGGAGTTAAAGTGAATGCAGAAAGGTATTGCCAGTTTCTTGAAGCCAACTTGATTCCATAGCTTAATGAACAGACTATCGTACGCAGGTCCAATATGCATTTCAGCACGATAACGCTCCCTCCTCACACGGTGCACGGCACACTGCTAAGTGACTTGCGGATGGAGGATTTAAATAAAAAAAAGACCTGGCCAGCGAAGAGCCCCAATATAAATCCCATTGAGAACCTCTGGGCAATGATCAAAAGGAAGGTCTAGGAAGGTGGTCGGCAGTTTTCGAGCAAAGTAAGCCTGTGGATGCCGTAGAAACAGCTGCAGATTCTATTCTGCCATCTGAAATATCAAACCTGACAAAATCTGTTGATAATCGCCTTAAAAAAATCATGAAAAATGGAGGTTGCCATGCTCAAAATTAACTTATGTATACCGCTACTGAACACTTATTTGTGTTTATTGAATTGTTTTGGTTATAATATCTTGGTTTTTGGACGTTTAAAAACAATATTCCTGTTCACTTGCATTTATTACCTCTTTATGACGTTTTTATTAGCTTGTTGCATAATCTGAGGTAATAGTAAAAAACTCGTAAATAAGCAAATTGTATGATAAATTTAACTAATGGCTAAATATTTATTTTACAAGTGCTGTTTATATTGGCAACATAGCCATACATTTAGTTAATATTGATATTTCAAAGTTAGACACTCATCTTGAAAAGTTAAGTAAAAAAATTGTATTTGCATAATCAAAGATAACGCACTGTATTGTACGAACACATTCTTGAATGTTGTGGGCAGTAAAAAGTAATGAGTAAGAAAGAGCCAAATAAGTTCTTACTTTGTTTTGGATATAGGCTAAACTACTCAAAAGTGACAAGACTTGACTGTCCACATGAAATCTTGCATTTTTTCAAAGCTTCCTTGACCTATTTTAGAGCTACACTAAAACATTTTAAAATGAACATTGGGACTTCAAATTAGCTATTAGCAAAAACGTAACTAATACAGGTGTAAGAAATGTGTTCACTACTGCAAGGCCCACTGCCTAACACATCAGTGTAATTTGGTCTTGAGCATCAATTGTTGCAGCTTTAGATGCGAAAATTTTAGTAAATTAATCATCATGATGATTACGGTAGCTACCTAGGTAACTAACCATTCAATTGGGCTGTCCGCCAGTAATATGCTTTGAATTATTTGGTAACTGTGGTTCTAGCTAATGCATTTGTTTGATTAGTTTGAACTTTGAAGTTATCAGTTTTTTGTTTGAATCCGTGAGTATAATTAGGCCCTCCACTACATTTTACTGAAAGGTGAGGGATCAGCTTCTGAACATATTTTTGGAGTGTACAATCAAGTATAATGCCCCATATGATTTAGTAGCGTAGTGTTCAGTATATTTAAACTGTTATTCACTGCTATCCAGCTTTTATTAGTTCAAAATATGCTTCTTTTTTAAAAAACCCCAAAAAACACTACGCTGGGTTTTTGGGGGGGTTTTTTGAGTAAATTTTTTAATGCCAACCCTGTTTACATGTCGCCTGAACTACAAAGGACCCATGCAAACGGGAAGCTCATAGAAAACCAGTCCCTGCTGCACCTAACCTTACCTAATCTATAAACTTTTTAGCTTCCGTGAAAGTTATATTAAGCCAAAAGTCTCATAATAATAATAATAAAAGGGAGGAAACACATCAGCAGAGACCGCGGGCTTTGGTCGCGCGGAAACGATGTTGTTGACGCCGTTGTGTTGCGTCCGACGTGTTGTAACTTTATTAGTTGAACCGGTACCAAACTTCTAACCTATCTTGAGGAGAGAAGTTGTGCAAGCTTACGAGTGATAAATCCACAAGCTTTATATCCAATTGTGCTTGCTTTCTAAGGTTAGGAACGTAGGACTGGTTGTGCTTATCACGTCACAGCTTTTAGCGGCATACATTTTACGGACGCACTAGGGCGTGAGGCAAGGAAAGGCTAGGTGCAGCAAGGACTGGGCTTCTATAAAAAAAGTAGTAAATTGTCGCTTGTTTTAAAGCCGTCATTGCTCAGGCCAAGAACTTATCCTTTCAGAAACAAAGGCACATCGGTGTTTTCGGCTTTTGTCGATAGATAAACTTTTTGCAGTAGACATAGTATCTTCTCTGTGAATGGTTGCACTTTTGATAAATTTTCGGTCGCTTGATCGTTTCTGTATGACGCCGTGATCCTCAAAACACTCCAACGCTTCTTCGTCTGTATAGTATTCATTTCTGAATTAAGAATAACGTTTTTGCTCAGATGTTGCACTGAACATATTTTCACTACAGTTTTAAATGACGGTGGAATGAGGCGACAATGCTTTCCAAGTTGCAACGGTAAACATTTTCAGTAGCTACTATGTTAAACACCTTTGGAAAAATACAGATTTCTAAATAGCTAATTAGGCAATTAATTTTTTGTCTTTTTGATACGTTTCAAATTTGTTTTACAATTTCAACCCTATCTATTGTATTGCTGCTTCCCGTTTTCATGGTGTCCATTGTTGTGAAGGCGACATATACAGTAAATAACATGGCCGACGCTAGCTGGCTGTGCTTGTTACAGTGTTTTTATTTCGCCTTATTTGTACTACAAACCTATAATATGACTCTACCCAAAGAAACACATGTCTATAAGGCTCTTTTCTTACCATTTTCTATATAACATCATCTGTCAAACCTTTGAATTAGGGGAACCAAAAAACCAATCTCTACCTGCATATAAACCCACGCACCCCCTGTTTTATCATGCACTTTCCTCTGACTGGTTCATGATAATTCACGCTGCTATGCAAATATTTTACAGCTTTCATCCTATAGGTAATATGATAAATAACTTGAAGGTGAAAATAGGGAATTCATATGTTGTGAAGGTAAATGAGAGAATTAATGTAATCATTCGGGACAAATTGCGATAAGATCATTTTTGGGGGCAAAAATTATTTCGGCCTTAGTAGAGTTATAGAATCACTATGGACAAGTGAGTGCATAAACTCTTAAAGCATTCATTTGCGGTCATTTCGGTGTGTATTGCTTTTCTAGGTTGAAAAATGAATGTGTGAGGCTCAAACCATATTTTTGCTCCAAAAATGACATCGCCATTTGCCCTGAATGGTTATATGTTGTATTAAATTGTTATTTAGATTTTTTGCTGTATGAAAAGTTTAATTATTGCCATATTTTCCACCTAATGCCACTTGCTAGTTTCCTAACGATGGCTGTAAAATAGGCTAACTACAGTGCAATGTAGACAGCCTTTAGATGCAAGTCAAAAATAGATTGAGGAGAGTTAGGTGGGAAGTTTACGGTATGTCTTTAGCAGTAATATCACTCGTATAATAATTCTATGCTGGGCGTATTGCCTTATAAAGGTACCTAACTGTAAATTACCTTAGCCATTAGCTAGGCCTTCGGGACGTCTATCTTTCGCGCCCACTTTGCTTTCTTTGCTTCCTTCCATTTTCATACTCCTACTTGCTCATGCTTTATTCTGATCTTCCTCTTCTTTCCTGACTTGCTGTTCCCAAATTCCCATGCGCGTTGATCCTGTGTGGGAACACCTGCGTGCATGGGTTCTCCATATTTCTATCGTCATACTATATGTCCCTTGCTTCTTCCTCAGTTAGATCGCCGTTGTTGTGGAGACGGAGGCTTAAAACTACTCAATATAATAATAAAGTAACGGTAAAGGTAACTGGACTGCACCAGCCACTGGGAAACCCACATGCTCTGGTTTGTGCTGCAGATATATACCAACTGGGCCCCTGAGGAGTAAGTACGGCTGCAGTCGATCACGGCTCGTTAAGAACTATGGCACCATCGACGGAAGGTTCAACGATTCCCCACCCTCGCATTTTTGGGCGAGATAAGTGGCCCCAGTTTCTGTGCACAGCAAGCAAGTACGCTGACGCGGCGCACCAGGCGCCACTAAGACCGCTTGACTGGCTCGTCGCTCGATTCCCGCTCCTGTAGTACACCCGTTAAGCCCGCAATGCCTGGTGCTACCGTCGCATACTTCTGGTTCTATCTTCTAAACTAAATGCTATTACACTAGACGCTATAAACAAGTAACTACAGAAGTATGCTGGTCAATTGGTGCATAATTTATGAAGTGGTGGCTTGTTTAATGGTTTGGGGTCCGTGTATTTCAAGTCGTATTCGCTGGGGGTGCACAGAAAATTGCTGTTTAGGAATCGCAACCTTAAAAGGTGAAGAAAGAGTCCTAGCGAATTGTGCCTATCCATCTAGCTGCCTTATTTTTCTCTTCCTAAGACTCGCTGTATTTCTGCGTGCAACATTATTGTGGACACTCCACCTGGTAGCTAACCTCTATCTGATGTGTAAATCACAACTTGTGATATCTTTTCTACATGTGTACCTACTGTGAATGGTTGATGCTGAATCGTCAGGAAGCGGCTTCGGTGGGGAAACTAATGAAAAAGATAAATTGTGCCTATCAGAATCGTGTCAGTGCTGCTTCTATGCACATAATAAAAAACCGCTATTTTCTAATATCAATTAGTATGTAAGTGAAGCGGAAGTAGCTCCAGTAACACATCGAATGTGTTCAACATCCATGGCAGTATTTCTGAAGCCAGAAGCTCAGCGCCGTGGCTGCTGACTTCGCTGGTTGTCTAGACGTCGGGAGTTGGAGCCCGCACCAGTAAAGGAAAGTCGTGACGCTCAGGAACGTTTGGCATCAGCAGTACTTTGACTTGTAGTCACTGTGAGGGTACTTGCCTTAGGGTCTACGGGGGGCGCAGTTATCTGTTGGGTAGTCCGTCAATTTGACGCCACAGCCCGGACCAGGAAGCAAAGAGCGTAACGGGAGGACTCACGAGGAATTGGCATCAAAAAGTAACGTCATCATCGACGAATCTATGGCTGAGCAGCCTATAAGTATTTCAACTAATTTCGGCAGAAAAATCGTCTTAAATTGCGAAATTTATCTCTGTAGCGTATAAATAAATAAATATATATATATATATAGTAAATTAGCACCATGCTGGTGGAAACTTTCACAGCACTTGCGCGAAAATTTGGTCCCGTTTGGCGGCCTGATTTTAACTTCTTTTTTCAATTGAAGCCTTATTCACACTTCATATTCAGTGCACAGTGCTCTTCACAGTACATATGTATTCCTTACCAACAAATATAAGTACCGTTATAGCCAATTCTGTACGCGAAAGAAACCACAGTAAAAGCCTGTTGCTCGAACTTTCTGTACTTGACAACATTTTACAGTATTTTGCAGCTCAAATAGCTATTCAGTCGTGAGCGGCAGATTGAATGAACTACATCGAAAAAATACGGTGACATGTTTAAGAAAACAACCTATGAAGGCCTGAGGTCCCAGACTCAAATACTTCTACTCGTCGGTGAGATGTAAATTTGCTACGTGCGATCACGGCTAAGTTTTATTTTAGTCCTATTGAGTCTTCCCGTTGCGTTCTTTGATGTATGACCCGGACAGCCTGTGGTCGACTGCAGCCGTGCACTCTACTGGGCCTTTGGCGCGAACCACTGCATGTGAGTTTCCTGGTTGGGGTGTGCGGACACGGCAACTTCACCTTTACCTATGAGACCAATAACTAGCTATGCTGCTCCCGAGGGCTTGGCCTGTCTCTCTCGATATTAGCTAAAGCTAAAAAAAAAAAATATATATACTTGAGAGACACCAAGGTTTGGATGCGGCTAAGCCATTGCTTGCGTGTCTCTTGTCAAAATTGATGTAATGTGGCCTTCATCCCCAGGAAATATATCCCGTGCAGTGCTGAAGTGATGCATTTTTTAGTACATCAATAAAAAATTCATGAATGGTAAACCTGTCGAAACCGATCATGGGGCATAGGATGGGCCATAATAGACCAAAAGCCACAGCGTTAGGTTTGCCAATCCCATGTTAAGGGGAGCTGCGCCCCCAGGGGGTTTGTGTAGATTACCTTAGCCATAAGCTAGGCCTTCGGGACGTCTGTTTTTCGTGCCCACTTTGCTTCCTTCCAGATTTCGTACTCCTACTAATCTTTGGTTCATCTGTTCTTCCTCTTCTTTCCGGACTTGCTGTTCCCATGCGCGTTGGTCCACTTTTGTGCATGGGTTCCACATTTCTGTCGACGTACTACATGTCCCTTCCGTTTCCTCTCTTGAATCACCATAGTTGTGTCTAGGGAAGCTTAAACATGTAATATGTACAATATAACAAAAACCGGTCGAGATGATTTTAAATGAGACCATTAACACGACAATTGTTCCTGGTGTAATTAGTAGGCTTCTGATATATTACACGTACAGACGATGGAAATGCCTCAGCTCAACCTATTCCCTTCATTCTATCAAAGAGGGTTAAGCATAAGCTCTACATCCTTGGAGGAAACCCACCAACAACAACAACACATACAAACCGTATTCACTGATTTTCTAAGATGCGCTCCAGATACATCATTCGTTTCTTCTCTTGTTTGAAGGCTAAAAGCAAGGATGTTAGTGCAGATCCGAGATATACCGACACTACTATATGAATTATATACGTTATCTTGTGCTAATATTCTTATATATTGTGTCGTTTCTCTCTGCGTGTGATTTCTGTGGTAAAGTCTGTGCAGTTGGCCGAGCTGCACGCCTCAACCCATGCATGTCTATATGCCCGTGTATCGCATCAAACCAGTTGCAGTAAATGTGCTTTTCCTTACCAAGCGCTTCACTTTGTTTATGTGTGTCTTGATACCCGGGAAGTGGCACTGTTTTTCAGTAACAGTATTCTTTATTTTCTCTCATTGGCGTCCTTTTTACAAATGCAATAGAATTGTGTTGCTTGTACACAAGATTCAGACCACCGCTTCAGCTCCGTGTAGAGTGGTTTCAGCTCTAGGTATGAATGAGTCAATCACTAGTGGATAATGTCGCGTGCTGTGACATGTATAATTAACAGCTGCTCATACTAGTTTCATCAGGGGCAGCGTATAGTCAATACCTAGTCCAAGGACATGTGATGTAGTCGTGGTTGTGACGTGCGTGTTCACCTATTTTTTTATTAGGGTTGTGTCCCTTGGGAGGTCCATAGTACGGACCATAATCTATAAGGTTGGGATATGGTAGCTATGTTTGTTAGATTTGTCCTCTAACAGCCCTTGAGGTCACCATAGTGTGAGCTAGACCTTCGGGACACCTTTCTTTCCGTAGCCAATTTCCTTCCTTTCCTACTCCTACTAGCAGTCATTGATCTTTTCTTTCTCGACTAGCTGTATCCACGCGCAACGTTCCTCCCTACCTACATTTCTCAGCATCATGCCACACTCTACGTTTTTCCTCGTTCTGAAACGCCCTTGCAGTACTTAGAAAGGCTCAAACTTGTGTATGTAATCAAGAAAAAATATGCTGTCACTTTTATCGGTGTTCATATGATGCAATGCGGTTCAGTATGTGATATTTTTACTATATAAATAATCCTGACGAGGCTCATTATAGTACATGGGCATTGCGTAGGTACAGTATATACTTTCCAGCTTCCTGGTGACGCCACAAAGTTTGACTTGTGCCTTGTTTTTTCCAGAAAACTCTCCGATTTTTGAGATTCTCACCTGCTCCTTGCCCTCTACCCCCGTGTTCTCTGCATCGCTACCAGCAACCTTGGGTCGTGCCTGCGCATGTCTTCTTGCACTAGGCTACGTTCTTTCATTTTTGTTTTGGATTATCTTTACAGTTTTATTCCTCATGAGAAATAGAGAAAACTTTCTATTGCTTGAATAGAAGCTTACTCGTATGTATATACTTTAAAATATAAGATATTTTGAAGTTAGCTTCAATTCTTTTCAATCTAACTATACTGATTTTAAGCTTCCGTTATATTCGAGGTTGAAAAGGTGCAGAATGCCGCGATAGCTTCAATCTTCTTTTTTATACTTATTAAACTTCTGAAATACATTCCATTCCAGCTACGAACAATGCGAGATGCTTGAAACTCTCTTTGCTACTACACGCTCCTCCGAATGTCTTTGGTGACACACTGGAGGTCTTAAGGCAGCTCCACACTATAAGTTTTCTGTTCCCGTACGCCGTGCAAAGTGTTCGAACATGTTGTTTCACCCTCCCAAATTTAACTGTGTGTGCACCGAAAGTTTTTAAAATGTTAGGTCCCGTCAGATAGGAAGCAAGTGGCACTCATGATATCTTCGAATTTTCAGCGATTTATCGCTCAGAAGCGCGTGCACTTTTCTAATATTCACAAGGAAGCAGAAAACATTAATACGCTTCGTACTGCGCATGAGGAGCAAAAGCCCAAAGGATAAACAGTTTTTTGTGGCCGCTGCTTCTCTGCAGTACTACATCTTGGACCACCAAAACTATTTCCTGCTATTTCTGTGATGTCGTTTTTACGATGCAGAGGAATTTCCATGGCTTGTTTATTTTCATTACCGTCGCCTCTTAAAAAAGTATGCTTGCTCTCCTCGCCCTTGCTATGTGCAAGGCCCTGGAAACTAAATTCTATGCACTGTATAAATGTTATACTGTAGCACCGTAACAATCAACCAGGACGTATGGTATATATATATATATATGTACGTAAATGTTTCGAAAAGGGCATTCGGACCACAAATCGGCAAATCGAAAGTGCTAGCTGTTTTATATTATATAGCTATAAACACAGTATTTGGGAAACGCTCTTTTCAGTCAGATAGTTTTGCTTCTAAATGGAGACTGGCTCCGTCGTACAGCTAACCCTATGCGTACCTACCAGGGCTGTTTCTTGCTGCAAGGGTTCCTCGTCCTGCTGTAGTCCTATGGGAAAAAAGCGGTTGTAGCGAAAAGCACAGCTTGGTACGAATACGGTTAACTCAATAAAGATCAACGAGAACGTCGCTTTCTCGTAGGAATAGCATTATTTGCTTCATCGTTCGTGGTGCACGCTCGTCCTTAGTCAGTTACTATGATTAAACCATGACAGGGTTAGCCAGGTACCTACTGGCCAAGTCATCATGTATGCCCACTTTTCTAATACTATTCCTATGCGGGCATGTTTCAACAAGGGTGGAGAAGAGTTAAGGACATGGATGAGACTTAGATCGCTATTGATTGTCAAAGTTTCAGAAATAGCGGGACAAAACCAATGGAATAATAATAATAATGAGACTGGTAAGGGTGGCAGCCCCTGGTCTGGCATATGTAGGTACCGTATTTGTGCCCAGTGTTGTCTGTTATATGTGTGGTCCTGCAGACCGTCTCTTGTATTACCTATGTCCCTAATCTTCGTGTCCCCAGTGGCTTACGAACATGGATGTTTTGTTCTCTAGTGAATCCTAAGAATCCTTACGTGCTGAGTTTGTGTAGTTAGTAAGTTGTAGCAGTAGGGATGGAATACCAGCGCCGGGGGCCTGCGCCGCATTGTGGGGTAATATAAGTGCCAGTGATTTATTATGAAAGTATATATCCCAAAAATCTATGGTTTTTGTTATGCAGTTGAGTGTTTAAGCATAGGACGTTCAGTATTTTTTTTAAATGGTGGAGCTTCGGAATAATGCGGGAATGCAAACCGCAGAGTTTTTTAAATCGATGTATCAAGGTATAAACACTACCTATGGTAAGTAATAAGTAGTCATAAGTAACGATGTGTGTGAAATGCAACACTGTACGCTGTCTCTGCAGCTGGCTAACTAATTTATGTGTATACTGCTTAACTTAACTTCTTGGTACTCTATGCTTCCACTATCTGTAAGTTTGTGTACATAGTTTTGGAGAGTGAAAGTTATGAGCCAATAATGCCGTATATTGTTGTTGATGGAGCGTTGTTTGTGTTACATTATTATTATCATCGTTGCGTTTCCCCAAGATGCAATGCATTTCCATTTTCTGCTGAAAATTGCGTGTTACGAAGTAGTGATCCTTGCAAATATTACTGACGATCCGCTGTAAGAATATGTCTCCCAGTCACGCTCGAAAGCAGTGATCGTTACAGATAATAATCCGTACATGTTTTGCTATTATGGACTCCTGTGCGCTCTTATAGAAATAATCGTCTCAAGTAGCGACATGTAGATCTAGGTACATGGTTATAGCTGCTGGCGCTTTCACTGGGTAATGCTCCGTCTGTTGTTTCACTGTTTTTGTTTTCATGTTGACCGACACTAATAGTACAGTGTACGCCCTGGCCTAATGTAGTTATCTAATGGAGTTTTTGTTGTAGTATCTATCCGCGAAAGTTTCTCCTTACCCTCTGTTTCGTGAGGTTGATTCGTCAGTAACACATCGCCACTATCATATGAATACAGAGTAGACTCATATAGGTTACTTAATTCCGGGGCCACCCTGGCAGCCGCACGCTTAACTTACGAGCGGGTGTTCGGCTCGTTCGTCGTCCCAACCGATACGCAGTGAAAGTCTGCGGTATCCTAGATGCCCTTGGAAAGTACT
The DNA here is from genome assembly GCA_001587735.2 of Parhyale hawaiensis. Classification (NCBI taxonomy): domain Eukaryota; kingdom Metazoa; phylum Arthropoda; class Malacostraca; order Amphipoda; family Hyalidae; genus Parhyale; species Parhyale hawaiensis. The sequence goes on along the minus strand of LQNS02000211.1, from coordinate 8,122,709 downwards.
CAAGTTGAACATGCGATCATACTTTGAGCGTGCAGTTGCACAGTGCGGACCATGTGTTATGTCGGCTCACACGACATTCTTTGGATCTCCCCATGTACTGCCCAGCGTCCAAATGTCTGTGGCCTCTTCCCTATGCAGCGTGTCTACCAAAAGCGTTACATTAGCGTTAGTCATCAAGGCAGCTGTTTACTAAGTATTGCTACTGCAATGTTTCGGATTTCTCTGTTAGTTTGGAGTTAATTGGAACTCTGAAAACCGTCCGCTTTTCTGCTGTTCAAAAAGCATATTCATCGGCTCAATAGTTGGTACCTACGTGCTACCGTGGAAGTCGAGTAAAAGAGCAGGCTTTACTGTGAAAGATACTCCACGCAGCGCAGTCCTGACTTGCTAGTACTGTATGATCCTCATTTGCCTGCTTCGACAAACTAACACGGACGAGGTCAGTGATCGCCCGTACCAGCGTAGCTGCTGCTGCTGCTGCTGCTCTTATACGGTGAACTTCGCTCTTGCTGGCATTTCTTGTGCTATGAAGTAGGTGATCTTTAGATTGCGGAGAGCCATCTTTCTTTTTATGTTTTATTTAGGTGAAGCAGCGCATGTGACGCATAGATTGTGGAAAATATTTCTCCCCTATGTGGCTGCTATAACTAACTGCTGTGGTGAAACTGATCGCTGGCAGTAGCTTTAATGTGATGGTATTTTTGTTAGGAAAAAATTGCTAAGTTGTTATCTCTGTAGTAAAGGTTAAGAAATTATGTATATATCGAGCTTATTTGTGAAACTCTTTAACTATTAAGCCAACTTGTGTACATGTTGTGTGCTCTTTATGATGTGTAAAATATAAAAGTGTGACCACCATATTTATGGTCTTGTAACAATCCGTCATCCGTTCCCTGAGAAGATTAGGAACCATAACTAGAATAGATCGGTCTTGAACTAAATTAGTATAAGTCGCGTAAGTAGGTAAACAATGAAAATCACGAAGTCTGTATTTGGTCCATTTGTGCTCGTTCAGTTAAGTCTGTTGATACATACTGTTGTGAATAGATTCTCTTGTAGTGTCCAATGCTTGTGGTTGTCACCGTAGCTCCCTGATGTTACTGCAGTAACCATTCGCTTGTAACGAGTATAATTCCCACCCAAATCTTACTCGTATTGCGAAACACTCGTTTAACGAAACTGCTGTTCTCGGCAAGGGACCGAAGTCGAGGCTAGGATAGGTACAAACGACCTCACGGTGCGTGTACACACACCCTCGTACGTGGGTTCCATGTTTCACTCGACATAGGTACTTAATGTCCGTATTTTCTCTTTTTCTTTGTGCCTCGGTGTACGCTGTAAGTAGGGAGGTCAGACTAGAAACGTACGTGGTAGTAAAATAGCATAGAACCGCAATGATACAAGAGCCCACGCGTTGCCTCTCATGACCCATTACCCAGTCCCAGTTTTATCATTTTTTTGCTGCCTCACGCACCCAGAATTTCCTGAGAGACTTTTCCGCAGGGGATGTTGCATCTTGCCGCAGTTCCTGCTGATGAGGTTAGTTTGTAGGGTTAGGTAAGTTCTCACATTTCTACTTGTGCTCCGTGGGGTGGGCCGCTGATGGTGGTTAGCGAGCCATGCAGTGGGACTTCTAAGCTGCCACGGGGCCACGGAAGAGACTCGATCTCCACACGAGTTTGTCTTATTTTATGACTTCTCTATTTCATTTTTTTGTCTCATGGAGGTATATTTTGCCCATATTTTCACGCCCAGTAGTAGTGCGCTGGCCGAACTGAACTTCTGGCAGGAATGCCGAGATAAAACAATCATATTTATGCCACATATTAAACTGAGTCTCACCGCTTGGTTCACATCCTATAAAAACCAGCAATATGATAATCATGTTATGCTCGTTTAGCAAATCAGTCGTTCTTTGAGGCGTTCCTTGTACTACGGAATTGTTCTGTGTCTTAAAATAGTGTCTCTTCCGGTCGTTCAGACAATCTCAGTAACCGCATGGCTCCTTTGTTTTACTGAAGATTGATTTTCTGAAGATAACTCGATCCTGTGTACTCGTTTTTTCATGCTTCCCGTTCGTGCAGGGCTGCTTGATTGACGATTTGGCTGCTGTTGCGACTCTAGCTATGGTGCCGTAGGTACTAGCACCACGTTCTAGAATGCTCAGACTACGTTCTACAATGGTGTATTAACCCTTTTCATCAGGATTTTGATCTCGGCTTACTTTTCAATTAATTGCTAATGAAGAAGTTTGGGTTTCAAAATATGTCAGTTTATAAAATGGAGGCCGTTTCATGTTCTTGGGCCAATACTGCACTTTGGAGCATGACCATGTGGTCTAGGACAAACATAGCAAATTGTAATGTTGGCAGCTCTTTTTGCCGAGACTATTACTTTTCATATTGCTTATATTTATTTCGATTGTTCTATTTGGTTTATGCTAGACCTACCTGTATAGATAGGCTAATTCTTTTTTTTTTCACTGTGGTACCGTGACCGCTAATTTCCCGAGACATATGAGCCGTTCCTCGGTCCATTGTTTGTTTTGAGTTACATGCATATATCTGCCTTACGAGTGAGCTTCACAAACGCTGGTGCGAGGTGCCGCTGCATTTCTTTTTCAGTTTACACGGTTGGTATTCGAATGGAAAATTGAGTTTTGCACTCGCTCTTGCTAAGTATTCGAGTCGTAATCAATCTTGTGCTGTTAGTTGAAGCGGGGATGCATATGACAGCAATCCAGTCAGAAGAGTGTCAAGGGTCCAAACATTTCATGGTGGTAATGATGTGATGCTACTTCGTATGGAAATGCAGATTGTCTACCGGACACGACACACCTGTTGTCACACGGTCGTTAGTAGCTACTGTCTGCGTGTCTGTCGACGCCTGTTGCTACACTTTTTTTCCTTCTAGACTCTGGGTAGCATCTTGCCCGAACCTACTAACGTGGCAACGGGGTTAGTTACCCATACATGATGGTAATTGAGCAAATTTTGAGTAATTCCATCGTTGTCTGTTGGCACGTATTAGCTGCCTAACATGTTGGTACCACTGATATCGTTGCAATAATGGCATCTTATAAAGAAACTTAAACGCTACGCCTTGCCCTAAAATTTATCTCTTTTTCGTAAGACATTCTCATGTTTTAGTGAAACTTTAATTATAAGTTAACAACCACAAGGCCGAGAATATCATCAATGGATGCCGTTTAAACATAGAAACTTACAGAACTTTGGTGGTGAGCAGCGACAGTCACCTATAATAGCGCTCTATATACCTTTAGGGTATAGGTATTCCTCGGCCAGAACTAGCTAATATCACCAATGTTTTCGATAACGATCAGTCTAACTACAGTTCTTCTTTATTTCTTAATTAATACTTGTGCAATATTTGACTCATAAGCTTGATGTCAGAAGCCATCCTCTGCTTCCTGGAATAATTACAAATAGTTATGTATACTGTAAAATGGTGCAACACTCCCGACGACTCTTAGCAGAGAGCCGTCACTGTATATTAACAGTCATCATGCAGGCCGATGCAGCTTCCGCGCTTCCTGTTATGCTATCACGAATGAAAAATTTCCACTCTTTGCTCTCTTGTTCAAAAAACGGACCGCGTATTTGTCCCCGGCCTTGCTGGCTGTCGAGTTTCACCCCTCGACACTGCCCGGCAGGCTATCTTTTATACAAAGATAGTAAGATACACGAGTTGTGCAATGATATTATTCTGCTGTCAGCTGCAGGCCAACTTGTTTAAAGCAATTCTAGTATACACCTGCTGCTGGGAATAGCCAAAATAGTTTACTTTCATGACAGTTCTCGAGTTGCGTATAATAGTAAAAGCTAAATTTGCAACCAAGCCTTCAGTGCCCAGAATACTTTTTTACAAAACTCTTTCATTATACATTCGCTTTCAGGGGTATATTCTGGCGGGCCATTTTCCTGCCACAATATATTTGGGCCTCACAAACCCAAGGGTCCCGAGTGCCTTCTCCGCATGGGATGTTGCACCTTGCCGCCGTTCCTGCTGAGAAAGTTTGTTAGGTAGGTTCTCTATATTTCCCCTTCTGTTCCGCGAGGTGGACCCCCGTCGAGGTGGCCGACCTTTTCCCGCGGGACTCTTACCTTCGCCCGTGCGAAGGGCCACGGATGGAGCCAGTCGCACAGGCGTTTCTCTCTTCTGTCTTCTTCTCTTTTTGTTTTTCGTCCCTTGTCCGGTATCGTCCAGCTGAGCGAATTCATTCAGCTGAGCCGTGTAGGGTTGGAGATGCACGTGCACTGTATAAATTTGAGACACAGAACTCACTTATGTGAGTTCGCCGACACTGTCGACCTTCCGGCAGAAATGCCGAGACAAAATATTGAACCTTCGGCGCGATGCGGCTTAGAATCGCTGCGCTAGCAAACTTTCTTACTAACCTTGAACCTCAGTGTATATGCAGGGCATTGATCACACATTAGAAGTCTCGACTTACTAACGTCAACGGTTTTCTCCCGCGAAAACCTCTTGCTCGTTTTTGTCCGATTTTGTGCGCGTGTTTCTCTACTACATTGCTTTTGCTGCAGCTACGATGGTTTGCTAATCTCGTAATGATGCCTTCTTATAATACTGCTTCGTTTTATACTTAAGTTTTAAAGGTTTTCTTGCATCACTGTTGATTATATTTGATTTTATAGTGAAACGTTTCTTAAGTGACTGTTGATAATGTTTGATTGTATAGCTACTTACAAGTTTTCTTACGTAATTGTTAATTTTAATATTTGATTTTATACTACAGGTTTTCTTGCGTAACTGTAAGTAATAATGCTTGATTTGATTTTGCACATGAAGGTTTCATAGTGTCAGTATACAGATATACTTAGAGTGGTAACCTCTTGACTCAAACTACTTTTTAGTTAAAATTCTGTTTCACGACCCCACGAGCCTGCTGCAAAGGAGCGTCAAACTTCGGAACGTTTCCCGTATTTGGATCGTGGTTCAAAAACAATTATAAATATGCGTCGTTGCGAATTTAAACTCACTGGAAATTAAAACAAGTGGTCAGAACTGCACAATTGTCACTTGCAGTAGAGGCAAGAATTGAATCGGTGGCGAAGAATTTAGGTAATTATTTCGACACAGTAATATTGAGCAAGTCTAAGCGAAAGGAAGGGTTAGAAGAAACGTCTCACTGTTTCGGCTCTCTTGTGCAGCGAGCTTCACAATTATGGACGTGTTACTTGAGTCCAATTTTGTCACTCACGCGCCTGAGGCACCAAAAGTGACCCTTCACTGCTCGGGTTATGAAATATTCGCATCTTGTAGTGATGTTATGAGAAAGACGGGTTAATAGTCATTTTATGGAGGATTGGTAGGTTGTCTATATTTAAAAGGGAACTGATTGACGCATACTGCCCTTTATTGGAAGGTCTTGTTAATTTTATAGTTAAATTAATTAAGTCA
>LQNS02000211.1:8099049-8117215 GCA_001587735.2 Parhyale hawaiensis | reverse complement strand
AAAAAAAAATTTTTCTCGCCCGTGAACGACTTGAAAAAGGTGATGATATTTTGGATCTGTGTGTGCCTGTATGTCTCTAAATTTGTATGTTTTACCACCCAAGAACTGCCGGGAGGGGTTGAGCTATCATCATAATCTCTTGCACGCAGTCAGGAGTGTTGACCTAGATGTAGAAAATGCCAAAGCTGCTTACTCGGGACGTCCACCCCCCCCTCCTCTTTCTCCAAAGTTCGTTCTTGTGACAGGGTTGCGAGTGCCTACCGCTGAGTGTGATGCCCGTGCCACGCCATACAGTCGTACGTTCACATTGATGAGTGGATGTGCAGCTAGCATGTCATTCCCGCTGCCGTATCTATACTGCCGACTTTCGCTATGTATCGAGACACAGTGTGATCTGCACATCCTCTCATCAACTAGAGCGTGCGTTCACCTAGTGTAGGCCCGGTATTAGGCGTCCGTTGGTAAGGGGTGTATTTGTTAAGATCTACGACACATCATTGGTGTTGTTGATTACTATCTCGGCTGCAAAATATTCTGCTTGTGTGCCGGCAGTTCTTAATTAATCCATTAACGCATAAGTGAACCTCTTTATTTCTTGTAAGGATAGAAGTATTAATATCGCCCGGCAAGAAATTGATAGTATGCGTGAATGGCTTAAGAGCAAGTTTTCTTCTGCAGTAAGCTCTTGACAGACCGAATTAATTGGGAAAGATCCAGGATTCGATAGTTCTGATTGAAAAGAAAGCTAGTTGGAACAGCACCTCATAAACCGAGTGTCTGTTTATGAAGCGAAGCGTTCGGTATGACCCGCTTCAGTCAGCGGTGGGTCACCTAAGGACCATACTTCACCACGCGCATGCGGTGTCTGTGTTTAACCTTGAAATGAATGGTATACCATATATGCACAACGTACCAGGTAGTGTTGTACCTACTGCAGTGTTACCCTAGATCACGGTGGTGGAAATTTTCTTGGAATTAACTCCATATGCATAACAGACTAGGTATATTATACCCCACGTCCTTGTTCTAGGGTTGCGATTCAATTATACATTAAAGGGTTAAGCTCGGATCGTTCAGACGTGGTGTTGGTTGAGTGGCAGAAGTTCGGTTTACATAGGGTTGTTTACCCCAAAATTTGTATATTAGAGGGCGTCCTGTCTTTGAATTCTTTTGGTAAAGTAACGTCGACCGAAGATTACATTTAAAAGAAAATTTCTTTTATATGGGACTTAGAGGGTAACAAAGAGATTTTCAATAGTTTAAGATTTTATTTTCAACGAATGTTTTACAACTTTTCTCTTAGTACAATATTTTTTCTCCTCTTTTCGGGACAACAGTGACCATCTTTTAGATATGCAGTTCATTGCACATTAAGGTGGTTAAAAATACGCTTGTATTCATTACTAAATAAAATATTTGTCACCATCAAAGTTCAAGAAGACAACGTTTCAATGTCTCAGACATCATCAGATCAATAAAATCTGGAATATACAAACACCAAAAATTAAAATGATGAAAATTGATAAATGAGAGGCTAATTAAATTTAGTGATATTTTGCACACAGGACTAGAGAGTATTAACTATGAGCAACAAAGTTCGTGAGTACTCCAACCGCATGTCAGTTCACACCCTCTCACAAACACAAAATGGCGGCGGCTGGCGGCGGCTGCCGCCAGAGCAGCCTTCATTCTTACTTGAAACCAGTGAACAGTCATGCTCTAATCCGACCTTGCGTATATTATAAAAACAAGAAAATCCGTGACCTCCTCGTTCGCAACAAGGTAGCAAAGTCTTCAATAAGTGACGTGGATAGGTCTGGTGTGGTGTACAAGTTTAAATGCGTTAGCAGAGAATGTAGGTCTCTGGATGTATGCTACATAGGACTTACTAGGATGACCTTACAAAGTAGACTTTATTACCACAAGTACCAAGAAGCTATATTCAACCATTACCGCAACGTTCATAACCGCAAACCGACCAAGGAAGATCTTCAAAATAGCACTAAAATTTTGCATAAGGCATCCAATAGAAGTTACTTGAACATCATTGAAGCTCTACTCATTTATGAATATCAGCCAAATCTTAATAAAAACACTCAAATTGTTCAATAGACATGCTAGTACCAACATTATTGGAACCTAGGGTGGAGGGGCGGGGAGAGTGATCTGCTCTGCCTACTGCCGCCATTTTGTGTTTGTGAGGGGGGTGCGAACTGACATGCGGTTGGAGTAGTCACGAACTTTGTTGCTCACAGTTAATACTCTCTAGTCCTGTGTGCAAAATATCATTAGATTTAGTTAGCCTCTCGTTATCAATTCTTATTTTCATTTTTGGTGTTTGTATAGTCCAGATTTTATTGACCTGATGATGATGTCTGAGACATCGAAACGTTGTCTTTTTGAACTTTGATGGTGACGAATATTTTACTTAGTAATGAATACATCTTTTAGATAATTCATTGTACACGTACTCTGCACTCTGTCGCTTAAACTTCAATTGTTTTTCTTCTTGGTCAATTTTCTGAGCTGTTGAAACGAAATTTGTAACTGTATATAACTGATACATGATAATCAAAGGGCAATCCACATTCCCCAGTTCACCACGTGGGACAGGATTCATTGTGGGGATTATAGAAAAGGGCATTCGTACCTGTGCCATTTTCTGAGTTCCGGAGTTGAAAAAATGTCCTACGTTCTCGGTCTGGGCCTTAAAAAAATCTTACTATTCGCTGCAACAGAAAAAAAAAAGTAGAGAAGACCTATGCTTGAAGGATCACCATATTTGCGAACAGCACACTATATAGGAAAGGAGAGAGAGCAGAGAAAAAGGTTATTGGTAGCAGTACGAAATATCGTATATAAAAACTTCTAAACTCCTTGTTCCTAGAAGCATATGACTTGGGTGGCCTGTAATATTTTATAATGCAGTAGACTTGAGCTCGCTAATGAGTTTAATCGAAATAAAAAAGTCCTGGTATGACTTAGTGCCGAAGGAACACTGTCTATCCCCTGTAATAAATATTATTTTGTTACTAGATAATGTATTCTAAAATATACCTGTATATAAGCTTAAAAATGCTCCCTTTGTAAAGGTAAATGAGTATCTTCACAAAGTGTTTTATTTTCTTTGTAGTTGTATATACCGAGTTGGGCTAAAGTAAGCACGGTATGCATAAAATAGCCCTAAGTTCTGCTCACAATAATTCATCAATCATTATGTAAATACTGATATTTATTGCAAAGCTGTATATTCTTTAGCATAGCTAATTCAAATACCTTCTTTATACTCAGAACTACATCGAAATGATCGATTACGATTCAAGTTGATACTTGTCCTATGAAAAACAAAGCCTTTGATGCAGTTTAGCGTGCAGCTAGTAATTTACGCTGCACTGACGAGCGTTTTTATAAGAATGAGGCCCTTCGGTACTCATTCCTCTCCCCCACTACAGTTATGATGCGAACCCACTCCTACTTTCATCGATACATACATGGAATAGTTGCACCAGGCTTGCAGATTGTTGCTGTTCATCAATGTCGCCAAGCCTGGTAAATTGATGGACAATCGAGTCAGCTGGTACAAGTATACACTACAGTAGCAGGCCTCTATATCAAATGGTTACGCAACCGTTTGCCAGGATTTACCTAATTTGTAGATTGTATACGGTAGGGACTGGGCGACTGTACCAATAATAGACCTTCCGGTATAGCTTTAAAAATATAAATCAAATAAAATATCTTACATTTTACCGATATCACACTTTTGTCATACAGGTCTTTTAGGCTAACTACTGGGATACCCAATCAGTTATGGATCTCCAAATGGTTCTACCAAACACAAAATCTTATAATATTTGACCGGCATCGTCCTCCCTTTTAAATAGTAACTACAAAACTACTCTCTCAACGGTACATTTCCGGATGGTTTGATGAAATAGAATATCTGATACTTCCCCAACATCATACCTACATACATCTACCGGTGCTCGGTAGGTGAAAGCTATAGGGCTGCTCTATCAATGATAGAGTTTTACAAATGATAGTGATGACCATAGTTGTCGTGCTCAGACGGAGCTGGGGGCATCATCATCACAGGCTGGAGATTGAGGGACTTCCTCGAGGCAGCAAGACTGGCCCCATCGGAGAGCATCGCACCGCCTCCAAACTCTCCTGAGAAATGAGTTTCAAAATTAGTTTTTAATAAGTAAAAACCATCAAAATTACACAGTTACTTCTCTAAAAGTTGATCAGACACTTGGTCAGTAATTTTTTCACCAAATGGCTTGAATTTAAAGGTCACATTATACCTACTCCTCGTGATCGTCTGAATGCCGCTGCAGCGTTCGAGTGGGACAGGGGCACGTTAACTTCTCTGTTATACCTTGGCGCGTAGAGGTACTACTAGAGGTTCGAGCATTGCATTTTTTTCTGAAGGTTATCTGTATAGAGGACTCTGCTGAATGTCAGGTGGCTGAAACTCCCTGACGAAAGCGCTCAGAGATGGCACAGTCACTAACTAGAATAGAAATAACTCCAGAAGTTTCAAAGTAAATGCTAGAAAAACTATGTGGCGAGGATTCTATAAAGTCTGATGTGGCGCAGTACAATTTGGGTGTTTGCCAAAGCTAAGATCTCCTCCTCTTGTATCGTGAGTCATATCAACACACTCCTTACTGTGCTTGATAATGACTATGATTTGTATTCAGAAACAAAATGCATACATCGCGATACCAATCTACGGCACAGCCGATATGTAGTAATCACTAAAAAAAAAACACGGTTAGTGAATTACAAAAATAAACCGAAACTCTGTAAACTAGACCACTAAGCTTGTGTTTATGAAAAGTTTAGAGAAGACCTCACCGTTCAACATAGAGTTTTTCAAAATAATAACGTAAAATGTTTCAAAGATCGTGCTGGAGTGAGACGAAATAAGCAAAAAGCTCTATCCTCCATGTACGGTACTAGCGTGCGGCAATTCACATCGTGAGGAAAACCCATGCGTGTGAACCCCGCTTTACTCTTACAACACATTAAGTGTTCAATTACAGAAGTGAAGATTCAATAAATGCGATGCCATTTTTTATATTGCAACATCACAAATGTCAAATATCATCACTTCAGTATATCCATTGCTATGCATGGCGCACGTGAACCATTTATCATAATAAGTTTTTACCTGTACATAGCCTGCGGCATCCCATTTTAATTGAAACTAAAGCACTCTGAAAGCACATACCTCCCCCAAGTGAAGCAACGGTAGCAAAAAAATCAAATTGGTTTTGAAACAATAATTTTCTTTGTATAAACTCCAAAATCTAATCATTTGTGCCTTTTTATATTAATAACAGCTTGTTCAATTTTCTTGAAGATCTGTTCATAACTTTTTGAGTTATTCTGTTAACAAGCGTTATGACAAACATAAGTCAAACATACAAACGAACAAACCGATCTGCACCAAAATTTGATCATTCATGTCTTTTAACATTATTAACAAACCCTATGAATTTCATAAAGATCCATTCATTATTTTTTTAGTTATTGTGCTAAGAAGCATAAAATGAAAAGCAGTAACAAACTAACAAGCGGATCATTACCAAAATTTGGTCATATACTCTTTGTTATATACCTGGCAAATCATGTTAATTTTATCAAAATCCATCCATAACTTTTAAGAGTTATGGCATCAAGAAAATTGAGGCAGACAAACAAACAAACGGATGGACATATCTTTACCAAACGTTAATCATCTGTTCCTTCTTACATACCTAACAATTCCTGTAAATTTCATCCAAATCAGTTCATAACTTTTTGAGTTATCTTGGTGACAGACAGACAAACAGCAAGACAGACAAACACGACGAAAACATAACCTCCTTGGCGGAGGTAATAACTTAATTGAAAATATGACACATTTGGATACCGCACAGTTAAAAACATGTCAACCAATGAATATAGATAGGGCCAATTACTTCTACCAGATGTACGATAAGCTATATAGCAAACAGTGCAAAATTAAAAAAAAAAAACTACCCTAGATATTCGTGGTTGAGGTTGACAATTTACACTGCCCAATAAGTGCAGCATCTTCAATTAATAAGGTACTACAAATTTATCGAGTTAACCCGCTCCTTGAAGCACCATTTGCTAGTCTCAAATGAAGATAGAATAAGAAAAACTCAAGTTCAAGGTGGACACAACTGAGTACGGATAAGTTTTGTGCGCTGCATTACTACAGTGAAGCCAAAATACATTGGAGGTAAGTGTACCAACCTTTGTACATCTCAGGAGCGGCGTAGATGCTCTCCACGACGGGCTTCACGGTGCGAGTGGCGAGGACCAGCGCTAGCGCAGCCAGAACTATAGCGTCGAATACTCCTGTCGGTAAAATTCTGATTACCAGCGCATATCAACGTCAGTCAGTACTGTAATGTGCCATAATACAATGGGCACGATACTCACGCGCTCTTTCTATACTAGAATATTCATATTAGAATCTCACGCTACATCGAATTTTCTGTTTTTTGTGTGTGTGCTATGCATTGTTTGCGGAATCTGGACCACACGAGTAACTTTACTCTTCATGCTGTTAGACAGCAAGTGACGCTGAATTTTTCAACAGAAATTTTCGGCAGTATACACATACTAAAAATCTTCTGGTGTCAAGAAGTTAGTTTGATGAAAAAGTGTGCTTACTGGAACAGTATTTTTTTATCACCCGCGAGCGAAGCGAAGAGCGGTGATAATGTTTCCGTTGAATATTTAAGTTTGTACATTTGTTTGTTTGTCTGTCTTTCCACCCAATAAGTGGTCGAAACAATTTAACAATATTTATAATTTTTTGTAGGGAGTTTGCTGGGTTGACCTAGATGTGACCCATGCAAAGAAAGAATCTGGGCCTAGCTGGCCATCAAAAGTGACGGCGTTGAATTTTCCTCCGCCGGGGCGAATTTGCCTCTAAAGCGGCAGACCGTCTTGCGCCACGAGGCGTTCTTTTTTTTCCTATGTTATTATTAAAGATCTACTCTGGGATTGGGGCTGTGCCCTAACCTAGTTCATCAAAAGTGACTTCGTTGAATTTGCCCCTACTGCGGGTGATGGTCTTACGCCACGAGGCGTTCTAGTTTTTTTGGCTTTTAGGCACGATTACTATACCTATTGGGCGTCCCCGAACTCTGAGCCCATTGACAACACCTAATCAAACAAAGTCAAGTTCACTCGCGCGTATGATTATGTACTTTATAGAAACACGTTTCTGTTTTATTACGACCACTAAGGCAGGCTGCAACTTACAGTAGCACTGACGATTTTCCAACAGAAGGTGTAAAATAAAACCATTCTGCTATTTAAATTGAGCGTCTATACAAACATGGACAGAAATCTGATTATTTCTTAAACATATTTTTCTATTTTCTAATAAAAAGACACTGAAAAAAGATGCAGCTACTGTAGCATGGTATCAAGAAATGTCTGGGCAACGTTCCGGATACCGCTATCGTGATCGTTCATTTACTCAACGCACCAATGAATGGCGTATTTTTTTTTTTCTTTTCACCGTAGACTAACAACACTATTATGTAGCCAAGAGCTCTGCATGGTACAAAGTAAACTGCAGAGTAATAAGGAGTAGTGCGACAGAACAGCGTGGTACACTGAACTCGTTGCGCAACCACTCTTAACTAAGCGGTAGGCCTACTATTGGTTTCTGATATTAGTTTCAGCTTTTAGGAACTTGACCCTGGATGAAACAGTACAGCTAGTATAGTCGTACGTACCTATTATAGCGAGCACATAGGCCCAGCGAATGCTGCACTCCCCCACGTTGTACTGACGGGCGGTGGGGCCGCACAGCGTTCGCACCTCATTGGAGTTGAAGCCCAAGGGGTAGACACACNCGTGGATTGTGTATTTTTGTCTCTTCCGAGAATAAAACTTTTCCAATTTTTTTTTTTTTTTTTTTTTTTTTTTTTTTTTTTTTTTGCTATGCATTATCTACGGAATCTGGACAACACAAGTAGCTTTACTCTTAATGCGGTTAGACAGCAAGTGACGATGAATTTTCGATTTATACTGCAAGTCTTCTAGTGTCAAGCAGTTAGTTTGGTGAAAAAGTCTCCTAACTGAAGCAGTATTTCTTATCACCCGCGAACGAAGCGAAGAGAGGTGATAATGCTTCCGTTGAAGATTTAAGTTTGTATAGTTACCTCCGCCAAGGAGGTTATGTTTTCGTCGTGTTTGTCTGGCTCTCCGTCTGTCTGTTTGTCACGAAGAAAACTCAAAAAGTGATGAACCGATTTGGACGAAATTTACAGGGATTGTTAGGTATGTTAGGAGGAACAGATGATTAACTTTTGATGAAGATATGTCCATCTGTTTGTTTCTTTTTCTGCGTTATTTTTCTCAATGCCATGGATGGATTTTTATGAATTTAACACGAGTTGTTAAGTTTATAACAAAGGGTAAATGGCCAAATTTTGGTAATGATTAGTTTGTTCGTTCGTTTGTTAGCGTTTTTAATTTTATGCTTGTTAGCACAATAACTCAAAAAATAATGAATTGATCTGTATGAAATTTTTAGACGCTGTTAGTCATGTTAAAAGACATAAATGATTAAATTTTGGTGCAGATCGGTTTGTATGTTTGCCTCATGTTTGTCATAACGTTTGTTAGCAGTGTAACTCAAAAAGTTATGAACGGATCTTCAAGAAAATTCCACAAGCTGTTATGAGTATCAAAAGGCACAAATGATTAGATTTTGGAGTTCATACAAAGAAAATTATGGTTTCAGAGCCAATTTGAGTTTTTTGCTACCGTTGCCTCGCTTGGCGGAGGTATGCGCTCTCTGAGTGCTCTAGTTGTTTGTTTGTCTGTCTTTCCGCCCTATAAGTGGTCGAAACAGTTTAGCAATATTCATAATTTTTTGTAGGGAGTTTGCTGGGTTGACCTAGATGTGACTCATGCAAAGAAACTGGGCCTAGTTGGCCATCAAAAATGACGGCGTTGAATTTTTCTCCACCGGGGCGAATTTGCCTCTACCGCGGCAGATCGTCTTGCGCCACGAGGCGTTCTTTTTTCCTATGTTATTATTAAAGATCTACTCTGGGATTGGGGCTGTGCCCTAACCTCGTTCATCAAAAATGACTTCGTTGAATTTGTCCCCTTTCGCGGGTAATTTTCTTACGCCACGAGGCATTCTAGTTTTTTATTTTCAGGCACGATTAGTAAACCTATTGGCCGTCCCCGAACGCTGAGCCCATTGACAACGCCTAATCAAACCTAGTCAAGTTCACTCGCGCGTATGATTATGTACTTTATAAAAGCAAGATTCCGTTTTATTACGACAACTATCGCAGTGCTGTAGCTTCAAGTAGCAACGACGATTTTCCGACACAAGTTATAAATATAAAACCATTCTGCTATTTACATTGAGCGTCTATACAAACATGGACATAAATCTGATTATTTCTTAGACATATTTTTCTATTTCCTAATAAAAGATACTTAAAAAGATACAGCTACTGTTGCAGAGTGTCAAGAAATGTCTGGGCAACGTTCCGGATACCGCTGTCGTGATCGTTCATTGACTCAACGCACCAATGAATGACGTATTTTTTTTTTTCTTTTCACCGCAGACTAACAGCACTATTAGGTAGCCAAGAGCTCTGCCTGGTATACAAAGTAAACTGCAGAGTAATAAGGAGTAATGCGACAGAACAGCGTGGTACACTGAACTCGTTGCGCAACCTCTCTTAACTAAGCCGAAGGCCTACTATGGGTTTCTGATATTAGTTTCAGCTTTTAGGAACTTACCCTGGATAAAACAGCACAGCTAGTATGTCTTACGTACCTATTATAGCGAGCACATAGGCCCAGCGAATGCTGCACTCCCCCACGTTGTACTGACGGGCGGTGGGGCCGCACAGCGTTCGCACCTCATTGGAGTTGAAGCCCAAGGGGTAGACACACACTGCTGCGCCCAACAGGCAACCTGCACCATAGATAAAGCGAATAAAAAGTGTACATATTTCTAAGGTATTCAAATAATTTAATTTGTAAGACATGTTCGATCCGTCAACTGTGAGAAAGATAATCTGGCCCGATACAGTAAAAGTTGAAGCCAATTTGACAGCACAGACCACTGCTATCAATACTACAACACTTTATGGTGGTGAGTGCTTCATCATTCAGATCACTTTACGGCCGCCAGTGCTATGTCACTAAACTGCTTCCAATGCTATATCACACCACTGCTACCAATGCTAGATCACTCCACTGCTGCCAATGCTAGTTCACTTCCTGGCGACCAGTGCTTCATCACTTCACTGCTGGCCGGGCTGCATCACTTTATGGCTGCAAACTGCTCCAACTTCACCTCTCAGTTCTGCTGTCTATTCTGATCTGCTCGCTTAGCCCGTATAGCTTCCTAATAAATTTCATTAACATTTTCATCCGCTGTTTACTTGGTATTTCATTACAAATTTAGCATACCGCGAACTTGAGAAGCTTCTGTTCTACGAAACGAGACTGTTTATTTCACTAACTATAACGAAATAAGCTTACTACATATATCAAAAGATGCAATAAACAGTTACGTAATTCCACTTCAAGCCTTTATATTTTGTGAACTTTTCGCGTATAGAAGTCTTAGAAGTATGTACAGGTTTGCCAGTCATTACTGACTAAAAGAAGCAAGTCAAAGAGCCTACGCAAAGAAAAAGTAATGGGAGAACATATAAAAAATGCGTCTGCGGCACCGTGAAGTCAGGCCCAATTGCGGGACCGAAATCTGTCTAAGGATCCAGTGTCCGGTCAATATATGGTGTGGTCTATGAATGATGAAATACTACTCAAAAGAAAATTGTGACAAGATAAGATGAATACTGGGAGAGTGTTTCCTATTATTTAATTTTCTTTCTGTCCTTTAAAGCCTATCCTTCATCAACACCTTGATTTATGCAAGTAAAGCTTGACATGAAACCTCCAAATTCCGCTTCCATTGTTCATCTTTACTTGTAAATTGAAGTCGTGTTCATAAACTTTTCTCTTTAGAATAGACGAAATATTCTCAATAGGGATTAGATTTGGACTTTGGAGAGGCCAAGCCATGAGTATCTCTTCTATGATAGCCTGACCTGCAAGCCATCGTTTAGCCATATACAATGCACGGTATCTCGTCAGTCTACTGGTCCTCCTGGATGACATACTAACTAATTGATGAACTCACTGTTCAATTTCATTCAGAAATAGACTGGCAATGTGAAAAAAACCTGCAAACATCTCTGAACCTCATGGTAGCGAGAACTCGAAATGCTGAACATTGCAAGTTGTCCCTGTTAGTATCCCTTCTACAAGTAATAGGTAAACGAAATAGAGTGTGGTCTGCAGAGACTTGCAGCGCGATTTTCCTTCATGAAGAATAAATGAATCAAACATCACAAAAAGACCGGTCTTCCTCGCCTCAGTACTTCCATCACAAACAGTCACAAAACTGCAGCGAATGGAATCACGACTGACGGTAATACAAGCTGGATAAACTAGGTATTATCGCTCAATGGAATGTTCTACATATATGCTATGAGTAGTAACGTCGACCAGAATACCACGAAACTAGAGTGAATAGGGTCACGATACTATCCGCATTATAAGATAGATGAATCTAATTTAAACCTACTTGCTAGCTGGAACCTGAGGAAATTCCACAGAACAAAATAATGTTCATCAGTAATATTTCAGACCCGTATCATCCTAATTTTTTTCCTATTTGATACTAAACAACAAAAAGAATTTTTCCGCAATTATGATGCCCCTAGGAACCTTAACCAAGCCTCCAGGAAGCTGGATTACAGGACCCGTATCATGCATATGAAGGGCGAAAATTGTTCAAAGTCAGGTGGTGAATTTTGTACCCAAGAACTGCGAGCAGTAGCGGCGTAAATTTGAACTTGACTCCATCTGCTATTTATCCCTTGATTCTCTTCCCAGGTCATACGAAGGATACGTCAAGGAAACCCTAATTTTCCCCCTATCTCATACTAAAGAAAACCGTACGGTCGGATTTACTATCGGAGGGACTGGCAGAATTATATAGACAACCATAGGTCGCCTCAATATTTCCAGTACATACACAAGCTCCCAGGAAACTAAAGTGCGTAAATCCGCCACTGCCCTAAATGTATGAGATCCAATTCCTATGGACAACTCTTAGGTAGCATGAGTAACTTCATAAAAAAATAACAACCCCCGTAACCACAGCACGCCGCAGCTGCGGTACACTTAAAACGATGGCAAGATTGGGCGACCCGATCACAGCCGCAACTGACCTCATCTGGGTCACTTCAGTCCAGGGTGGACTGACTGGTGGGTGGGTGGGGCTGGAGAACATGTTAGCCGTGGGTTTGCGGCACACAAAGACGACCTAATCGAGGTGGGGGTCACATCGCTCATCAACGTTCAAATGATCGACTTTTAATCCTTCGTTTCATACACGTAGCTATAAATAGTAATTATAATAGGATTCATTGCACCATTATTAAAGGTTCAAAAACATATGCAATGTGTGAATACTCAATGATGACGTTACGTTAGATGAAAGCAGTGACGCTATATATTGAGTATTCACTATATATATTTTCAAAATATTCGATGATATAGCAATTAGGGCCCTTTTTCTTACTGTCAATATAGTGACTCGATGGAACAAAGGATTAACCCATACAAGAGAATATTTTTAGTTAATGTTGTGTGACAAGCCTTACATTAGTGTTTCATATAATTAAGTGAAATAATGTTTATGCACACTGTAAACAGTAGTACAGCTTAACAAGCTAAAATGAGACTAAACTCTGCTACTGGACGCATTACACCAATAGATACCAATGAAAGGTCTATTTTTAGAATAATTATTCTACAAGTTGTTTAAGCCTCCCGAGACTCAACTATGGTATTTAAAGTGTGGAAAAGAGACGTCGAGCCCGTGCACGAGGGCGTTCCTACACAGGATCAACGCGCACGGGAACATTAAGTCAGGAAAGAAGACGAAGAACATTATAAAGCATCAGCAGCACCAGTACGAAAAAAGAAGGCAGCAAAGTGGGCATGAATGATATCCCGAAGGCATGGCTGCATAGGGGTCCCTCTGGAGTCACTGCTTTCCCCATAACACTGGATGGGAAACGCAACTGATCTAACCTTATGGCCCATTCTATGCCCCCTGAGGGGCTATTGGATTAATGTATTAAGGAACTAGTTGAACGTCAATTATTGTAGTAACAGCGCTATTTTAAAGGGAACAGACGGGTCCTGGTTGTCGTCAATAGGTCAATTCTTATGTTTATGAACGGGAAAGTTTAAATATATCTATGATTACCTCGGACCGTTTAAATATGACTATGATTAAGCGGGTGCAGCGAGAGTATACATGCGCTACATCGTAGCCGCGCTTCATTGTTCGTTAGAATCTGCAGACGTGTAGTTGCTATTCAGGAAACATGTATCGCTACGTACAATACACGTCAGATGCCGCCGCCTCGTGTACATGCGCTGTGTGAACTCAATACGTCCAAGAGGGTCACTTCACGGAACTGTTTCCGCACAAATAGCGACGCTGACCTCAAAATTTCCTCGGCGCTCCCCACACCTCCTCCAGCAGCTGCTGCTACCGGCAGCTGAACAAGTCCCCCTCAGGCCACAACCTCCTTCCATCTTCCACATTGGAGAACGAACGCTAAGCTTGCCACGCGGCACGTCTTGTTGATACCCGGCGGGACTCTCACAGCCCTGCACGCCTGATATCTGAACGATCTGATGATCTAGTCGCGATGAAATTGGATCCACTCATCATAATTATTATGTACTTTGTGTAAGCCTTCTTTGACACTAGACAACGGTGTTTCTAGAGAAGAAAAACAAGGAAGTAAGAGTCATGACACGGTGAGCGAGAACTCCGTGCACGCCGCACATGGAAAGTGCATGCAATCGGAAAGGAAGAGGAAAGCAGAACGCGCGCGTTCGCAAGACATTACGTGGTTATCAGTTGCGCGCACGAAATTCGGTTCTTACAAGCGTTTCCGTTGATAATAATTTCTTGCTGTCCATACTTCAGAAGGAATCAAGATGAATGCGTATACTTCGAAACATGAACAAAATTACTGATAGCTGCGGAGTGCTGTTGCATGCATGGGAATGCGTTCCGCATTTTCCGAAAAAGCAGCAATTCGCTCCATTTAAAAATTAAATCTTGATAATACAGTAGATTCCGCTTAATAGGAATACAGGCTAAACCGATCAGCGGCATGTAGTGTCATCATTTCTGCTGGAACCGATTCAAAACGCTATGTATTAGGTACACAGTAGCTTTGTTTATCGTGAACAACGTTCGGTTCATACCGGACAATTCCTTCTCATCAATTTATATGAAATCAAGTCATAACGTCTCCAAAGGGAAATAATTTTTTAATTGTGGTGAAGTATTTCCTATTAAAGGCACTTATCAGTTAAAGCAAACCAAGATATGTGTTGAAATTTAAAAGCTCTCCAGAATGCTGCTCTTGCTGCCAACTCATGAAGTAAGCATCACTTCTATTTCACCCCGTCAGTCCGACTTCGAATAAGGAATTGTCTGCCTATTTAGCATTTGTTAAGAAATGTTTTATTGGCTTATTTAATTCCGCAATTACAAGCAGGAAAAATATAACACTAGACGAGACAGTGCGCTTATCAGCAACATTCTAGCGCAGACTTATACAGCAAGTTGTTTACTTCGCTTTTCATGACCAGCCGGCAACACTGGCCAAATCAGCTGGTCCCGATGTGGACGGATTAAGAGCAATCGACTGAAGTGCCTGAAACTCCCTTCAGTTGCACTTGGTCTAATATTCATAAACGTTTAAAGTTCCCACTTACCTGTTATTTCAAATTACGTAGTAAATTAAGAAAAAGAAAAATGGGGCAAGCCGGCTAAATGAAATAATTCTGGGGTTTGATCGATAGCTTAAGCAACTAGAAGGCAGGCTCAGTAAATAAAAGAATGATTTTCTGTATCACTTTAAAGACAGTATTTTGAAGTATATCTGGCTACTAATACAAAAACGAAGATACAGTATCCTCAGGCCACGATGCTCCGTTATCGGAAATACTTGAACTGCCATCACCCTTTCTTTCAGTAATAATTTTTACGCCAGTGTATTTGATCCATTGCCAGAAATGAAGTAGTTGTCAGAGTACCATACTTCGCTGTCAAAAATGACTCTAACATCAACGTACTCAAAAACTATAAATATTCCCATCATCAACCTACTCCAAAAAATACTCTCGATTTTCAATAACAACGTAATCCATCTCAGGAACTATTACTATCGACTATCGGAAAACTTTCAGGAATTTTTTACAAACACACCTAGAAAGTGGCTGAACGACACCATTTCCCCAGCGCGGAAAGAAACTGGGAAGCGAGCGCATAAGTTTCAGGAAATGGATGCGGTTAGAAACTGACAGGCAGACTTGCTGTAGCTTTTCAAAGCCAGTCAGTCATATTGGAGGGAGAGAATAAAGTTCGGTGTAGAGACTGTATTTGTTTTNGCTGTGTGAACTCAATACGTCCAAGAGGGTCACTTCACGGAACTGTTTCCGCACAAATAGCGACGCTGACCTCAAAATTTCCTCGGCGCTCCCCACACCTCCTCCAGCAGCTGCTGCTACCGGCAGCTCAACATGTCCCCCTCAGGCCACAACCTCCTTCCATCTTCCCCATTGGAGAACGAGCGCTGAGCTTGCCACGCGGCACGTCTTGTTGATACCCGGCGAGACTCCCACAGCCCTGCACGCCCAGTATCTGAACGATCTGATGATCTAGTCGCTATGGTATTGAATCCATTCATCATAATTATTATCTACTTTATGTAAGCCTTCCTTGACACTAGACAACGGTGTTTCTAGAGAAGAAAAAGAAGGAAGTAAGAGTCATGACATGGTGAGCGAGAACTCCGTGCACGCCGCACATGGAAAGTGTATGCAATCGGAAAGGAAGAGGAAAGCAGAACGCGCGCGTTCGCAAGACATTACGTGGTTAACAGTTGCGCGCACGAAATTCGGTTCTTACAAGCGTTTCCCTTGATAATAATTTCTTGCTGTCCATACTTTAGAAGGAATCAAAATACATGCGTATACTTCGAAACATGAACAAAGTTACTGATAGCTGCGGAGTGCTGTTGCATGCATTGGGATGCGTTTCGCATTTTCCGAAAAAGCAGAAATTGGCTCCATTTAAAAATTAGTTTTTGATAAAACAGTAAATTCCGCTTAATAGGAATACCGGCTAAACCGATCAGCGGCATGTAGTGTCATCATTTCCGCTGGAACCGATTAAAAACGCTATATATTATTATGTAGCTTTGTTTGTCGCGAACAACGTTCGGTTCATACCGTACATTTCCTTCTCATCAATTTATATGAAATCAAGTTGTAACGTCTCCAAAAGGAAATAATTTCTTAATTGTGGTGAACTATTTTCTATTAAAGGCACTATAAGTTAAAGTAAACCAAGATATGTGTTGAAATTTAAAGGCTCTCCAGAATGCTGCTCTTGCTGCCAACTCATGACGTAAGCATCACTTCTACTTCACCCCGTCAGTCAGACTTCGAATAAAGAAGTGGCTGCCTATTTAGCATTTCTTAAAAATATTTTATTGGCTTATTTACTTTCGTAATTACAAGCAGGAGAAAAAATAACTAGACGAGACAGTGCGCTTATTAGCAACATTTTAGCACAGACTTATACATCAAGTTGTTTACTTCGCTTTTCATGACCAGCCGGCAACAGTGGCCAAATCAGCTGGTCCCGAAGTGGACGGATTAAGCTCAATCGACTGAAGTGCCTGAAACTCCCTTCAGCTGCACATGGTGTAGTATTCATAAACGTTCAAAATTCCCCACTTACCTGCTATTTCAAATTGCGCTGTAAATTAAGAAAATTAAAACATGGGGCAAGCCTGGTAAATGAAATAATTCTGGGATTTCATTGATAGTGTAAGCAACTAGAAGGCACGTTCAGTAAATAAAAGAACTAGAGCACTCTGAGAGCACATATCTCCGCCAAGCGAGGCAACGGTAGCAAAAAATTAAATTAGCTCTGAAACCATATTTTCTTTCTATAAACTCCAAAATCTAATCATTTGTGCCTTATGATAGTAATAACAGCTTGTGCAATTTTCTTGAAGATCCGTTCGTAACTTTTTGAGTTATACTGCTAACAAACGTTAAGACAAACATAAGTCAAAGATACAAACGAATGAACTGATCTGCACCAAAATGTAATCATTATGTCTTTTATCATTACTAAGTAGCCCTATAAATTTCATGAAGATCCATTCATTATTTTTGAGTTATTATGCTAAGAAGCATAAAATTAAAAACAGTGATGAACGAACGGATCATTACCAAAATTTGGTCATTTACTCTTTGTTATATACCTAACAACTCATATTAAATTCATACAAATCCATGTATAACTTTTTGAGTTATGACATTGAGAAAAATGAGGCAGAGACACAAACAAACGGATGGACATATCTTCACCAAAAGTTGATCATCTGTTCCTCCTAACATAGCTAACAATCCTTGTAAATTTCGTTCAAATCGGTTCAGAACGTTTTGAGTTGTCTTGTGACAGACAGATAGACAAAGAGACAGGCAGACAGACAATCACAACGAAAACATAACCTCATTAGCGGAGATAATTATTTTCTGTAACACTTTGAAGACAGTATTTTGAAGTATATCGGGCTGCTAATACAAAAACGAAGATACAGTATCCCCAGACCACGGTGCTCCATTATCGGAAATAATTGAACTGCCATCACCCTTTCTTTCAGTAATAATTTTTACGCCAGTGTAGTTGATCCATTGCCAGAAATGAAGTAGTTGTCGGCGTACCATACTTCGCTGTTAGTTAGTTATAAACTTTGTTTAACCTCCGTAGCCGCAACTCAGGCGTTCCAACAGAGATGAGTGTGTAGTATTTAAATGCCACATAATTTGTCGCGTGGCCTACATGCGCTACTACGGGCAGGAAACAAGGCGCAAAGCATAGTAGGAGACACTCGAGTGGTCGGCCTCTTTCACGGCCTTCCACACGAGAGAGATGAGAGAAATCCCGCGGACTAGGTGCGCT
>LQNS02000211.1:8063531-8090063 GCA_001587735.2 Parhyale hawaiensis | reverse complement strand
GCTGCTCCCACCCAGTGGGGTTGGATGAACACCACAGCAACAATGATGGTGTAGCAGAGGGTGAAGACACACCACAACACACCCACGGCTCGGGCGTGTCGGGTGAACCGTCCTTGGGGAGATGATGGAGGCAGTGGGTGACCTTTCTCCATTTGGATGCAGAAGGTGGAGCACTACTTCTCAAGACCAAAATATAAGGAGAAGAGAATGAGAATTTGCTTAACAGAAGAAAGGAAGAACAGAGACGATACACTGAAGTCTCTAACAGGAGAATGCGATAGTTTGCAGTAGAGCAGTGACTGAAGAAATAAAATTTGAAAGTAGATCAGGAGTTGACGTTACGTGATAAAATAGAATTGGCAGTGCCACGATAACAGCGTGACGAGTGCTATACTAACTCGTGGTTAAACCTTAGGGAAAATGCAACCGAAGAATTCAACTCATGGAAAGGAAAATTACGAATAGTGAATGAATGACTAGGGAACGTTAATGCAATCAGATATAAAATAGGTCTATTTGCGTGAAGTTTTCTGCGTTCAGTTATTCTTGTGGAGAGAATTATTTATACAGCAATTCACGAATAAATATTGCTAGGAAGAAACGTGGGGATAATTTCGATATTCGAGATGGGGATACTATAATTTGCGAAATGAATTATCCTTGCCAATTTAACGAGGGAGCAAAACTGCTGATCAAGAAAACTTTAATGATCGAGACGAGCGCCGCGACGCGAAGTGGTCGGCAACGGAGAGCGAGAGCTGGGAAAGAGGCAATTAAGTTCAAAAAAGCGAAGCAAACGAGGTGTGAAGGAGACAAATAGTTGTCAGTCCACCATTCACTTCTGCACCGGAGGCACGTCGAGGAATTTTCTTTGATGTACGACGACAGCCTTCACTTTGTTGATGTGTATGATGCAATTTTCAGTATGAACACGCGGCACCAATTTTTTGAATAATGCAACTGCGTAACACAGACAGCTTTTACTAGGTATACCAGCTGGTAATTGTTGCCTTCACTTGTCATCAAGTTATAATATATTTTACTCACTATTATCAGTTGCACTAAGTTCTCCGGATTCTAGAATAATTAAGCACCTTGACGCTCCGGAAAATAAGAAAGCTCTCGCTTGGTCTTCAAACTGTCTCAGTGTCTGAACACACGCAACACACCGAAAGTATAGACAGTCAATGAAATATTTTCGGGAAGTTGGTTGGGAGGAGAGCAGCGACACAGAATTGCCTTTTGATTTTAGCCCACTTCGTTTCTAATCATAAACGAGGCAGGCATTGCGCGGTATCTTTCCAAATTCGAATCAGTTTCACTGAAACACTACCTAAAAATTACAAATAAAAAATGGGTAGCTACTGAATTGAAGTCCTTATTTATTCCAAACGCACCCTGACCGGATATTCAAATACAGGAAAGCATGTCCTCTTTACCTGCGGGGAAGAAAATTTCAATTATCATCAACTGAAAGTTTATTACAAACAAATAGAAAGACAATCCTTAATGCCAACAATGTAGAAAATCACTAATGTTCAATATCTATTTCACACGTGTAGTTTCCTCAGTCGGATAGGCTATAGTCCTGAGGGATGGTAGACAAAAGATAACTGCGTCTAGCCACATGCAGTTTCTTAAACATTAATTTTCGTCGTAGCAAGAGCGCTGTTTAACCCTTTCCTACCTAGTACTAGCAATAGGTACTCATATGTGGACGCTGTAAATTATGCTACTGATATGAAAGGTGTTGCGAAACTCAGGAATGAAAGAGTTTGAGTTTGATCGAATGGTAGTTTTTAGAGGTAAAGAGTTAGCCCTCCGTTGCAGGTGGTGTCTCTAGATATCAGCATCAACTATTTTCAAAATTAAAGTGCTGTTATTTCTATGGTGAATTAAAAAAAAAATCTACGTCACCCCCTAAAAAATACATCAGCTTTATTTACTGGGTGAAGTTAGGATTTAGAAATGTTATAAATTATGACCAGGGATAAGCGTATTTTTTACGAGTTTATAAAATTATATAGTGTAATCATGTAATCACTCTGATAGCGGTAATTTGTAATTCTGTGCTTGGAGCTTCACGCTGAATACTGACGCGACTAAAGATAAGATTGTCAGTCG
Organism: Parhyale hawaiensis; assembly: GCA_001587735.2. Classification (NCBI taxonomy): domain Eukaryota; kingdom Metazoa; phylum Arthropoda; class Malacostraca; order Amphipoda; family Hyalidae; genus Parhyale; species Parhyale hawaiensis. The sequence goes on along the minus strand of LQNS02000211.1, from coordinate 8,087,939 downwards.
GTCTCTGACGCTTCTATCATACCATCCGGCTTCTGAGCATGGGTGACACTTTGCTTGAGGAATCTAGCTCTGGAATTACTCGGTATTCATTTCGATAAGAAGCTTAAGTTTGAGGCGCATATTAATCGATTGGTCCCACGGGCTTCCAGTAAGTTGGGCTCATATTTAGGGCAATGACGTTCGGTGATGACGATCTAGGCTCATGTAGCCCTACCTACACGCTTATGTTTACAGGCTGCCTCGGTTGAGTTTGTTCCCCTTCCCCTGTCTGGGCTTCGGCTGCTGCCAAGTCACTACTTGGCCGACTCGTAGGCTGTGTACTGGGAATGGCTTGGTAAACTTATCACACACATAGCTAGAGTGTCGCTTGTCTCTGTGTAAATTACAAGATATTAAACAATAAGGAACTTTAGTAGTATTCTTCTGCTTCTGCTACCAAGGTCTTTGGGAAAACGCCTGAACTGCATGAGGACCATCCCTCTACACTGGAGACCGACCGTTAGGTGCCAAACTTGTCAGTTTGGTCGGTGTTTTATACCCGGCGGATTACCTTGGCATGGAACTCACTGCTGGAATCAGCGTTCAGGCGTGTGAATCTGCAAGTACATATTCAAGTTAGCCGGAACGACCTCTTGGCTAATTCTATCCCAGCGCGCTTCGGGTGTCCTGGAGTTGCTTACCGTTCTAATTGAGTTTTCATAACTGGTTCCTGGACGCTCGGGGGTTGTAGTGTTGACCCTTTACTAAGCGGCTGAGAGACGCTCTCGTGAGAACAACCTTCTGGAAATAGCCATGTAAGGGCACTTGTCCGGCACAGGGTTAATATGACAATAATAACACAACAGCAGAACTTTCGTTGGAAAAGAGTAACTGTTAGACGACAGATTGTAAGTAACCGACACCTCTGGACATCACAGCTAGTAGGCCCTATGTCGAAATTTATACGTCACAGCTTTCTCTAGGGCAGTGACATCAGATTGCCTTGGCAGTCTTACGCCATTTAATATTCTCACGTCAGCTACACATAAACCGATGAAATAGAAATTCTACCTTAAGAAGCTTTGCCTATGGTAATATATGGATGTGACACCTAGTTAACTAGAATTTATCAATCGTTTCAAGCAGAACGGCTGGCAACCGAAGGCCAGGCAGCAACGCACGGATCATAATAATTTTACTTCTAAATTTTGTCGGGGTATCCCGTTCATACGACAGTCCCTACCACAATTATTTAGTAACTTTAGCTTGGCACAAATTATGTTTATGAAAGTCGCTGCCTCTTATGCGACATAGCAGACAGAGGGCATACTCTGTCAACTGTAGCAGACTTATCCATATCCCGTCACAGTGTTCCGCTTCTCATACCGTGTCCACAATATATACAATCGCACGATCTACTCATGACCGGATGACACAGTAAAACTATGTATACAAATTATCCCTAGAAAATACTAAAGTTGAACGACGGGCGAGCTGTTTGTACGCTCATATTCTGAACGTACGATTTTAAACGGTGGGTCGGCGCTATATATTACCGAGATATCCATGGGCCAAATTTTAAAGTAACGATTGCTTCAGGTATATAGCTGCGGTAATTGATTCGAGTGAATTATGGATTGAACGCGTTTAATTGCATCAATCCCCAAACGTAATAATTCGAGGTATCTAATGAGCTATTTTTTTTTAGTTTAGAACTGCCTGTAATATAAACTTCGTGTTGATAACAGAACACCGGAGGCTGTAGCAAAGCTGAGTTTCTGAAGATGTTGTTTGGCAATACTTTTTAAATTAATTAAAGAAAAATATCAGTTCACTTTGTCAGAGATAATACAAAAACATTCTGTTTAATAGGCTCAGCACAGACGTACGAAGCACAGGATGTGAGGGGCGCATCACTGACCTCAGAGCGGCACGGCACCATCGACAGGCACAGTGGCGGCCTGTGTCGGCTGCGCGGAGCAAGCAAGAGTGGTTCTGCCACTTTCTCTTGGCACTAACAGCACGTCATGTTTGCTGCTTTTGGGCTGCCGAATGAAAGAAACCGTGCCAGTAAAAAAAAATCAGTGGAAGAGACCACCGGAAGATTGCATCTCCTCCTGGCAGCACTGCTGACGTGGTCATAACCTTCTCATGTCGAGGGCTAACTTTCTCAATGCTTCAAAAAATGCTGTAACTAGGAGAAAAGTAAAGTGATTCCACGCTTTGGGGATAAAAACGAACCGCATGGATGGATACGATAGAGAATTTTTTAGTAAGGTTGCTGGGTCACATCAATTTGGGAATTCAAAATTCCGGATTCAGGATCAACTTGGTGCTTGAAATATCAGAAGTTCGTCATCTTTCCTAAACAATGACCCGACCAAACCTTGTGGGCTATTTAAAAAAAAAAAAATACTGTAACGATGGAAAATGCGAACGTATCGTCTCCAATGATGCCTTATCCAGCAGATTCTGTAGTTTGCAAACGCTTTAGAAGGTCTAATAATAAAGGAAGGTGAAGATATATCTATACAGTGATATGTAATTTTGAAAGTTCTTTTGTAGCTTGCTGAACATATTGCTGTTCGCCACCCACTGATACTCCCCCTACAGGGCCATCATCCAGAAGTGATATTTTTTAGGGGTTCATTATCTACGATTGGATTACTTATAGGTCACTACAATAATCTGTAAAGTATCAACAGCACGACACTACGTAAACTGCAAGTCGAATCCTCACTGCAGCGATGCAGGGCAGGCTGCAGTACTCCGCGTACTGCATGTTTGCCTTTTATGCATTCTCAGTGCTGGTCTTGGAGTCGCGCCTCGCTATGCACGAGGTCCCAGGTTCGCATCCAGCGGACCACCAACTGTATTTATCTAACTCGAAGAAAATGGTGAGACAGTGAGCTGCCTTCCTGGATATTTCCAGGTGCGAGTGGGACTATTGATCTGTGATATATATTTACCTTCGCCAAGGAGGTTATGTTTTCATCGTGTTTGTCTCTTTGTCTGCCTGTCACCAAGATAACTAAAAGTTAAGAACCGATTTGGACGAAATTTACAGGGATTGTTAGGTATGTTAGGAGGAACAGATGACTAACTTTTGACGAAGATATGCCCATCAGTTTGTTTGTTTGTTGTCTGCCTCATTTTTCTCAATGCCGTAACTCAAAAAGTTATGAATGGATTTTTATGAAATTAACATGAGTTTTCAGGTATATAACAAAGAGCAAATAACCAAACTTTGGTAATGATCCGTTTGTTTGTCACCGTTTTTAATTTTATGCTTGTTAGCATAATAACTCAAGAAATAATGAATGGATGTTTATGAAATTTATAGGGATTGTTAGTAATGTTAAAAGACAAATGATTTAATTTTGGTGCAGATCGGTTTGTTCATTCGTATGTTTGACTTGTGTTTGTCTTAACGTTTGTTAGCAGTATAACTCAAAAAGTTATGAATTGATCTTCAAGGAAATTGCACCAGCTGTTATTACTATCAAAAGGCTCAAATGATTAGATTTTAGAGTTTATACAAATAAATTATGGTTTCAGAGCCAATTTGAATTTTTTGCTACCGTTGCCTCGCGTGGCGAAGGTATGCGCTCTCAGAGTGCTCTAGTTTTCTATATTTCAGGAAGTTATGCTATGCTACCCCTCCCCCCTTACCCGTAAAAACAGTCTCACATTAACTGCTCGTGAGCGCAATAAACCACTTAGCACGAAGTAAGGAAATTTGTTACACGCAAACACGCTACATGGAGAGACGGAGCTGTAGCGTCACATTTTTATCATATTACAATTGTCGGCGTCGACGTTCATGGCACGCGTAGAGACAGTTAACATCTGTGTATTATATCATTCAGCTGACTCCATAGGTTTACGCATCGCTACTTTAGTTCCACCCAGTTAGGTTTTTGTTTTACGAGGCACCGCAAGTGGATGTTCTGCCAAAAAATCTCGACAGTGATGCTTTTAATGTCCCTTAATAGTAAAAACTTCATCACGGCTATTTTTCTGTAGTCGCATACTGCCGTCGCTTTGGTGCAATAAAAATAAGTGCGATAAAAAAAAGCATGGGGTTAATTGATTTGGTGGTCGCAACCCGACGTACACTTCCGCACAGTGCGTCATTTATTCGTTTCATATTCGACGAATTTCAGCACTTCAAGCACTTCATATCTTATAGCACAGCAATGAGAAACTACCACGACGCTAATGGCATGCACTGTTTGATTCAAAACTACGTAGCCATGTAGCCTATCCACATCATGACCTGTTAGCACAACTTGTACGCTTCCTAACAGCTGAGCGTCAAGCCATTACAGTACAAGGCATAGCAACGGTATGAGTCCTATGAGCGAAAGTTGCAACATGTTACTTGCATGCAGTAAAGTCACACAACTGTCGCCTTATCACTTTCCCAGTCGCCTTTACTGGCATTCCCGCCAAGCGGCAATTGTCCTATCGGTCGCGTACGCTCCTTGATCTCCACTCAAGGTGTTCCAGCCAATTACGGTGGCAGCCGGCACGGGCGTGCTGCCTGGAGACGTGAGGTAAGCACATCCGTGATGGTGCGAGTAGGGAGGTCGGAGCGTGATGGTGCGAGTAGGGAGGTCGGAGCGTGATGGTGCGAGTAGGGAGGTCGGAGCGTGATATGGTGCGAGTAGGGAGGTCGGAGCGTGATGGTGCGAGTAGGGAGGTCGGAGCGTGATGGTGCGAGTAGGGAGGTCGGAGCGTGATGGTGCGAGTAGGGAGGTCGGAGCGTGATGGTGCGTGTAGGGAAGTCTGAGCGTGATGGTGCGAGTATGGGGATCTGAAGGTGATGGTGAGCGTGCAGAGTGGTCTGAGCGAGATGGTGTCAGTGAGTCCAAACTTAAGACATCGAGGGGTTTGACGAAAGTTTTCATGGATTCTGACCAGAATTTGTCTGCGCTTTCCTAACTTATCCCAGCTCTTAAGTGTGCCTCGTTTAAGCCTAACCGTTACGAAAATAATAGTTTCTGTATCTGTAAGTCAGGTGTGGGTGGGAAGGTCTAAGCGTGATCGTGCCTGTCTGTAGGTAAGAACGTGATGGCGTTACTGTGAGGCGAGAGCGAGAACGGTAGGTATGACGTGGTGGTGTCAGTGTGGAGACGCGAAAGCGTTTAGGCTGGGACACGCTGCAGTCTTTTGCTTTCCGTACGTAGCACAAAGCGTTCGAACGTTTTGTGACTTCCTTGTAACACTATTTAATGTTTACCGAAAAAACTGTTGAAATGAAAACCACCATGGCAGCTGTTGTAAAACTTTTAGCAAGCATCAATAGTGAAATTTTGGATATCATTATGAAGTTGGAGTGAGTTNGTACGTAGCACAAAGCATTCGAACGTTTTGTGACTTCCTTGTAACACTATTTAATGTTTACCGAAAAAACTGTTGAAATGAAAACCACCATGGCAGCTGTTGTAAAACTTTTAGCAAGCATCAATAGTGAAATTTTGGATATCTTTATGAAGTTGGAGTGAGTTACAATTCAAGAAGTAGCGCAATTTTCTATTGTTTAGCCTACAAGGATACAACATTACATTCAAAAGCTTTTTTATGGGATCTGATGTTGCTAAAAGACTGGGATGTGAACCAGGTTTTAGTATTAGTCTAGAGTTACGGCTGTGAGAACAGCACCAGCGGACTGATAATTAATGTGACGTCAGCCAGAAGTAGGACGCTGATGGCATCAGAATTGCTGTGGATGCAACAAGAGTGTGGGGGTAGGTACTTTTTTACAGTATTATGTGGCAGCTCCTTGGTGTTGTAATTAATGATCGTGTAGGCTACAGGGACATACGTACGTCATGATGTCATGACGGGAGTTTAGTGGCACAATCGTGATGGCATCAAGGAAGAGAAGATATGAAGTCGGACGTGTGTATCAACGCGCATGGATGGGGACGAGACCGGAAACATGAGGAAGTTTAGAACGTCGAACGTTAGATGCTAGTAGACAAAGCAAAGAAGCAGAGCTCGTACGGATTGAAAGATGCCCCGAAAGCTACCTACGACAGTACAATCGTGTGTAACCTGAGGGTCCCGGAGGCATACCTACATAACTTAGGTTAATGAATTACTTAGCTGGAAACTGTGGAATGCCTCTGAACAAAAATGTAGTTCTTCAGTGATTATCGACCCTCATCATACATACGATGTGTGAAAAAATGTTCCAGTCCGATAGCAACTCTGCTGTTCATGACCTGCGAGTAGAAGCAGCCAGAATTTTAACTTGACTCTCCTGTTATGCCCTCCCGGAACTTTCTCAAAAATACCTACCCTAATTTTACCCCAATACTTCAAACATCACACTTGTGCTAAGGAACAAAAGAAGAAACGTGGGGAGGAACAAGAAGAAATATTGTACATGAGCAGATAGATAAATGTGTATAACCTGAGTCTCGAAAGCACAACTATAGGGGAAGATAATACTGTATTATATTATCCAAGGTATCCTTTCAGAGACGCGATTGCCATATACAAAAGAGAAAAACTACATGTACGGCTTATAGACTAGTACATAATCAATCCTAAACTCGATAAGGGATAGACTGACATGGTTGAAGTCACAAATTACCATCCCGCAAAAGGTACCTGCAAACAACAGATGCGACAGCACCAGTAGAGGATCTGTTAAAATATGAACATTGTACCTCAAAATGTAACGCATGCCGCGCGTCACTGCAAGTGCAATAATGACACGGACCGAGAAGACATCGTCCCACTATTATAAGGAAACACGTTCACAGTTTGTTGGTGTCTCTCCTTCCCGGTCTTAAGCATTAGATAGAAAAAATTCATATGCTGGACAGAAAAAAATCCGTTATCTATCCAAATTTGAGAAAACTAAGTGCAGACGACGTCTCAAGAACCTCTAGTTATGTTATAGTTAGAAAATTTAAGCCTACGTTTCCGAGCGGATGACCTTACATTGTTATTTCTATAATGTTTCCTCTAAGAAAGCATTGTATTAGTCAGGTAGAGGGTAAAGAAATTGCTAGGGTAACATGTCTAGTACCCGTCCACCATGCTAGTAGCCGTCCACTTGGCTATAAAGACTTTCTGTGTGAAAACTAGCAGTACTAGAGAGACGTATATAGGCTTAAACTGTAAGGTACTACTTAGCCTACAGTTTAAGCCTATGTATGGCTTTCTAGCACTGCTAGTTTTCACACAGAAAGTTATTAATACAGAGTGGACGGCTACTAGCATGGCGGACGGGTACTAGACATGTTACCCTATAGCAACGTCATACAAACTAACATTCGAATTAGACTAACTACGATGCTCCCAAAGGGGGCACATAATAATATTGGGTCAATTACTAATACACAGACGTAGATATATCGCTATGAATGTTTATTTTTCTATTATAGCCTTTCTACTTGACATCTCAGGTAATCGCACGTTTGGAAGGCTTTCGGTAGTTTGCTGAGATTGATAAAATACTCGTAGCCTAAAATGATGCTTAAATGCACCGATAAATATTCAATACGTATTACAAAAATAGACCCAGTCTGACGTGCAACGTTAAAAAGTTAAATGTCTAAACGGTTAATCTAAATCACTACATGCTATGTAAATAAATATAGGCTACACTTACTCCGAGACCGAATTTTGGAGCTACTCCACAAATTACACTAGGATTCGAGATAGTCTTTGGGCGAGATCGATTCGCTCCAATCACCGCAGGGTGACTTGCTCGGATTATCACGATCGACGTCGGCCAATCAAACACGCTCTTCGTTTCCAGGTTTCTGGGGACACCCGCCGGGCCCACGAGTTATTCATAGGAATAATAAAGATAATAAGTTCGTTGTGTCGAATAAACTGCCATGCGAACAAAATTTGGGAGAATCAAGTACGAAGTTTCGTTGCAACATGTCGTAAATAATGAATAAGCTACGCTCCGATATCGAAACCGGGTGACGAAAATTGCACACACACACACACACTGGGACTTTGTTGCTCAAATGGAAAACCTGTTACGTCCCAATTAATTAGACATAAAATAATTATCGCACGAACAGCATTAACTTGAAGCGTGACCTCCTTGGCCCTGGGAGCGTTGCAGGTGTAATTCGCTGGAGGCGGTTCGACTATATAAACACACTCCAGCAGGGATCGGAGAGTATGGGAAGCGGCGTTTTTTGGAGCAAACGTTTCAATTTTTACCGTTTTACTCTGGCGTCTTCATTTTAATTACACGGTGTTTAATGACCAGGTCTTTTATTGAAATTTCCTTGATCAGGCCTTTTATTGAAATTTCCTGAGTTTTCTCTGAACTTGCTTAAATCACCCTGAGTGTCAGTTTGTCCATCTTTCTCTGACATAATGTGATTACCAGTGAGTTAGGTTCTGAATGGGACTGAAACCGTTAAAAATCATCCTCACAATATTAGGATTTGCTGCAAAATAGAGGTAGACAGTCGCACATCTTTACTCGGCGTTGCATAACAAATAATCCTCATATGGCTCAGGTTCTGGGGGAACGAAACATTCATAAAAATAAACCCACAAAATGAATACCATCCACTGCCCTGCAGAAATACCCTGAGTATTTTGTTTCATGGTCCCTTTTTCCCTGAGTTTTCCCCGTTTTCCTTAAGTGATTTTTCCACAGAGTTTTCCCTGTTTTCCAGACAGACTCTCTAAATTACGTTGTATAGGTATATCTTGAGGGTCTTTTGTTCCCTTTTCGAATGGAGTCCGTTTTAGGGAGTGATTTATATGAAGGTTTATCTACAGTACCGTCCAAAACTAAGGAACAAATTTTCAAAACGGCATAACTTTTTTCTAACCATGCCAGGTACCGTACGGTACTTCTTCTTCTTCTGCAAACTATTAGCCAGTAAGATGTTGATTTTAGAATTAAAATTTGAGACATGTATGAAGGATAATAAAGTTAAGAACGAAAAGCTTTTCTCTTTAAATTTATCACGTCCAAAACTAAGGAACAAAGAGAAAGAAAAATTTAGTTAATTTCTTATTCAGTCCGTATTTCTATACTTTCATCGAAGACAAAGTTTGAGACTACCATTTGTAAACATTGCTGTTCGCTACAAGATGGCACCACGTCAGAAAGTTGATTAAATCCTGCGACAAGATATCATCTAGTTGCACAAGAATAATTTCACTATTAGAGAAATTTCTGAGAAGGTAAACTGTTCAAAACGTGTTGTGGGCAGAAGAGTAAAGTCATACGATGAAACCGGCTGCATTGGTGCCCCTAAAAAAGCCTGCAGGCCCCGTAAAACGTCAGTTAGAGAGGGCAAAGTCATCCAGCGTACGTCATTGAAGGATCGTTTCAAGTCTTCAGGTGCGATAAGTAGGGAAATGAATGACACAACATGTATGAATGTCTCATGTGAAACAGTTTCTAGGCGCTTTCAAGAAATAATGTTATTTGCAAGACTCCCACAAAAGATACCGCTTGTGAGTGCCAAGAGCAAGAAAAAGAGATTAGAGTTTGCAAACAAGCATGTTAACTGGTCCCATGAATATTGGGGCTAGAGTGTTTTTCAGTGATGAAAGAAAGTTCAGTTTGTTTGGTAATAACGGTAAGAACTTTGTTAGAAGACGTAAAGGTAAGAAACTAAGTGTAAAATGTACTAAGAAGACTGTGAAGTTTGGCGGCGTGGGCGTGATGGTTTTTGGTATGTTCTCTAGGCAAGGGGCATCGCCTCTCGTCCGTTTGCAAACCCGTGTGAATGCTGTGCCTAATATTGTAAACTCAGGTGTCCCCAGCCCTATCTTCATGCATGACAATTCCCTCTGCGACAAGGAAAGACAGTCATGAGTTACCTTGAGCAGCGAGATCTCTAAGTTATGGATTGGCCACCATAAAGTCCTGACCTAAAGCCAATCGAGAATCATTGGAAAACACTAGGGGTGAAAGTTATGGCAAGAAACCCCATAAATAGGGAAGATATTTGGATGAAACTTCAAGAGGAATGAGCGAAAATTATTGTTGAAGATGGTCAGAGTCTCATTCGGTCATGTAGTCGACGATGTGCAGCTGTAATCGAATGCAAGGGACTATTTACCAAATATTGATTGTTCACAACCATTTTGCTAAATATTTCTAGCAAAATATTGAGTTAAATACATTGTTTCTTGTTTGTCCCTTAGTTTTGGAAATCATCAATTTAAAGAGAAAATATTTTCGTTTATAACTTTTTTATTATCCTTCATACACGTCTCAAATTTTAACACAATAATCAACATCTTACTGGCTAATAGTGTGCAGAAGAAGAAGTCCCTGGCATAGTTGGGAAAAAGTTATGCCGTTTTGAAAATTTGTTCCTTAGTTTTGGACGGTACTGTATATAAAAGTACTTTCATTATTTTCTTATCCGAATGTGGTCATTTTGAGGAAGTGATTTATATCACGGTGTAGCTACTTAGCAGATTTTTTTTTTCTTAAACTTGGTCGATTTGTATGGGTGTGTGTGGGGGGGGGTGTTGAATGATATTACGAAGTAGGTATGTACGTAGCATGTCTCTTGTTCCTATTTAGAATGTGTTTATTTTCATTATTATCAGGAATGATGGATAGTGCGAGCGCAGCGGCCGTTCAAGATTTGTACTTCCAGGTTATATAGGGTAAGTGGTCCCGAGGAGACGCGCTGGGCTAATGGAGATGCACTTGCGGTGGTAGGAGGGCTGTGGCGTGGCGACCGGACGCTGCAAGAAATGTTCAATACCTGCAAAATATCTTGATGTGTCTTCTAAACACCCACCAAAAGTGATGTATGATTGGACATCTCTTGCAACGTCCAGCAGCCGCACAGCGTCTCCTTTGGGGCCCTTACCCTAGTCCGTCAGGCTAGGTCAGATTGTGATTATGATAAAATCGGTCGTCTGAGGGAAAACTATCCCATATAGCAGGAAGAAAACGAGCTGTAGGGTAACCAATGCTTCATTTTGCTTTTCTAGGGGAACATTTTTATATGAAATCCTTTCTAGGCTAGTTTCCTTTAAGAGATTGAGGTTATCAACGAAGGATCAGTTAGTTAGCACATTTAAATATATATTTTTCCCCAAGACATTATGCTCAATCTTTCTAGTAAATTATAGCCAATCTTGTGAACACTAAAAAAGGGTAAATAGCTAGGCTAACTGAGCACCAACATTAGTGTTTTTATAACCCTAACGCCATTTCTCTACAACCTCGCGATTCCTTCCACGCTTTTTTGACTAGCCTACCGACGAGGTTCTTGGAACATTGCACGCACGACAAGCTTTACCTTTTCATGTGCCATTTGAAACGGTATTAATTTGAGTTTTTCATATCTTCTGCGTGATACGTCAGGCTTTTTTTGTACCATTTTTACGTTAAATATTGAAAATCAAGGGCTTAATGCCGTAGGATAAAGATAAACTTCGCGCACTTCCTGGTGAGGCTAATGATGGGTGACTTCGTCCGGAAGGATCACGACAAGTGTTTGACCATGACCTGAAACCTGGTCAAAGCGACTCCGGATTTTTTGTTGTCAGGTCGTAGGTTATAGAAATAACACAAACTTATAGTGCCTGTCTCATACGAAACCAATGTGATATAAGTTTCAATATGATAGGTTACGCTCAAGTGCTTAACATAGCAAGACTGTCCCTGATGCTAAGTCACAGTTAAAAATGTTAGTTCATATCAAACATTACATAACAAGCACACTCTAATGTCGTATTTTACAAAGAAAACAAAATATTAATGCCCAAACAATATCCTCCCGCATAAATTTGGCACTCTGACGCACACTTCTTCCTCCCGCTACCTACTATATTTCATTCCTCAATGCAGCCCATTTCACCACATCAGGAAGTAATTTTTCACTTCGTTTTCTAATTACTCGCCCTTCTAGGTGCAAGTCATGCTCTTTAAAAACATATTACCGTTAGGGAAGGTTTAAAAAATAATTACGGGCTGCAAGGCGTGCTGCACCGTCGTGGTAGTGATGACGACGGTGAGGTACAGCAAGGACAAANCAGCAAGGACAAACTTGACTTCAGTCCACTGGAATTTTTCTTCCAGCATCGGCGAGATTTTCTCCCGCGGCAGTTCCCGTCGGACACAAAACTTTTCATTTTTTACGTAAAATCTTGCGATGATAGCTTGGAATTTCACATCTCTGGGTACAAAATGATGGGGCGGAATCACTAAACTTTCGTAACTTTGGACATTCTGACGCCGAATGTCTCGTAAAGAGACAAAAACATTCACACTTGACAGCCTCAAGTTCTGGGTCGCCGACATAACTGCTAGCACGCACACACACCTGCCACGAAGACCGCCCAAGTCACACTGAATGGGGTGACAGCGCAAGCTTCGTACCTGTGGAGTGGTTCTCACCTGTCGCTCTCTTGAGAGAAAACGGGTGGTTTTGGCAGTAACTTTATTGATTTAAATTTTTTCGTCTAAAAGTAATTTTTTCTGCCATCGGCAGCAACACATAAGTCCAGAACATTATTATTTTAACGTTTACGTACATGCAATACAAAACACGCAGCAAACATATCAGGAAGAGGTACGATTTTTATGTTTCATGTACCCAAAATAAAGCTTGCTTTCCAGCGGCTAGCGGCAAAGCAGCCAGTACACGAGTATTTTTTAATAAAGTACATACATCATTAAACTGACACGGCAAAGCAGAGTTAACCCTTTCATTATCGAACATTTTTTTTCTTTAAATGCAACTTTTTTTTTCTGCTGTTGCCAATAGCTTATGTCCCAGAAACTAAGGAATTAGGTAAGAGCCTAGGCCTAAAATGACCTGCGATTAATTGTCCTAAAGGTATTTTATACACGGACTATACTTCCCATGGATGTATTCAATGAAATGCATTGCAAGAACACTAATTTGAGTTAGAGTATCGAATAAAAACCGCAAACTAAATTATTAGTTGAGATGGCTCTATTCCTACGAGATTAATTTTAAATGGATGCGTTTGATTGCCGGTCCGAACCTTCAGACCGGTGTCCTGACTTGGCCCGCTGAATCAGCCCGTTGACCGTTATTCAGTTACGCTTGAAACTTTCACAGACGTAACCTCTCTCCGTAAAATGGCGTTTTCAGCCTGTTCGACGTACGTATTTGAGTTGCTCGTAACTCGATGCACAGTGGAAAAACCAACGATCTTGCTTCCAGTTTCGAGTAAGTCAAGCCTCGCGAAGTCCGCAGGTCACTACAGCAGCCAGTGCCTACGGCCGGTAGTTGCTTGGCGCATGCGTCGCTGCGTACTATTAAGCAACATCTAAATACACAGCTTTGCTAATTCTAATGCAATCCCAGAGATATCCAAAACTTAACATTAGTATGCAGAACTTAATTGCTGCACCAACTGGCTTAATGGCAAACATTTTGGCAAATCAGTTGGTAGGCACTCAGTTGTGTGTGTGTTAAAATGTTAGCTGTCGAATCAGTTGGCTTAGAAAATATCACTATAATAAAGTTCCATATATCTATTCAAAATTAGAAAAAATTAGAACTTCAGAGCCACAGACTACTAGCTATAAATTTTCATTAATATCGAGGACACAGACTATTGAATCCACGACACCGTCTGTTGCTGTAAAATGCAACATCACATGCAATATAAAAATGCACTGAGACTGTTGCATTCAATCTTGATGCAAGGAATTATCCAAATTAAAAAAAAATGCTTCCCCTTGAAAATTGTTAAATATGACACCGCAACTACATTGTTATTGTCACCATTGTTGTTTTCACAACATGATTTTAAATACATTGTGCTGAAAAAAATCGATCTACCTCCGGAGTAGAATACTTGAGCTGTCGGCTCAAGCCGTTGCCGCTTAACCCTACATGACTCGAGTGGACATTTTTTACGTTTTTTTCCGGCTATCATTTAATGCAATACGTATAGTATCTATATCTAAATTGAGGTCGTATAGGGTTAAGGTCTTAAACTCACTCCTATGTGTCCAAACGAACGCTCTAAATCGACTTGGAGGTTGAGTCAAGCTACGAAACGTACGTGTCTTAATTAAGCAGTGTTTATGCTTATTTTAATTGTTATACTGAAAAAGATGAGCGTCACTTTCCCTCTATTGTTACAGTAGTTATTGGTGCCAAGATATAACGGCGTCATACAATAATAATTTCTCTGACGTCCCTGCTTTCTTCGGTCTGATTTGCGGATCGACTTAAAAGGATATCTGGTCGTTTCCCATTGTCGATCTTCTCCTCAATTAGCGATCGTGAGTTCTCAGTAAATAAAATGCTGAGGTGGGAGGTAATTAGTCATATTGAGTAGCTTAAGCCACAGTGACACAAAGGGACATGCAGTATGTCGATAGATACGAGGATACCATGCTCGAGGGTTTTACCACACTGGATTACCCCCGCATGTCAACAGCAGATCAGGTATAAAAGGACAGTGGAAAGAAACACCAAAGAAAAAAAAAAGGAAGGGAAGAAGTTTCGTTAGATTGATAGTAATTAATAATATTGGGCGGAACTAAGTGATTTTGCTATTGTGCAACATGAGGCACCGAAGAATATGTTGCAAGTAAATAGAGCGCAGTTAGACGTGACTGTGTCTGCTCACTGCTCAAGTTCTGCAAAATTTTAATTCATTTTGGAGGAAAATGGCGCCCACTAATATATCTTCTTCTAGTGCTCTTCATTATCCAGTATACTTCAAAGAAATAATTTAAACGACTTCAATGCTTAGACTGATAATGAATATTAGGAAAACTCCTAATAACCCAATCACAGTCACTGACTGTATCATGACCTGATTGGTTCCACTTCGCTGCGCCCAAGTTCCAATCATGATAATTACCGGCAGTAGATGACTGTAAGGCGAAGTAAATGGATATTGCTGGCTATTTAGTCTGCAATTTAGTCGTGATCTCTCTCCAACCCCAGGGTCGGTGTTTCTCTTGATTGAAACATGCGAGCATTGAATTATTATTAATCGGGTTATGTTATGTTCAGTTACGGTGACTGGTTTTAACATTGAAAACTAGAAAAGCATTCTGAGAGTGCATACCTCCGCCAAGCAAGGCAATGTTGACGGAAAATTCATATTGTTCCTGAAACCGGGATTTCTCTTTATTTTCACTAAAGTTTTATCATTGGCGCCTCTGGAAATTAAGAGCAGTTCCTGTGATTTTCTTAAAGATCTATCAGTAATTTTTTGTCTGTCCACCCAAACAGACGGAGAAGGAGTTGAGCAATGTTTCTGATATTTTACAGGGAGACAGGTGGGTTGATCTAGGTGTGAAAAATGCCAAAACTCTAGAGTTAGCTGGGCATCAAAAATGACAGCATTAATATTTGCCTCTACCGCGGGTGATAGTCTTACGCCATGAGGCGTTCTAGTTATCACCCGCGAACGATGTGAGAGAGGTGATAATGTTTTCGTTGAAGATTTATGTATATCTATGTTCATATATATATATATATATATATTTCAGGTTTCATTAAAAAGCACCCCGTATTTGGTAGATAATACTTCTTTATTAGTTTTCTTTGATGACTTTCTTCACCAACTCCCAGCAATGCAACCGCAGAGTATCATCGCATCTCTCGATCTTTGAGTCACTATTCACCAACGTTCCAGGACAGGAAACAATAGATATCATCTGCAACACTGCGTATAATCACGAAAGCCTGTCACCGCCAGCAGTGGAGAAGAAAACCCTCAAGAAGCTGCTCATTGCCTGCACAACGAAGTCCCCATTCACTAACAGCAATGGAACTCTTTATCAGCAAGTTGATGGAGTCGCGATGGGCTCACCTTTGGGAGTGACCTTTGCGAACTATTACATGTGTCATCTGGAAAATAAAGTACTCCGAGAAAATCCAACCATCAAGCATAGACAATACTGCCGCTATGTGGACGATTGCTTCATCGTAACTGACAGGATCGAACAATCAATAGAGCTCAAAAGGATCACGCAGACCACACCTGTCCTTAATTTCACTCATGAACTCAATGTCAGTAACAAACTAAATTTCCTACACGTCACCATTGATGCTAGTGCAAGGAACTATGCCACCTCAATTTATCAAAAGGCAACTAACACTGGAATCTACTTAAACGCCTGCAGTGAATCCCACAACGACACAAGACAGGACTGTCAAAGCACTCATCCATCGATATTACAAAATTTCATCCACCTGGAACCACTTCCATACTGCCACAGCAAATCTCAGGCAAGCCCTCATCAATAATGGAGACTCAAACGAACAGTTCGATTCAATCATTCGGCGCTGCATAGACCAAGCAATCTCACCCAAAGAAGGACAAACCCCCGTTGGAACGACCCACACAGTTTTCTACGCGAACCAAATGTCCGCAGCGTACAAAACCGACGAACGAGTACTCAAACAAATTTTAAAGCATAACGCAGTATGCAACAATAGCGATGATCAATTAAGACTCCTAATATACTACAAAAGCCCTAACATTGGTCAACTCGTCTCCAGGAACAACAGCAATATTTCACCTCCTCTCAAGCAAACTCATGTCATATACGAGTACAAATGTCAGCATGAAGACTGTGAGCTTCAAAATACCTCGTATATTGGCATGACTGTCACCACTCTCTCCAGAAGGCTCACTATGAACCTTCAAGTCGGTTCCATAAAAAACCATACGCAGCAGCATCACGACACTGCCTTCACTAGAGAAATGCTAGTAGCACCCGGCAGACCAGCTCCCTCAAGGAGCTCCGTGTTAGGTCTTAGATCGCGCCAAGAGACGCCGAGGATTTTTCTAATGCACTGCATGTGGAAGGACTCCAAGAGCCGAATATGCTTACAATACAAAGTAAGGGCCTCTGTTGCATAGAGCAGCATGCTTAAACAGATAGCCCGATACACCGCGACTTTCGTCTGGTGCTCCATGTTATAGGTTTGCACTACTCTTTTTTTTTTCGCGTTTTTGCAGTCCGCCGCCTTCGGAATAAATACGTACTCAACTGGAGGCATAGTCGGCTCGTCAGACGATCACGCAACCAATGTTACGCGATCTAACGACTAAATACATCGATTATTTCGCTCTCTTTCTTAAGAAAATTTTATGTTGCTTGATTCGTGTTTTGCTACAATTACTTAGTGCAAACAATTTTCCGGTTAATGAAGAGTTTTACAGCTCCTACCACTTAAAAAATACCTTTAGCAGCATTGAATCTACATCCAATATCGTGCAAATATTACCTACTTCTGTTACAAGTAGCTATTAGAAATTAACTTTACTGTTCTCTACAGTCTCGTAGTACTATAGTGAGAGGAGCTCTTGAGAGAGATGGAGAAAATGTCCTCATTCACCAATTACTCTCTTTTTATTCCTTATAGGCTTGTAATCAATGCATGTTACGAATAATCTGCTATGCAAGCCTATACATAAGATTGCTTTCATGAGGCAAAACAACCCGAAGCGCTAATCCAGTTTGCGATAGCCTCCATATGAACAGTTTTCTTTTCTGTCTACAGAAACCTTTATTTATTGGGTAACTACTTTGGTTTTCGACAGCTCAGGAGTAATGACTTTTGTGCTGTTTCTTATACAGATTAATAAATAAATAAAATTAGAAAATCAAAACGAAAAATAACAGGCAGTACTACATTAACAAAAATGTATCATCTGACATTTCATGAACGTGTTCGAAAACCGCAATACACAACACCGATAATATTATCACAATATTATAATTATTTGCCCTAAGTTTTCAACAGCACACAAAGCTGCAGCATATACGCATTATCATAGTGACATTTTTCACCCGTTAGGAAATTTTGTTGATGTTTTCAATATGATACGCGTATGACTAACAAACAAACAAGCAGAAAGACAACAAACAACAGTACTGTAATGTGTTTTTCCAGCTCCACGGCGACGCCGTTTTCTCGGCGTGATGACCACACTAACAGGCAGATCGAAAGGTGTTTGCACGCAATGAACATGAAAGTTGTGAAATACTGCCAGACTGTATAGTGTGTATTTTTGCCTCGCTAATATCGCGACTTTCCCACTAATGTCTTGCCACATTTAGTGCCATAAACAGCATAAGTTTGAGCAAACCGTCGCCAGAAATGTAAAGAAAAGCTAGAGAAAATGCAAATGCTTCGCAAAAATTTTTAGGAGGCCACAAAATCAGAGCAAAAACGTCCCCGAACATATTTAAATCTTCTCCCACACTCTGCACCCTGGCGAAATGGTTATATTTGTATATGGCACAGAGCTCGGTCTTTATAGAAGCTCGGTGCAGCAAGGCGAAAGCGGTGCTGTGTAGGCGACAATAGCGTGTGTGTCTACACTCCGTGCCGAGGGTGGGGGGGGGGGGGGCGCAAGTATCTGTTCAGAGCTGAGGGCTCAGTGCATGCCAGGATATTGTCACCGGACGTAATTCTAAGCTGCGAGATGTGGGTTTCAGTGTGGACTCTAGTGTGCAGTGTGTATATTATAAACGAAGTACGTGCTACCAAAGTCGCAACGTGCTCTCTAGACCCTCAACGCATGAGAAATTAAATCCGTAAATTAGGCCTTGAAAAATAGGATCTAATTCTTTTTGCAAGCAGAGCTACAGGGAATTATTAGATACATGATAAAATACATCTGGTATTTTGAAGTACATTCTGGCCACAAGACGACTTGTAACAATATAGGTTCAAGTCGTTGCGACGCTAGCTACTACTCGACGATGCGATTGTTATCAGTTATTGCAATTGAAGCATATGCAGACTGGGCATGGAAAAGTCGCTTCGTCCTTAATGACTATTTTCAAAAGAAGTTGATCGTCCCCAAAGGATGCGGAGTTACAAAATTGGGTTGTTCACTAGCATGCCTGAGGCTGCGAGACAGCATTACCGGGGTGAGCGGTAGCATTGCTGTAGGTGAGCATTAGTATTCTCGGATGTCCGAGAAAGCATTCCGGGAGTATGAAATAACAACCCCTGAAATACACAGTAGTATTGCAGAAAGTCCGCAGTAGCATGCCTGGATGTACGTCCGAAGTGGAGTTGTTAGAATGACGCACTTTAGATGCGAGTGCAGTTCTAGTGTGTTCTTGTGGTACTTAGCTTGCTGAGACAGCATTCGAACTTTCAGACGCTATCTTGGAGGTACCGACCCTAACAAGAAATAGGTGTGGCCAGGGGGGTGCAGTTGTGGCATGAGTCTTCCGCCTGTGAGGCTAGAGTTCTGACAAGCTGTGTTTGTCTGCAGTCGTGCACTAATCATGAGCCAGTGGGCTTATATTTGTAGCACGGACCAGTGCATGAGGATTTCCCAGTTGGAGCGCGCGTTAAAGTTGACTTTACCTTCATTATTTACGCAAGAATGCGAAATAACATTCCCAAAGATGGGCAGTAGTATTCCCGAGGAGATCACTAGCATCCCAAAGAGATTAGTAGCATCCCGAGGAGATTAGAAGCATCCCGAGGAGATCATTAGCATCCCGAGGAGATCACTAGCATCCCCAGGAGATTAGTAGCATCCCAAGGAGATCACTAGCATCCCAAGGAGATTAGTAGCATACCGAGGAGATCATTAGCATCCCGAGGAGATTAGAAGCATCCCGAGGAGATCATTAGCATCCCGAGGAGATTAGTAGCATCCCGAGGAGATCATTAGCATCCCGAGAAGATCAATAGCATCCCGAGGAGATAAATAGCAGCCCGAGGAGATCATCAGGATCTCGACATCATTAGCATGCCGAGGAGATCAATCACATCCCGAGGAAATCAATAGCATTCCGAGGAGGTCAATAGCATACTGTAAAGATCAATAGCATCCCGAGGGCGCATGGAATAACATCCCCTGGATGCGTATATTAGCTTTCCCGGGGAATCACAATGGCATTCCCGAAAGTGGGCATAGCAGTATGGTTGGGTTTCATACCAATATCAGCATGTGCACTTGTCTGTGTTTCCGCATCTGCCCGTACTGGCAATGGCATACGCACCAACGAGCTGCGTATTTCGGCAACAACCAGTTATTTTTTTCAAATTTTGAAACATTTCCACGAGTTTTTGAAACTCTGAAACGAAGATTCACTGCCGGGATGACGTAAGGTGACGCTTTTGTATGCACAATAACGAGTTTGTTATTTTTCTGTACTCAGTATTTTCATTTCGTTTCATAAACTTTTTGTACATCTATGCACAGGTAGGCGCATACCTATTTTTACTGCCTAATGTTCTAGTAAACATCATAGGTCTACGGAGCGTTCAATCTAGTAGTAGGAGAAGTTTTACTAGCGCTTCAGTGGCACACTGGCTATATCGCGTCGAACTATTCCTGTGTTTAACCACAGGCTCGTGCGCCAACTAGGGCGCGTTTTAAATTGTCAATGATTTTTGTCTCGGCTTGTCTGCCGATAGGTCACAGAGTGGTCAGTGCGCTACTGACAGAAAAAGGCGCAAGTTGAGCATCTCCAACCCCCGGGCACGGCTGAACGCTTTCGCTCGGCTACGCTGCACAGGGGAGGGAAACGAAGTACAAGAAGGTATGAGTTTAGCGGGAATAGGTCAGCCACCTCGATCAGCAGCCAGACCTCCCGAAACAGAGGGGAAGTATTGCCTACCTAACTTTACAAAACTAACCTCGTCAGCAGGAACTGCGGCAAGTTGCAACATCCACTGTGGAGAAGACACTCGGGACCCTTGGGTGCGTGATGCCCAAACATATTGTGGCAGAGAAAGGGCCCGCCACAATATGCCCCTGAGGGCGAGCGTTCAATCTAAATGTGACTTAATAATCCTAATGGACGTTCCAGTAATGAAACAATATACTAAGCGTAGATCGGTGTTGTCGTTCTACAGTGAAAAGTATCCAATGAATTGGTCAAAAAGCGAAATAAAAATGAAACACTTAAAAATTAAATGAGCCTCTTCGGAACACAACTTGGTTCTTACGTTCACGTGTTCGGTGTCTCCTGCGTGATCATTAAAAAAAGAAACCGACTTGGCTGAACTGTTTCATTGAATTTGCAGGTTATTGTTGACAAAACCCTGAATCAATTTCTTGGACACCCTACTATTTTCGAACGAAAAAGCTCCTTGTGAAAAGGAAGCAAATGAATAAACAAACTACGTATATCGTGTTTCTCAGACCGTCATCGCATCGGATGCCCTTTACTAGCATGTCTGTTAGGTCAGAGAATAGTTCAGGAGAACTCATTGATTTCTAGGAATACTGCAGTGCCGCCGTTTGTGAAACAATAGATCTGCAGCTGCTTGCAAAAATATAGTGGTCGAGTTTGTTCGCCTGAATTACGTTCCAGGAACAATAAGAGGCGGATTTCTAATTTTTTGTAACCTGCAATTCAGTCCGGGTAATCCTCTGGAGAGCGATGTCGACTTGCAATAAAATTGGGGATTTCAGGTTCTTGTTTCTGCACGTCAGGAATCCCGGCTATGCTGCATGACACACGTTCAGGAATGCGCACTGCTACACGCTAATCTTTGTTGCTTTCGTGCATAGGAATCGCGGCCAGAAACACACAGCGCCCAAATTACGTTTATTCCTGAACACTCTCTTGTTTGACTGCACAAGATAAAAGAGCTGGAACAGAAATTCAAGCAGACTCTTGGCATCGGGGGAACAGTCGACCTATAACGTAATAGTCGACAGTGCTGGTTGTAGAGTAACACGGATACGAAGTTTACACATTTGACAATTATTCGACATTGAGAACACTGTAGCAAATGCTTAATATCTTAAGAGATATCGCTACAAATCCAGTACTAAATAAAACAATTCTTCCCAACAGTATTTTCACACAAAACCCAAACTAATGTTATGTTAGTTCACCATAATAAATCCATCACGTGTAATTCAATATAACAAATCTATCATTTCAAGTGATTTTAGATGAAGACAAATTGATAAATACAAAATTACTTACACATCATCGTGGGCCACTAAACTATATCGCAACAGATCTAAAGGTTCCAATTAAAAATCAGCAGAGTAGTGAATGGAGAATACAATAAAGTGTATATTAGACAGAAATAACAATTAAAGAGGTGTAGTCGACCATCCAGGTAACCTAGCTAATCAAGGAAGGGCAGGGTCCTCAGGGAACCAGACCGTGCGCCGTAAAATTTCGCTGAATCAGTACTATATAATAATTCACGTCGTGTTTTTATTTATTCATAACTATATTTATATCTTTCCTGTCACGCTCTATGGGAATAAGATAGGAGAGAATTCAGATTTCAAACAGCGAAAAAAAAAAAAATTGATTGTACCTTGGGTACCTTCTTCTTCAGTATTTGATAGGGCAAAAAAGAACTCTGTCTGCTTGCCCTTTGGCAAAAAGAAAAGTTGGGTGCCTTGGAATCTTACAACCCTCTGCCAATTTTCTCCTCCATTATCTGTCTATGGCATCACCGCTGGCCACCTCTAGGACCGCTATTGGTCGGTTAGTGACGACGTAACTCCTGCTGAGAGAGGAGGCATAACTGGTGCCCCGCTGTCATGCACAGTTTTCTTGCTTATTGTGTGTCCACTTGACTCCTAGAGCGGGTCCAGGCCCTTGAGCGGCCATTTTCGTATTTGCTGATCGAGAGGAAGCGGCTTGCAGCCGGAGAAGATGCGTTCAGCCTGCATCCCTTATAACTCCTGCGGCGTTGCTCCCCTTCGGGTGCTATTTTGCACTATGCATCATGCGTTGTGCTACCTGTTCGGATGTACTGCTACCTTGTTCTGATGGCCTGCTCCCTGTTCTGATGAACTGCTCCCTGTTCTGATGAACTGCTACGTGTTCTGATGGACTGCTACCTTGTTCTGATGAACTGCTACTTTGTTCTGATGAACTGCTACTTTGTTCTGATGGCCTGCTCCCTGTTCCAAGGAACTGCTCCCTGTTCCGATGAACTGCTCCCTGTTCCGATGAACTGCTCCCTGTTCTGATGGCCTGCTACCTGTTCTGATGGCCTGCTACTTGTTCTGATGTACTGCTACCTTGTTCTGATGGCCTGCTCTCTGTTCTGATGAACTGCTACCTATTCTGATGAACTGCTCCCTGTTCTGATGAACTGCTACTTTGTTCTGATGGCCTGCTCCCTGTTCTGATGAACCACTCCCTATTCTGGTGGCCCGCTCCATATCCTGGTGGCCTGCTCCCTACTTCGGTATCTTGTACCTTGCGCCGGAGGAACTGTATGACTTCTCCTGTCCCCCGAGGAGCCTAACGCTTCATTTTCGACCTCGCCGACTGGGTTGCTGCCATCTGGGGTGTCGATCCCTGCCGTTCTTCGCTCCGACGTCGCTCGCTGCTCCTCGGCTCCCTCTCAAGATTTCTTTAAGCTGAGTTATATCTACTTTTGTGCCTCTTAGTCTTAGTTTTAAGAAATCTGAGTTTAACTCGAGATTTATTTCTTCCTGCCACCAATTCGGGACTCAGACAAATTAAAATGAACTTGGATGAAGGGCTAGCAATTGATTTATTTCTTATAATGAATCCTTAATCGGATATTTTCCATAAGTCGCCTGCCATTAGCTGTATTTCCAGAAACTATAAATCTATTGAGAACCCTATCCTCTCAATTAGATTATTTCAAGTAGTAACTATTCTCGCCTATCTAAGTGCCAACTACCTTAATCTTGTTAACCCTTTTGTAAGTGACGACATGCACTTGACTAGTAGCTACTTTGCCACTTGCCCTAACTACCCTTAACAAGTGGCGACCTAGCCCTTTACAGACGGTCTAACTAACGTTATCGTAATGCCTTGGTTCCCCTCTACAAGGTGCTACGGACATTCTCCCAAACACTGCAGGTATATAAGACGGTTCAAACCTCGATCGCCACCTCAGTACAAAGCTGCTGCTGCTGGAGAACAAAAAGAAGGGACTTATAGAATACGAAGACAAAACTCAGAACCAACGCACAAAGGCGCTCCGACCCAGGATCACCGGGCATGGGCACAAGGAAACTGAAAAAAAAACAGATTAATACCCTCAGTACGAGTATGAAATTGGTAGGAAACAGAGGGAGCACAAAGACGGGCGTCAGAGAGGCTCAGCCAATAGTTAAATTAACCCTCAGGGACCCATGGGGTTCGCTGCAATCTGTAACATACGACAGGGGACTTCCCCAACAGTTCACACGAAAGAGGCAAATCATCCAATCACACATATACACTTCTCTATACAAAAGTAGATTTCACAGTCGCCGCACAATATCGTAATAAGAAGAGCAACTGAAGCTGATTAAAAAAGGTTATTTGTTCGTAATCACACGAATAATAACAAATTTCCCCATTGTACTGATTGATTACATTCACTTGTTATTAAACAATTCGTGTAAATTGTCTTAAATTGACCCAATTTACTTACTGAACACAATAAAAATCATGAAAATCATGTGTAAGTGAAAGTAAAATAATACCGGAAATGCATTGTTTTCGAGACATTTGAC
>LQNS02000211.1:7988280-8000655 GCA_001587735.2 Parhyale hawaiensis | reverse complement strand
AAAAAAAAACAACGGAAGGCAAAAGATAGGACACACACTGCTAGAATGTCTACTTCAGCTAACAGTTCCTGCTCGTTGATGTGTTAAACAGTTACTCTTAAAATTAGTCGCACCCAATGAATGTTTTGTATTACTTTTATTATTCATTCAATACTTGCGTATTCAAGCGTACAGTGGTCTTAAAAGTTGTAAGAGCTTTTGCGAATGATACACAATAACAAGGTTTGAAACAGAACTTTATCTCACCAGGTCACAGAACAAAAATTCGATATTTGGAATATTTTAGTTTATTCATACCCATCACCCATTTTAATATTCAATTACAAAGTTTTATGGGCACATGTGGTATTTCCTGAGTCTTTCTATATGACTCGTTTAATTAATGATGCTTTTATGGAATAGAGCAAATTGTTCTAAATCAGTGGTTCCTAAACCTTACTATGCCTGGCACCCCTGAAGAATTTCTTACATGTTCTCGCACCCCCTACAATATTAAGTGCCCATGTGATGATGGCCAATGACGTTTATACTAACTTTTGTTCTACAAATAAAGTAAGAAATAAAGTAAAGGTCAGTACTAATGATCTGACCCATAGAGAAAACCTAAGCTAAATACTGTAACGAGGTCACCGAACAAATATTTTCTTTAGACTCGGATACATATACATTGTACCTACGCACAAATATATACTTAATTCGCGCATATACATATTCATATTCACACAATACAATATGAGGTGCACATCATTATTGTTTTTCTAGTTTAAGCCTCCCTACACACAGAGTACACTATATCCAAAACAGGAAGAAAGGACACCAAGGATACCAAGAGAGACATGGAACACATGCACGAGTCAACGCGCATGAGAACAGCAAGTCGGGAAAAGGAGGAGGAACAGTATAAAGCATCGTCAGTAGGAGCATGAAGATGGAAAGAAGCAAAGTAGGCATGAGAGACAGACGTCCCCAAGGCCTAGCTAATGGCTAAGGGAACCTATACAAATTTCCCTGGGGGAACCGCTCCCTACAAGTTCACGACATAGTATAAGGGAACCTAACTAACCGAACAATAGGGCTTATGACCCATCCTACGCCTCTTGAGGGGGTAAGAGGTACACAAATCACTGACTCGGGGCACCGGGTGCCCCAGAACGATAGGCTCAGCTGGCGCCCCAGCCATGCAGCGTGCCCAACAGGGGCACACCGAGCTATCAGAATAGAAAAGATAGCTGGCAGCAGTGTGGCCAGCGGGCCCAGTCCCAGAGAGCAGCCGGGGCCATGCTCCGGATCCACTTGAGCCACTACCACCAGCGCCAAATTACGAAGACTTTCAAGGGAGAAAAAAGAGGAAATAAAAAATTTGAAAACCTGACAGAAATGTAGCTGAAATTGGTCATTAAGCATTAGGAAAGTTATACTGAGACATGATACTAGCTTTCATAAGTCTTTTGAAGGAAGTAAAGGAGTTTGTTGATTTGATTACGAGTGGCAGATCGTTCCAGTATATAACGGCAGCGTAGTAAAAGGAGGAATATAATTTGGAGATATTCATAGATGGAATGTTTATATTTAGATTAGCTGCAAAACGGGTGTTGTGGCTATGGGACACAGCCAAGGTACGAAATTTGTTGAAGAAAACGTCACTATTTCCTGAGATGAAATAATTGAAAAACCTAGTGAGGACAAAATATTGATGAATCATTTTCAATGGGAGGACACCGGACAGTAAGTACGGCTGACCCTGAGCAACCAGCCCATCCTCGAGCGTTAGTTTGACGCAACGGGTCTGAAGAGCAATCAGGCGGGCCAAGGTGGATGGCGGAGCTCCACCCCATACCTCGATACCATACACCAAATAAGGATATAAGAGAGACTGGTAGAGCTTGCGCAACACGTAACAAGGCACAACGCCTCTTAGTTTCCTAAGAATTCCACAGGTGCGTGAGACTTTAGCATGCACATGATTGATATGACATGAGAAGCTCAGTTTATCATCAAGAATGATACCGAGGAATTTTGCTTGGGACGCAAGGACCAGGGGGGTGCCACGAATGCTGACACTCTCGTCAGTAAGTTTACTTTTATTAGAAAATACCATGTAGGCTGATTTACTAACATTTAATGATAACTTGTTTGCACATAGCCAATTATCTACTCTAGGCAAATCGCTGTAAACTTCCCGGTAAAGTTGGGTAAGGTCAAGTCCTGAGGCCACAGCAGTGGTATCATCAGCAAAGTGAATTAAGTGTAGCGTTTGTGCACAGTTAGACATGTCATTGATGTATATCAAAAATAGCAGAGGCCCCAAAACCAAACCCTGTGGAACTCCTGCAGTTACACACTTAGTGGTAGATGTAAAATTGAAAACAGAAACATATTGAGACCTGTTGGCTAGGTACGAACGGAATCAGTTCAGGCAATTTCCCCGGACACCATAACGTTCAAGTTTGCCTATAAGAATGGAGTGGTTTACAGTGTCAAATGCTGAACAGAAGTCAAGAAAAACTGAGATGAGGTTTTCTCGATCATTAAGCGCACTGTAGGCTGCTTCTACAAACTGGAGTATGGCGTCAGTTGTTGACTTAATTTTCTGGAAGCCAAATTGGTTTGAACAGAATGGTGTACATAACTTTCACAAATAACTTACTAATGAAGCTTAAAGTAGATATCGGCCTATAATTTCCAACAACGGATTGGCTACTGCTTTTATTGATAGGAACAATACGGGAAACTTTAAGAATCCTGGGGAAAACACAGTCGATAAATGAAGAATTAATTAATGCAGAGATGGCAGGGGCAATAATATGCGATACTGATTTGTATAGAAAGCTGGGAACAGAGTTAAGGTCGGACTGTTTACTCTTAAAGGATCTAATAATTGCAATAATTTCGTCAGGATCAGTTGGGAGGCAAACAAATGAATTAGGGAGTGGATCAATGTAGCTTAGAGGATCGATATTAATTGGGGGAATTTGGTTAGCTAAATTATCGGGCACTGAAGTAAAATAGTTATTTAACATTCCTGCCACTACACAGGAATCTGATATTGTGGTATTTCCAGCTAGAAGTTCAATGCAATTTTGTGTTTCACGCTTTCCCTTAATTAATCCGTTTATGGTGGCCTAGGTTTTTCTAATATCGCCAAGACTAGATACAAACTTTAGATGATAGAAATGTTGCTTTGCTCTCCTAATAGAGTTACACAAAACATTACGGTAGCGCCTATAAGGACCAAGGTACGCATGGTCCTAGCGGGAGAGGCGGTAGAGACGATGTTTATGGGCCACGGACCGCAACAAGGCGTCCGTTAGCCAAGGGCTGACCGCACGGCGGGCCGACACTCTACGCTCCATCACAGGACAACACTTGTCGTACAGGAGGTACACTTCCTTACAAAAAATATTACATCTTCTATCAACATCCAACCAACGAAACAAATAAAAGGAACTGAGAAATGTTGAGAGACTATTTATGAACAGTGAGAGATTTAAATCATTACCGCATCTAAACTTTTGGACAACAGGGGCTGTACCAACTGATGATATGGAAGTTATACATGTGAATGCAGCATAGTGATCACTAGTGTCAGTCTTAATAACACCGGAGCTACAGTTACGAGTACTATTGTACCAAATGTGGTCTATGGTTGAGGCCGAGATATTACTGACACGGGTCGGGAGGCTTTTTACGGCATATAATGAAGTTGAGAGAATCTCTGTAAGTACTCCTCCACTGGCAGAGGCCTGAGATCAGAGCAAATGTCTGTATTGAAATCTCTGGCCACTATGGATTGATGATCAGCAGGAGAACCCTGTTCTAGTAATTGGAAAAATGAATCTATAAATGAGGGCACCGACTGACTGGGCGGTCGGTAAACTCCAACGACTGATACCGTCCGGTTCCCCATTGCAACCGACACAGCGCAACTCTCGTACAGTTCACTGGAATGCGTCATATTGGAAATAGAGTTGGAAAGATAATTTGATCTGACCAATACACTGACACCCCCTCCCCTCCTATCTACTCTCATAGTGTGGAATGCTCGGTAACCTGGAATGTCTACCCACAAGCTATTACAGTGTAACCATGTTTCTGTCAACACAATAACCAAAAATCTAACCTTGACCAGTTCCAAAAATACCAGAAATTCATCTAGATGTTTATCTAGAGATCTTATATTTAAAAGCAAAACAGAAAAAGAAGAGTCACTGCCAGAAAATGCCTCACTAACTTCGGATGTTTCATAGTACTGACACTCGTTATGAACAGTAATATTGGTATCTGGGTCAAGTAGGGTCGTATGCATTACCAAGTTAAGTAGGTCTGTCTCGTAGCCTGCTCACCGCACCAGTCTCATTAGTATCAACCTTCAGTAACTTCTTCTGCTTTGCAAAATCACCCGGTTTGAGTTCAGTTATGACAGACGACAAAATGGAAGAGAATTTTTTCAGCGTAGGGTCCATTGGGTCAATAATCTTACCCTGTTGAGCGATTATGGCAGAGCCTGCCGCATAGGCCGCACCCAAAGTAGCTTCATCACTGACATGCGTGCCCCTCTTGATATATATGCGAAGCTTCCCGCCGCTGCTCGGTGTCAAGTCGCTAGCAGTACCTGCAGACACCCCCGCACGGCTCGAAGCCAGCGAGTCAGAATCATGAGGAGTCCTGGTAGCGTGGCCCTTCAAATCAACCTCCCGTTGCAGCATGCCATCCAGAAATGCACCACCAGCGGGGTCGCTGCCACAGTGGGAGGGAGATCCGCAATCTGCTGAGGCTGAGCGATTTGTAAAACCGCCGAGGGAAAGAGCAGACATAGAAGGCGCCTCATAGTCACCAAGCTGCAAGGACGGCAGATTATTCTCGGAAAACAAGTTGTTTAAAACATATATTAAAACTTCCAGGCGACGTCTCATTTTTCAGGAGAGCCAGGAAGATACACGAAACGGATTTAGCTACCGTGGTGAAGTCCGGGCAGTACAGTGGTGTGCAGGCACCGGAACTGGTTACCGATGAAAAAGACTGTTTTTTGTTAGCGTCAGCTCGCAGGCTCTGCAGATGCTTACTTCTAACAGGGCAGGCCATCGATAACGTGTGGTGATCTCCCCCGAAATTTATGCATTTCAAATGTTCAGCCTTGCATTGACGCCAATCGTGGGTGGTGGAAGAGCACCGCGAGCACATTTTAAGAGAAGGATCCGACGGACAGGCAGATGTTACATGTTCCTGAACTTTGAAGCAGCAGTAACAGGTAGTCAATGTGAAGAATCGTTCCCTGCTGGCGTCATGACCTGGGACATGCAGCTGGATCATAAGCAGCCCCGATGACAAGCAATGCTCGGCCATGTCAGCAGAGGTAAACATCACCTTGACGGTACTCGATTTTGAGAATTTAAAAACTTCATAAACACTTGCCCACGCATTCCGTTCCTCTATCTCACTGCGGATGTCCCCAGTTTCTCGTTCATAGATAATCGGGTCGAGCCTCTTTATAATTACAGTTCGCTTAGCTTTTAATTCAAGAGCCATGACCGCTTCGAAGCCGCAGGCAGACAGCGCTGATGCCACAGTGACAGAAAATACCTTGTCGGCATCCTCCAATGACGTTAACTGGATGAGAAATCCGTCCTTAATCTCAATCACTTTAGATACCTTCACAGATGCGCCCGACAGCAGGTTCAGCAATTCAAGCTTCGCTGAAGAAGCTGCAGATGAGCACTTAATCTTTATCTTCGGGACATCACTCGCCATTTTGAAAGCCTTGAAGCGGAGCTCAAAATTTAGGTATGCTAGGAGGAACAGATGATTAACTTTTGGTGAAGATCTGTCCATCTATTTGTTTGTTTGTCTGCCTCATTTTTCTCAATACCAAAACTCAATAAGTTATGGACGGATTCTTATGAAATTTACATGAGTAGTTAGGTATATCATAAAGAGTAAATGACCAAACTTTTGTTTTGTGATGATCTATTTGTTTATTCGTATGTTTGTTTCTGTGTTTGATTTTATGTTTGTTAGCGCAATAACCAAAAAAGGTTTGAATTGATCTCTATGAAATTTACAGAAGTTGTTAATAATGTTAAAATGCAAAAATGGTTAAATTTTTGCGCAGATCGGCTGATTTGTTCATATGTTTGTGTTGTGTTTGTCATAGTGTTTGTTATGCAATAACTCAAAAAGTTATTCACGGACTTTTATGCAATTTTCATGAGTAGTTAGGTATATCATAAAGAGTAAATGAGCAAACTTTTGATTTGTGATGATCTGTTTGTTTATTCGTATATATGTTTCTGTGTTTGATTTTATGTTGTTAGTGTAATTACTCATAAAGGTTTGAATGGATCTTTATGAAATTTCCAGAAGTTGTTAATAATTTTAAAAGGCACAAATGGTTAAATTTTGGTGCAGATCGGCGGATTTGTTCCTATGTTTGTGTTGTGTTTGTCATAGTGTTGTTACACAATAACTCGAAAAGTTTTGAAAGGATCTTTATGAAATGTGCAGGAGTTGTTTTTAATGTTAAAAGATGTAGATGATTAAATTTTGGAGCAGATCGGTCGGTTCGTTTCTATGTTTGACTTATATTTGTCATAATGTTTGTAAGCTGCATAGCTCAAACAGTTCTGAAAGGATCTTCAAAAAAATTGCAGAAACTGTCAATACTATTAAGAGCCACAAATGATTAGATGTTGGAGTTGATACAAGGGAAATCATGGTTTCAGAGCCAATTTCAGTTTTTCGTTACCGTTGCCTTACTTGACGGAAGTATGCGCTCTCCGAGTGCTCTAGTTTATTTATTTGTCTATTTGTCTTCTCTTGGCAGCATAATTCAAACAGTTGGAAACAGATCTCCATATAATTTGTAGAAATTGTTGGAAAAGTTTTGCATAGCATTTGACAAAATTTTGTAATTATCTGTCAGCTCGTCTGCCTATTTGTCTCTGCGTTTGTCAGTAACATAACCCCAAAAATTTATGAACGAATATTCGTGAAATTTGCAGGAAGTGGTAGGAATGTTGAAACGCACAAATGACCAAGTTTTGGTGATGATCGGTTAATCTGCTTCTGTGTTTGACTATATGGTTTAATTGTCTCAGTGTTTACCAAAGAATAACTTAAAAAGTTTAAGGATTGATCACAAGAAAATTATTGGAACTATTAGGAACGTCAAGAGGCACAAATGATCAACTTTTGGTGATGAGAAAAAAAAATTCTAGTTCATGGAACAATTTGAGGTTATTGTTAACATTGCCTTGCTTGGTGTAGGAATACGTTCTTATAGCGCTTCTCAGGATGATCATACTTTTGTCACCAAAACGTATGCTTAATAGAGGATACACAACAACTGCCATTTCAGATTATCGGAAGAGAGGGATGCCCTCGGTTTCTACCAAGACCATCGAGAAGAGGCTCAATCTCGACGGCCTCGTTTCTACTCTGCTGAGCAGCATAGTTATTCTTTCCTTTGGATCATATTAAAAAATGAAAGAGCTTTTACTAGCAGCCACTCAAGCATAAGGGAAAGCAAATTTCAGACTTGTTGTGAGGGTCGAAGATGTGACACGCCTATTTGAGGATGTAAAAGCCGCGACCACTCAAAGATAGTCAGCATTAGTGACTGGACTGCGTCCGTGTCCGGTCCTCAAATTGTGTAGTGAGCCTTAATGGTCGGACTGTCATCGAGTCTAGACCTCTCCGTACGCTATACCTATAGTGGACAGACTGTGTTAGTGTCTGTTACCGCAGTTCGAGATCGCCAAGAACATCTACCAGTGTCAAGTGATATTTGTATTAGAGACATCTACAATATAAGAGTCGTATGAAATGAGAGTGTTAATACCCCATCACACTTATTGGCCGAACTCCCGGTTATCCGCGATCTGCAGTTGTACCCCTATACCAGAGATATTGGTGACATTACTGTGAAGAGAAAAGACTGGTGACTCTTAGTGACAGCGAGCAGCTCCAGCTGGGAACTATCTCGTTCGCCACATTTTGTGACCTGTGGCGCGTGGACGCAAGCCAACACAGATGGGCAGCGGAAGCAGGTACATATTGGTATCAGCGCACATTTACGCTGGTGCGTTGTAGCCTCACTACGCTTTAACAGAACTTCAAACAATTGAAATTTTTACGCTCAAGTAGAATGTTGCTTATTCAAGGGAAGAAAGGGAGTTGGGAAAAATAATTGCTACAACGATATTCTTCTGTGCTTCGCTTGTTTCCGTAACTCTATTACACTCTGAAAAAATTTTCCCTTTCGCTTCGTTCATCATCTACTCTATTTGCTTATCAGGAACTCGGAGTAAACAAAGTTTTGATGCAGGGAAAAAATCAGAATATATGAGAGCGGTAAGAGAAGTTCTAGCTAGATTTCTTCCTTACTTGGAGTTCAATGTACGGCAGAGCAAGAAGTGCTTGCAATTTTCAGGATTTCTTAGACTGAACATCTTTTGCAAATTGGCCTAATTTTCGTTTGCGGGATTCCATAATAGAACGGTAGAATCGCCAGTGTATCCATCCTGGCTTAGTTTCGAGTACCTATTTTGTTCAGAGCGTGACACGAAACATACAAATACATACATCTAAACATATTATAACTAGAGTATCTTGAGAGCGCATACCTCCGCCAAGCGAGGCAACGGTAACGAAAAATTCAAATCGACGCTGAAACCATGCTATTCTTTGTATCAAGTCCAAAAGCTAATCATTTATGCCTTTTGTTAGTATTAACACATTCTGCAATTTTCTTGAAGATCCGCTTATAAATTTTTGAGTTATGCTGCTAACAAGTATTATGACAAACATAAGTTAAACTTACAAATGAACCAACCGATCTGCCCCAAAATTTAATCATTGTCTTTTAACATTACTAACAACTCCTATAAATTTCATGAAGATCCATTTAGAACTTTTTGAATTATTGCACTAACATGCGCAAAAATAAACACAGTAAACACAGCAAAAAACCCACGAACGAACTAACAGATCATCACAAAAATTTGGTCATTTACTTTTCGCAATAAACCTAAATACTCATATAAATTTCATGAAAATCCATCCATCACTTTTTGAGTTATGGCATTGGCAAAATTGAGGCAGACAAACAAGCGAATGGATAGACAGATCTTTACCAAAAGTTAATCAACTCTTCCTCTTAGCATGCTTAACAATCCCTGTAAATTTCATCCAAATCTGTCCATAAGTGTTCGAGTTATCTGGATGACAGAAATACAAAACGATTCACAGACCAACAGATTCACAGACAGACAGCCAAATCCAACGAAAACATAACCTTCTTGGCGGAGGTAATAAATGCAAACATGTAGTCGCGTAATTAATGTATATATGGGTTCATCCCATTTTAAGACATCATAGGTTCTCTAAATTTATCTAGTTTACCTCGGTGGACCTCGCCGAACTCAAGTCGCTCCCCGCATGTTCGCTTCCCTACATCCTTTTAGCTAACGGACTTCTTCTACCCTAACGCACCTCCATCTCAGCTACAACAGCTTGTCTAACCTAATGCACCCTATTAAGCTCAGGCACTTTCTCCACTAAAACACACCGCGTCTAATCTAGAGCGCATAGTCTAACCTTATCATGTAATTATCCTACATTTTTTCCGTCTCACCTAATCATGCAATGCAACGCACTTCGCTTCTGCTAATGCAGCTGCTCTACACAACTCGCCCCTCCGTTCTAAGGCACTCGTTTAAATTTATCTGAGTCATGAAATATAACTCGCTTAGTCTAATATAATGTACTTATTCTATTATACAACGCACGCACCTCGTCTAACTAACGCTCCTCATTTATCCCAACGCCTCAACTCTCAAAAACAAGCACATACATTTTATTCAATTAGTCGAAATAAATCGATTTTCTTCCATTTCATATGGCTTCAATCGAGTTCACTTACTTTCATTGACTTCACTCTGCGCTATCGGATTTCATTGATTTCATCCGGTTCATGCAATTTTACCAGTTCTATTTAATTTTATTCAATAACCTTCTCTATCCTACTCGTAACTTTACCTCTATCTAAAGGGGGCTGCCTACTGAAGACTTTTGTGTGCCCTATCAGCATGCAGCCAACTTAATTAATGCTCCCTACAACACACTGTACGGTTTTCGCTATCGCTACGCCCGTACAACTAACGGAAAGGCTTCTGCAACTGACTTTGCAAAGTATACCGCACAAATTATTACTTTGACATCCTTTTCTGACACTCATTTCCTACATAGAGAGTTGTGCAACTGCGGCAAATATGTTTTTATGCTGTAATAGGTTCGCAAAGCCTACTACAATAAGTAGTAAAAGAATAACCAGGCACAAGAAATTCTTGTGTAAAATGACAGCCAACTTGCAACAACTGATCGTCACATAATACTGGACGTCGAATGATTTTACGTTGGTGATAATACACTTCGAACAACGTGCGGCGAAACTGTGTGGGAAAGGAGAAGTTGATTGGAGTTGTCTCTATGGAAAACCTTTGTTGACGCTGCGGCTGACAAAAATTGTAAGCAGGCATTTCCCTGAAGAACATTGCTCTAGGTTAGATGTATTTAACTTTATCGCTTTGTATCTAGAAGTATCTAACTTCACACAACTGTAGATAATTTAACTTGTATCAACTTTGATCTAACCGCATCTAGTTTTATTCTAACGTCATTGAACTTCGTATAAATTTATAAGTGGTATCCACAGTATAAACACATTATCTCTTGTTTGCTTGGTTCGTCTCACTAGCTGTCCTGACCTGAAGGATAAGGCAGGAGAAAATCAGAAACCATGAGAGTGGTAAGAGACGCTGTAGCTAGATTTCTTCTTTAATAGGAGTTCAACGTAAGGCAGAGCAAGAACGCCAAGGAGATAGAAGCAAAAGAACATACAAGCAGGTAAACTGCTCAGGAGAAAACAAGTAAGCAGGTAAATTGATAAACAGGCAAAGATATACACTGAGAGACAGACACACGAGATTATTTTACAGTGTTTGATAATTTCCTGGAAAGTTCGGGCAGGTTTTTTAAAGGAAAGAAAAAGGTCAATAAACATATGTCATTACATTTTGTCATTACAATAATCAACCCCATATTTACCAATTTGTTGCACAACGCGTTTCCATCGTTCCTTTAACTTAAAAATACCTTCTTCTTAGAATTCTGGCTGCTTTACAGCTAAGAATTTATCAAGGTGTCATTTTAAGTCAGTGAAGGAATTGAATATTTCATCATTAAGACTATGCTGCAAAGACCTGAGTTATTGAAAATACGTAAGAGCGATATCAGGTGAATATGGAGGGTAGGTGTTACACATCCTAGTCAAGCTGCAGCAATTTTTGTCTACTTCCAAAGACAAGCGGTCTCGCATTATCCTGACGTAAAACAACACTTTCCTATTGGCAAATTCTGGAAGTGTTTCTCGAATTACTCCTTCAAACTCGCCCAGTTCTGAAGACTATTTCTCAGAATTAAATTTCTGAATACCTGGGAGAAGCTCATATTACAGAATTTCCTTTCAAACTCACCATAAACAAAGCAAAACTTTCTTAGCCGAATACCCGCTTTTAGGGGGGCTAAAGGCCTGTCCACACGTTAGTGTTTTTTCGCATTCCCTCATCCACTCATCCCAAAGTTCTGTAGCGTCGTTGTCAACTAAACTTTGTGCACGCCACAAAAAACTATTAAAATGTTATCCGTGAAATCAGTTTCCATGGCAAGTGTCACTAGGCAAGTTCCGAATAACCTTTCAAATTTGGAGTGAAATACAACTCAGAAAACAGTGAACTTTTTGCTGCTTCTACGGGACAGCAACACGTTCGGGAGAGGGGATGAGTGAACGCGTTGATCAGACTAGCATGCAGGTCGGTCATTACAGAGGCTCCTGTCGCTTACTCCAGGTTCCTTTTCTCCCAGCACTTAAGTAAACAATCCATTTCTTATCTCCTGTTACAGTTTTCTTTTTGAAAGGCACATTTCCATTCCGTTTATGAACCAAATCACAGATGGAAATGCGATCCAAAATGTTCTTCTCACTCACGTCATGTGGCAGCCCAACATCGGAGCGATTTGCGATCCCAAGCTTCGCCAGGTGCTCATGAACGACGGATTTTCATAGGTTGAAGATTTCTGCCACGCAATTCTCGGGTTAAGCAATGTGGGCTATTTCTAATTAATCGGTTATCATCTGTAGCCGATGGTCTGCCTGATTATCATTTGTAGCGGATGGTCTGCCTGAGCGCTCTTTATAAATAAGACTAGTGTCCCGAGCCGTCATTGTAAATGACGGCATATTGGGTTATTAATGACTGGTGCACGTGTGCGATAAATGACGGCAGTAAGTTAGCCCTTCAGGAAAACCCCCGCTGGCTT
>LQNS02000211.1:7962220-7985320 GCA_001587735.2 Parhyale hawaiensis | reverse complement strand
TAACTGTAATATTTCCAACAAATTAATGTACACACAATTTTTAATGTAAGCTGTAATGTAATAATCAAAGAATACCTCCCGCCTGTGGAGAAATACATGTTATTATTATTATTATTTTATTATCTTGGTGACAAACAAACAAAAAGACAGGCAGACAAACAGAAGACAGACAGACTAACTCGACAATAACATAACCTCTTTGCGGAGGTAGTAACACGTCAGTATAGCCTACCCCCACAACAGCAAAAATTAGACATAGTTCATCTTTAATATAACGATAGCGAAATCTATATTTTAAAGCTGTTCTTACTATTTAGTACGTTCTCGCTTTCTGTTCATTTTTTTCTTAATGATATGTATAAATACATGCTCCTTTGGTAACTGCCATTACAGCTACATCTGATCCCAGCAGCTCCACCGAGCAGCCACTTCGTCCATTTGCCTTTTAGACTTTCCCCCAATAACTCCTACGCTCCCCTTAACGAGTAACAATAAAGAAATTTTTATGTATTGAAAAAAGTATCTTTCTGGTTTTCAGTGCCTGATGAAAGAGCTAGAAAATATAATGATTGTTTTTCAGCAGAACTGAAGCTTAATTGACGGGGATCAACGAATGGCGTTCAGACGCGCATGCATCACACAATAACAATAGAATGTTTTTTTATGAAACTGCTGTGCTAGTGGTGGTTGGCCTAGGAGTATAATAATAACTAGCGGGACCCGTGGAAATTCCATGGTTGATGAGTGTCTTTACTTGTGAAAATGTACCAGACCTATACGCTGTTACAACTTTAATTAATTTTAACTTAATGCAGCTCATCTAACGCTTAAACCCAGGTGAACTCTATAACTGAACAACGTACGTTTTCCTCCACATGTATCGTCTAAGCTAACGCTAGTCAATCATCCAATTTTCCATATGAGTCATATAACATGTCTTATGACCTACACCTACAACTACCTTGCGAACTTTATCTAACGTAACGGTTGTCATCTAACCTACCTCACATCCTCTAACCTAACTATCCCATCAAATTTAGCGAACTTTTGGAGCACCTCATCTAACATGACGCACCACAGCTAATGCAATTCACCATATCTAACGTAACTCACCTCTTCTAATAAGCTCCCGGGGCAAAAACTTAGTCACTTGTTACTAATAAGATATAGGACCTCCTCGAGCACTCATGGTAGCAGCAATTGTGGAAGACAGTGAGACTACAAGATTTCTAATGTATACATGATCCATTTTGAACCAGTTTCACATCAATCAATTCTTAAAATTAGCTAAAGTATGTGGAGGATCTTCTCGGCGCCTAACTTCTCCAAGATGGTCCCATGAATTCTCGACGGCGTTCATGTCTGGAAACTTGGCCGACCATTCTACGAACCTTACATAACCAAAATGGTTTTCATGCCAATACATGTTTTTTCTAGTCCGATCTAAACGGCAGTTATCATCCTGGATGTTTGCCAAAGAAGCAGTTCGATCTTCATGCAGATACTGTGCACGTGACACGATTTGGTCAGTTCACAAATCAATGTAGCCTTCCTAATTCAGTTTGGTGGTTATTTCCTCCAAAAAGCCCCCTTCCGAGTAATTAAAGCAGCCCCAGAACATGATTAACAGATCTAGCTCCTGCTTGTATCGCCTCTTACCCAAAGGCTTTGTTCAAGGCTGCATGTAGTAACAGATGACTAATTTCTTGTCCGTGGAGCTTGAAACGCCACTCATCTACCTAACCATTCGTCATCCAACACTGCTCTAAAATACCGCTCCTCATCCAACATGACGCTCCTTACCTAACCTACCGCTCATCATCTAAACTAACGCTCTTCATCCGACATAACACTCCCCATCTATTGCTATTGCTTTGTAGTCAACTTAACGCACCTTACCTTACCCAACGCACCCCATCTATCTCAGCACCCGCCATCCAACACTGTTCTGTCTAACTGAACGCAGCTAGTTCAACTAAAACGCTTTTTATGTAGCCCAAAGCTCATCATTTAACCTAACACTCCTTATAAAACATAACAATCTTCATTTAAACTCTCGCAATTCAGCCAACCTAACGCTCTTAGTCCATTGTAACACTCCCTATCTAAATGCTTAAAGTAAACTCTCTTCACAAAACCAAACATTCATCACCCGACCTAACACTTCTCATCCAGACCAGGGATTTCGCGACCGGGGGGAGGGGGGGAGGGGCGGGTTTGGGACTCTCCCCCCCCAATAATTGGACTATAGTCGGTATATTTTTGACAAGAGCAGTCGGTACTTTTACGGTTTCGACTAACTTAGCTCTAAAATGTACCAACGTCAAATTTACCGACTAACGTCAAATGTACCGACTAACGTCAAATGTACCTACCAACGTCAAATGTACCTACCAACGTCAAATGTACCGACTAACGTCAGATGTATCGGCTAACGTCAAATGTACCAACTAACGTCAAGTGTACCTACCAACGTCAAATGTACCGACTAACGTCAGATGTATCGGCTAACGTCAAATGTACCAACTAACGTCAAATGTACCTACCAACGTCAAATGTACCGACTAACGTCAGATGTATCGGCTAACGTCAAATGTACCAACTAACGTCAAATGTACCGACTAACGTCAAATGTACCGACCAACATCAAATGTACCGACTAACGTCAAATGTACCGGCTAATGTCAAATGTACCAACTAACGTCAAATGTACCGACTAACATCAAATGTACCGACTAACGTCAAAATTTACTGTAACCGAACATCACTAGTAACAAAAATTTTCGCGCTGCGCGCGAATCGCCTTGCCGCTTCCACAGTCACACCCATCTTTGCAATATAACCAAGCATGCACTAAGACTGTGAGAGGACGATGTCTGTCTTACAAGTTTTCTTCAGTAATATGTTTCTGTCGTTATATTAATATAGACTAAGTAGCCATATTCGGTCAATTGATAGGAAAGGTTTTTGATATGTATAACTATATGGATACTAGAAAATATGCCTTTAATTACATATTTAGGCAAGAAGAGAAAGAAAGAGATTTGGAATTTCTTGGTGACATTGGCATTCTTGGGGATACAAAAAACACAGCAAAGCTGTTGACAGTACTGCACAGTGCACAAAGACAGTCTGTGGCGACAGTGGCGTGTT
The DNA here is from genome assembly GCA_001587735.2 of Parhyale hawaiensis. Classification (NCBI taxonomy): domain Eukaryota; kingdom Metazoa; phylum Arthropoda; class Malacostraca; order Amphipoda; family Hyalidae; genus Parhyale; species Parhyale hawaiensis. Next base: position 7,982,167 of record LQNS02000211.1, on the reverse strand, counting down.
GTGAACCTGTTGCAATAGCAACCTAACGTCACTTTTATTTTTTTAAAGCGCAATGAGATCAAACTTTTTCACTTTTGTTTACATTACGATCATTCAGTTTTGCTATACTATCAATTAATTGAACTTATGATCATCGTTTGGGGCGGAACCCCTCGTTGTCACATTCACGAAGTTTAAGTAGCCTAATATTGAATAATATGCCTAGGCGAATACAACGTGTTAGGCGTAACGAAAACAATGAGCCTGTAATGAGTTGCAGTGAAATGTACTCGTCGTTACAAATGTTGCAATTTCAGGATGTTTACATTATTCCTTACTTAGATTTTTTCGATTTGTGTGTTATAATCATCCTGAAGTATTTCAGTCCCCTTATTCCCCAACAAAATAACGAAATAAGACGTTCTGTTCTCAAGCTCCCAACTGTGCTTGTGGACGTTGAGAAACGCGCTACAGTATTTCAAATTGCAACGCTTCTCAATAAACTTTCTGAGTATTTATTAGGTCCTATTTTTGATGTCTTAAAAAAGCGTCTTAAAGAATACGCCATCCAATTGTATTAGCTTTTGCTCAGTGTTGCCCGAAAAGTTTATTTTTCAGTGGCTACGCACATGCATTATGCTACAGTGTTACAGTACTAGTCTGCCAAATACTTGTAATGTATCCATTGTATCTGTGTGTAAAAACCTATTATCAGTCACGCAGTGCTACTAGTCGAGTGAAGTCTAATTGAGCAGCTGCGCTGCCTGTGCAATATTCTCGAAAAGTTGTAGTGCACGAGTACTGTCCCTAGCCTCGACCAACCACCCCTACTAGAGAAGAGAGCCCCTTCAATGAGCACCCGTGTGAAAGGTTAGGTTAGGCCGGGACTGGTTCTGCTAGCGTTCCTAAGTGTTTATACTGCATTTATGTGGGTTTTTAGTGTTTTTATTGGTTTTTAATGTTTAGTTGAGAATTTTTTTATGACATAAGTGTTTTTTTCCTTAGCGTCAATCATTGATTGGCATTACTTAGCGTCAATCTTTGACTGGCCTTACTTGGCGTCAATTTTAAATCGTATATTTTTTTTTTTTTTTTTTGCAGAACCATACCTTGCCTTTTACCTAACCTTATGAGAAAAAGCTCATTGGACGTAAGCAGAACCAGACCTTGCCTTAATACCTAACCTTACACGTACGTATTCATTGGCCTGTAGGCTATTACACTTAAAAGCCCTTCATACTAGCAAGTACACCTAACGCAAAAAATTACACTTAACGACCTCATTTACGTCTTAACCCTTCAATAGCTATATATATAGGTGCACAGTACTCGTACACTATATATATATTTCAGTCAGTCGGTAATATGACTGATAGTTGACGTCAGTCGGTATTTTTCAGTGCCTCCCCCCCCCCCAATGTTATAAACTTCGCGACATCCCTGATCCAGACTAACACTCATCAATCGTCATAACGCTCTTCAGTTGATCGAAAGCTACTCATTCAACCCAACGCACCTCCTACAACAAATCCCTCATCGTCCTTGTCCAACGCTGCTCCATTTAACAACACGATTCTCGTTGAAAGTATCGTTCTTTACCAGCCTAACGCTTTTCATATAAAGTGGCACTCCTCGATCACGTAGCCTATTACACTTCTTCTAATCTAACTCTCATCATCCATCATAACGCTTGTCATTTGACCTAACGCTCGTCACCTAACCTAACATTCCTCCTCTAACGTCACACTTCTCATCCAACTAATGCTCCTCATCTAATCAAACGCTGATAGCTAACTCTCCATCCTAACACAACTCGGTCTAACTCAACGCTCCTCAGCTAACTTTACGTTCCTCATTTAATCCAACGCTTGTCGGTTAACCTAAAGCACTTTACGTACTTACCTTCTATTCACATTCTTTTCAATCGTAGCAGCTCACCTTTCAGGTTGCATTTCTCTAACCTGCGCTTACTTTCATTGTCTCATGTATTTTCTTTTATCTCTTCATAATTTTCTTCACTTATTCTATCGCGAGAGCCACTAAAATTTTTCGGTAATGACTTGTTGCCTTCGCCAAGGAGGTTATGTTTTTACTCGAAGTTTGTCTATGTGTCATCAAGGCAACTAAAAAAAGGTTTGGACAATCGTTATAAAATTTACAGTACATGTTTGGTATAGCAAGAGAAAAAGATGATTAACTTTTGGTGGAGATCCGCCCGTCTGCATATTTTTGTTCCTGATGTCATGACTCCAACATTTGTGAAGAATCTTCAAAAAACGTGCAATAATTTTTTGGAATATTACGAAGAGCAGCTGGCCGAATTTTTGTGATCTATCAGTCAGTTTGTTTGTTTGTTTGTCTCGATGCTTGTTTTTACCTCTATCAGAAAATGAATCGAACAGCTGTGCACGAACCTTCATTAAATTAACAGGATTTGTTGAAAACTATTAGAAGGTAAAGAGGGCTAAATTTTTGTGATGATCAGCTTGTTCCTGTGTTTGATATTATGTTTTTGTATTTGGTAGAACTTAACTCCAAAGTTATTAATGGATTTTCAAGAAAATTATAAGAAGTGTTATTAACGTTAAGAGGTACAGATGACCAGATTTCGGCAATGATAAAAAAGAAATGATAGTTTCAGGACCAACTTAGATTTTTCATTAACGTTACAATGCTTGACGAAGGTATTCGCGCTCAGAATCAGGTATTTGTTATTGTTTATGGATGCGTTAAATATCAGTAATTACTAACGCACACACCTGACCCATTTCTCAGTTTATGGCTTTGTTCAATTTTACACGTTCTCTCTTTTTTGCCTTTTCTCCGCTACTTTTCATTGATATAGCTGTCTCATTTCCCAATTTCTTTGTATGTGGGCAGCTAATATTTAATAACTGAGCACAGCTAGGCATTTCATTAGTATTTTCGCGCGAGTATTTGCGATTTAGTTTGCGCAGTTTAGTTTATATATACGTTCGTAGACAGGATACAGCAGGAAGCAAAGAGCGTAACGGGAGGACTCACGGAAAATTAGCACCAAAAAGTGACGTCATCATCGATAAATCTATAGCTGAACAGCCTAGGAGTATTTTAACTAATTTCACCAGAAAAATCGTCTTAAATTACAAAATTTATCCTTAGCGTATAAATATATGAAGATAATATATACTAATTTAGCAATTAACTATAGAAAATTGCAGTGCATGTTGGTGGAAACGTTCACAACAATAGCGCCAAATTTGTTGGATTTCGGCGACTCAATTTAACTACTTTTTCTTGATTGAAGCCTTATTTACACCTCATATTCACTTCACAGTACTTTTTACAGAATATATCTATTTCTCACCAACATATATAAGCACCATTACAGCCAATTCTGTACGCGAGAGAAACCACAGTAACAGTTAGCCATTGCCCGAACTTTCTGTACTTGACGACAACATTTTTCGATACTCTGCAGCTCAAGTAGCTGGCCAGTCTTAAGCGAGAGACTGAATGAAATAAATCGAAAAAATACGATGATATGTTCCAGAAAACCATATACGAAGGTCTGAGGCTCCAAACCTAAAACACTTCGACTCGTCGATGTGATGTAAATTTGCTACGTGCGGTCACAGCTATGATTTATTTCAGTCCTATTGAGTCCTCCCGTTGTATTCTTTGCTTCCTGGGATACAACCAGCTACTGTAAATATAGCTCGTGCCGTTTAAAAAACAACGATGATTTTGTACGACGAAGTTTGAAGACCAGAAAGAGTGCTACAAGGAGCTGAGGCGTGCGGAAATCAAGGAGCTTCTATAGAGAAGGAGGGAGCCAGTGCCCTAGCCCGTTGAAGCTCATGAGTCTCTTATGGCTGTCGGCCAGTTGCCGGATGCACCAATCGCATATCAGTAAAGAGTCTCTTATGGCTGCAGCCAGTCGCGTATGCACCAATCGCATATGAGTTTCTCGGTTTGTCTGCTACTCGCTCGTGAAACTCACTGCTCCCAGTGACATCCACCAATGAGATCTCACAGCCATAAGAGATCTGCTTGACTCACTGGCGAATCTGTATTTGGGCCGCAGGGCTCCCTCCTTCTCTATAGAAGCTCCTTGGCGGAAATTCACCAGAATAAAAACACCGTTCTTCATTGATGCCGCAGACCGTATCATGCATACCAAGCACGACGACAAGAAGTGTGAAACAAGTTCAACGTCTGACAGCAAATCAAACTACGACCTGCGATTAATAAAAAGAAAGCTTGGCTACGGTTCTTCCATAGTGAGATGGTATCGAAAATACTGCAATTTTTTCCTATCTAATTGTGAAAGCGCAACGATCGTACTAACTATGGAAGGAACGTAGGGAGGAACAAGCAGAATTATAATACGCTAGGAATAATAATGATGATAATAATAATTTTAGGTAACAATGACTGTTCTGTGTAGGCCTTCCTGTCAGTGTATCAAACTACTTTCACGCTCGTTTTTCACACAATTCATTTAAAGAATTTGCCATTGCTCTGTCCCTGCCCAATAATATTTTATTCATTCTCTTTCTTTTTGTTGGGAGCCGCAGCTTCTGCACCAAATAGTTACGAGCCTTCAGAAAATATAACAAAAACCTTCGTGAAACTGACATGGCGCGGCTCCTCCTCAGTTTTATATCGCCGTAAAATATTTGAGAAAACACCTAAAATATAAACGGAGAATTCTGGAGCTCTTCAGCAGCCTCTACAACAGGAGACAACACGACCGGTTCCGTCGCTCTCTAAATTCCTTTTATTTCTTTCCGAAACAAGAATTCAATTTAGAGGATTGGCATTTGAGCCGACCGTGTGTTGCTGAAGTTACGCAACCTTACAATATTATGCACGGACGAACGGAAAGTCCTCTGGAGCTTGTATCTTTATGAATTGGCATGTTTCGGTATGAAATAAACAGCTTGCAATTGCGGAAGACGATTGTAAGCAGTGCATAAAGTTACTGGAGGTAACTGCTTTATAGACTTGGATGGCCCTTATTTTGTCTCTGGGCTTAAAATCTGTACTACAATATGAAAACTATTGGAAAAGTGGGCAGTGCATCTACATGAGCGCACTGTACGACTGGATTAATTGTTGTAACAAAGACATTAAGCGGTATTTAAAAAATTAAAGGTTTTCCTGCATTAAAAATTTTACTTTCTAAATCATTCTGTTAGGCTTCTTTCTGAAGCTCGACTTCTGGAGGAATATTTTACATTTTTCTAGCATAGAACATTTCTTATAGTAGCCGAAATGATTTCTTACCTAGCACCTCCCAAATGTAGACAAACGCTAGAAAAGTTTCGAACCGCCACACCGTGCTGCTGTCGATAACTACTGTTACTGGTAGGTAGTTCTTACAGAAACCCATAGCCAGTAGGTAATGCACAAACTCCCACAACACTCTGATAGGTAATGAGCCCCAAACAGATATAACCTTCTGGGTGCGGACGCGTGTGATACTGTTGCCTATACATCTTTGCTTCTGCTTTATAATAGTCGGCTGTAAGAATCGGCAATGATGAAATGGCATCTTGAAACACCTTCATATGTAACAGCAGGATTAAAAACCGGGATTTTACATCAAAGTAACTAACAAAGGATGCTTCATTGCAGGGTGAGGATCGAGGCAAATTTATATGGGCGAATCGTAAGGGCCCAGCCCTCCTATGACGAGGAAATTACGTAGCGTGAAAGACTGCCAAATGCGGCCTGGCCAAGATAATCTAATTTTTAGGACTCTTCATACATGTACAGATAATGACAAAAAGTCAATGGGTTTTAGTATGATGATGATAATAATTTGGGATCGATTTAAATGAAATAAATAAGAATTAGTATAAACCTTTAAGGCCTTCTGCTCCTGCTAGGGGTGAGGAAGAAAATATCAGTTGCAACATGTATATCTAAATGAAAATTTGTTTTAATTTACTCACTTCTACTGCTGCTACTATCTACTAACTAGCTACTAAGGTAGTTATAAACTAACAACTGATAGTAACATTTATATTTACCAATCTTTTATTTTGAATTTTAGAATAGTACTTTTGAGTATATAATAACTAAAAAACATGAGTGCCTATTTTTAAGTAACTTGCCTTAATTTAAACATAAGGTGCGTATGCGTGGTTCCGCAAAAGGCTAACAATAGTCAATAACTTGGAAATAAATTTGGCTACTATAATAATTATTGTGGTTGGGAACTTGGGTTGATCTCTGCATATTGGTTAACATAGTAAATTAACCACTACGACGTCAGGTACATTACTTTTTAGCTAGAAGGTATTTGTTAGGCTTATAGCATCTTCCTTCCGCATTCAAGATATGTAATGTACAGAAAATAAAAAAAAATTATCGTGAATTTGGCCACAAGGAACAGTTTCATTCTCAACTGGAGATTTGAACACAAAAAATTGTGGAAATATATACATCCTTTTTATACAATGATAGGCGCCAAAAATCATTTTTAATCTTTATATCACTGTTCGCTGGGGGCAGTTTCATTATCAACTGGACAGCTAACTGCAGACGTGCAGCGGCCCTTACAGAGACCAAATTAATTTCTTCAGAAACGTGTAACTGCAGAATTACCTTACTGGTCATATAATCCCTTCATCTGCAAACGAGCTTACATGGAACATTCCCGTGCATCTGCACCTGTGGTTGCAAACGACCTAACAAAGAGAATTTAACGCTTATTCATATCCATCTGGAGTGTCTACTTGCGTAATTAGCCGCAGAAACGATTGCTTTACTCTACCGTTACGACGAACATTTTGCAGGCGGCGTGTGAACGAGCTGCACAAACTGAATCTTCTTTCAAAATCACCAGGCATTTGGTAGAATGTTCTCCTGAGCCTCAAGCCCTCGCTGAGGAGTCGGCCAACTCTCAGATCAGTACAGTACCCCCGCTGGCCCAGTTTTAAAGGAACCCCCACAGCGGCTCATTTCCGGCGTCTTAAAGTTTTGTTGGGACTCGCGGAAGCCAAATGGCGCTAACTACAAAGTCGTCAAGAGCAAAACTTTGTAGATTATTTTAAATTGATCATTGAGGAAGCAGAGCTGACGATCCTTCAGCGAAGTAAGGACGAAAATGCCAGAAAGAAATCACTGTCTCACCTGAGGAATTCACTAAAGATTTTGTCTTTTAACTTACAAACAGATGACACAAGCACAAATTCCGTGAAAGCGAACAGAGATACAGTGAAATTGACAGTGAATCTACGTTCCAACAGGCAGGCAGCAGACGCACACACTATGGAACTTTGGGTTATCAGTGTAGAGAAAGACGGCTGACACGGTCACTGTGGAAATAGACGCTTTTGACCCTCGGCCCAACGGCAAACTCAGATACGGTGATATAAGTTTCTTTGACCTACGAATATACAGCAAACATATACAGATACTATGCTTATTTGGTATTTTATGCCACGAACAGACGGCAAACACTGATGCTATATGTACTAGAAGTTAGGCTTTCGAACCTATTATAAGAACAGAGGGTAAACACGGATACATATTAGGTATATTTTCGCTCTTGACGTATGAACAAGTAGTAAATACCCTTTGAATAGTGTTGCTCTTGACCAATAGGTATGAATAGACAGCAAACATAGTAAGTTATGAAAATTTAGGCTCCTAAGTTTTGCACAAATTACCAACATAGATAGTATGAATATTAAGCTTTTAATTACAATGAACAAATAGCACATGCACTCTGAAGAGTTGTACTTTCGGTAGGCTATACGTACCGAGAAGAGCCAAATTTTACTGCGGAAAAGTGGATTTCTGACGATGGGCGAATATGCAGGAAACATAAATTGTGCGAAATCTTTCAGAAAATGTAGCATTCTGATCTAGGAAATAATAGCAAACATAAATAGTGAGAAAACCCGTCCTTTTGATACAATAATGTAGGTGTACGGAACAACAACAACAAATTATCGTGAAAAATATAGGATTTTGACTAACGTACAAACAGTAAACAGAGAAACTACGAAGAATTGAACTATTACCAAATATTTAATGAAGAAGTATATAATATTAGAGATCTCACGGAAATGAGGCCTACCCCTGTTGACGTACTCAAAATACATAGATACAGTATATGCGGTGAGCATTTGGCTTTCAACTTACAGTACAGTGTATATAGAGTACACTGTACACATATGGAAACACTGTGAACAATAAGGTTTGCGCAAGCATAGCGGGAATAAGCACAAATTAATAACGTAAACCAAAGGCCCTTATTATGTCTACAGATTAATCTTGAGAACATATCTGCAATAAGAAATATTTATATTAGGTTGTTGATACGCTGACAGACAACAAATACAGACTCAGATACTTTTTTCTCCAAAAGTAATTAATTCTACACTACAATGCGGCATGAACTTCAACCAGATACTTTTTTCTCTAAAAGTTATTAATTCTACACTACAATGCGGCATGAACTTCAACCAGATACTTTTTTCTCTAAAAGTTATTAATTCTACACTACAATGCGGCATGAACTTCAACCGAGAGGGGCATAATTATACTAACAAACTCACATTCCACTTTTCACTCACATGAAAGACATTTTTGTCTGCTTTCCAAGACGCTCTTTGCCTCTTATATCCAGGCGGCGGCATATCTTCGCTCGTTTTTTTTCCAAGCGACACATTTCAGAGAAAACGAATCCCCAGCGGGTCCTAGGCAAATATCTTCGCATGATATTTTCTCTAACCGGTCTCTGTAATGTTACCATCCCTTGAGGAGAGCGTCTTTGAAGTTCATCCATATTTGGCAAAGCTATGAAAGGTGTCAGGCTTGAGTCTTTATTTTTTCATTTTGATATGTGATCTTTTTCCGAGGCGAGATCCAATATCCTTAAGGAAAGCATCTTGAGATGCTTTTATTAGCAAAGTCGCAGCCGCGATGTCACAGAAAAAACCCTTTGCTCACTCCAGGATTCGCGATATTTTTCAGGGCTTATATCAAGCGTTGAATAAATGAAGAAAGGTGGCTTGGACACGGATGAGGCGAAAGTATTTCATTTAAAAGCGTTCTTTTGTGCGGAAAATGGAAACTCGGTATACCGCTGCTCCGTTGTTAATAAACACTCACGCGCGATGTAAACAAGCTCCGCCAGGCAAAAGACTGGCGCAGTGTAATACCAGGAAACTGGAAAGTTGTTTCGTAGGAAGAGATTTATGATTTATGAGAAATATTTCAATCCCAATACTAATTGTAAGGCGATATTCACTTGAATCCGTTTCGTAAGTAACATATATAATGTAGTTTCTCCTTAGGCCAGCCAAGCTGGGCAGAATTATGAAGAAAGAAACGGTAGGTGGAAAAAATAAATAAATAGCGGAACTAGTTGTGGTTAGAGGTATTTTTTTTTTCTTTCCCTTTTAATGGAACTGGAAAAGAGGAAAACTGAGATACTTCTGCTTCTCGCGTCCGTATATCGATTTATCTACTTTCCCAGGTATTATTTTATTGCATTAATTACCGAAGGAGATTTTATATGCACATAATTAGTTGTACCTATTGAAGAAAAAAATTGTGATTTGAGCTCACAAAAGAACGTGTTTTGTGTACATTAATATAATGAGGCACAAAAATAATAATTATCAGCAAAAAAAGCGTTGACGCAATGACTACTGATGTAAATGGAATTTATATCTGCAAATAGTCTAAAAATATGAATTAGACAATGCTACGAAGAATTTCATTATAGCAAAAAAAAAAAAGAACTACTTAGGACAATTTGCCTATCACTTATCTAGAATCTAGACGCAATGAGGTGGGAAACTGTGAAGGGATGAGTAATAACAACTAAGTGAGTGTGAATAACCCTTACTTGGATCACAGAGCCCGTGCATGAAAACATAATAATAACAACTAGAGCACTCTGAGAGCGTACACCTCCGCCAAGCGAGGCAACGGTAGCTAAAAATTCAAATTGGCTCTGAAACCATAATTTTCTTAGTATAAATTCTAAAATCTAATCATTTGTATCTTTTGGTAGTAATAACAGCTTGTGCAGTTTTATTGAAGATCCGTTCATAACTTTTTTAGTTATACTGCTAACAAACGTTATGACAAACATTAGTCAAACATGCAAACGAACAAACAGCTCTGCACTAAATTCTGATCATTTATGGCTTTTTACATTACTAACAACCCCTATAAATTTCATAAAAATCCATTCATTATTTTTGAGTTATTGTGCTAACAAGCATAAAATTAAAAACCGTGACAAAGGAACGAACAAACGCATCATTACCAAAATTTGGTCATTTACTCTTTGTTATATACCAACAACTCATGTTAATTTTATAAAAATCCATCCCTAACCTTTTGAGTTATGGCATTAAGAACAGTGAGACCGACAAACATACAAACAAACAAACAAACGGATGGATATATCTTCACCAAAAGTTAATCATCTGTTCCTCTTAACATACCTAAAAATCCCTATAAATTTGGTCTAAATCGTTTCAGAACTTTTTTTGAGTTATCTTGGTGACAGACAGACAGATAAACAGTGAAACAAACAGACAGACAGACAAACATGATGAAAACATAACCTCCTTGGCGGAGGTAATAAATAAAAAAAACACCAAGACTGGACAGAATAAAAACTACTGAAGAAGTAGGAAGGAAAAGCGGAGATATTTAGCCGATGCGGAAAGAAGTATCTGTGAGAAGTTTACCTAAAGGTAAACAGCAACCTATATATTATATGTATTTATGGGGTCCTCTATCAAGTGGAACGCTTGTTCGTAAGGTGGCATAGGCAGACTAATCTCAAACAAGTGCATAACCTGGTCACTGATACACTTGTCGTCTAGTGTTGAATACCGGTTCTATGTTAAAGCAAAAAATTACTTAAATTTTAAAGTAATTCCCTTCCCTTCTGACAGAAAGTGCACTGAAAAACTTTATTAACTTTGAATTGAATAAATAATCTTAATGGAGTCACAAAATATCCTTAAACGATTCACATGACAGCTTCAACACAAATACTACCTGCGACAAGTATACAGCAGATAAAGGCATCGTGTCGTGCGATGCCATCATTGGATATTTGGTAGATTTTAGTTTATTCATACCCAACACCCATTTTAATATTCAATTACAAAGCTTTATAGGTACATGTGGTATTTCCTGAGTCTTTCTATATGACGCGTTTAATGATGCTTTTATGGAATAGAGCAAATTGTTCTAAATCAGTGGTTCCTAAACCTTACCATGCCTGGCACCCCTGAAGAATTTCTTACATGTTCTCGCACCCCCTACAATATTAAGTGCTCATATGATGATGACCAATGACATTTATACTAAGTTTTGTGCTACAAATTTAAGTTAATTTGTGAATGACTGAGAAATAATATAGTATTTCACACCCCTGAATAGGTCCTCTCGCACACCTAGGAGGTACATGCACCTCAGTTTGGGAACCCCTGCTCTAGAATATTATTCTGTGTTTAGTGCAGAGGTAAAGCCTGCAAATTGCATCGTTTCATCTCTGTCCCTGTTTTAACAACAGGGTTAGTCGTTAAAAATTACTTCACAGTGGCTAGGCCAAAGCTTTGATGCAAGTCCAATAGACAACTAAGCAGACCTTTCAAGAGAGATGCTAATGCATAAAAACCCTGGAATCTTGAAGAATTGCAAAAGTTTACCGAGGCGGAATATCTGCCAATGCTTTTGCAGATTTAATTGTAAGGCCTAATAGGGCACTTTGAAAGATGTGTAAGTGCGAAGACTTTGTAATTAATTATTAAAATATGTGTAAACGGGGTAAATTTCTCAATTTTGTTAAATATTCCATAGAAATAATAGCCTTTTTGGAGCCATTCTACTGTGTCTCACTTGGGTGTACCCTACTACAACTTTGAAAATAATTATTTGTCGTAATAATTGATTTTTGAACGAATAATTCATTTTTTTAAAAACGACGTAGGTACGAATCAGTAATATGTAGTTAAAGTGTAACTGTACGTGAAATTAATTGGTGCAGCTCGCTGCCAACAATGATTACAAAAACTTTTCATTTATGCCATTTTATTGTTCAGAGTCGCTTTCGTGATTGTGATATGGAGGACACGCTTCAAATACTCTACGTTCTTGCTTTTTAATTTAGTATTTCGAAAGAGGGAGCACAACCACTATTTAACTTCGGCAAAGCATTACCATCCTCTTTACAGTATCGTAAAATTAACATCTTTTTGCGGGCGTATCTATGCCGTTGAAAATAAAGGAGAGGAAGTAGCGAGTTCACTGTTGTCAGAGTTTGTCTCTTGGTCTGTCACCAACATAACACAAAATATTATGAACAAATCTTTATGATCTGTAGCTACAAGGAATGTTAGGGTTGCTTGGCGGAACGGATATTTAACTTTTGGTGAAGATTCGTTGAATCATTTGTTATTACCTCCGCCAAGGAGGTTATGTTTTCGTCGGATTTGTCTATCTGTCTGCTTGTTTGTCTGTCTGTATTTCTGTCTCTCACCAAGATAACTCAAAAATTTATAGACGGATTTTCATGAAATTTACATGAGTTGTTAGGTACATCATAAAGAGTAAATGACCAAATTTTTGTGATGATCTGTTTGTTCATTTGCATTTTTGTGTCTGTGTTTGGTTTGATGTTTGTTAGCGCAATAACTCAAAAAATTTTTATAGATCTTTATGAAATTTACAGGAGTTGTTATTAATGTTAATAGGAAAAAATGGTTAAGTTTTGGTGCAGATCGGCTGATTGTTTTCTATGTTTGAGTTGTGTTTGTCATATTGTTTGTTACGCAATAACTCATAAAGTTTTGAATGGATCTTTATGAAATCTGCAGCAGTTGTTTTTAATGTTAAAAGATCTAAATAATTAAATTTTAGTGCAGATCGGTCGGTTCGTTTGTATGTTTGACTTATGTTTGTCATAATGTTTGTTAGCAGTATAACTCAAACAGTTCTGAAAGGATCCTCAAAAATTGCAGAAACTGTTAATACTATTAAAAGCCACAAATGATTAGATTTTGGAGTTGATACAAAGGAAATCATGGTTTCAGAGCCAATTTCAATTTTTCGTTACCGTTGCCTTACTTGGCGGAGGTATGCGCTCTCAGAGTGCTCTGGTTTGTTTATTTATTTGTCTATCTGTTTTCTCTCGGCAGTATAATTCAAACAGTTAGAAACAGATCTCCATAATTTTTTTTTTAGAAATTGTTCGAATGTTTTGAATAGCAATTGACAAAATTTTTGTAATTATCTGTCAGCTCGAGTGTCTGTTTATCTCTGTGTTTGTCAGTAAAATAACGGAAAAAATTTATGAACGAATATTCGTGAAATTTGCAGGAAGTGGTAGGAATGCTGAAACGCACAAATGACCAAGTTTTGATGATGATCGGTTAATCTGTTTCTGTGTTTGACTATATGGTTGTCTCAGTGTTTGCCTGAGAATAACTTAAAAAGTTTGAGGATTGATCACAAGAAAATTATAGGAACTATTAGGAACGTCAAGAGGCACAAATGATCAGCTTGTGGTGGTGACAAAAAGAAAATTCTATTTTATGGACCAATTTGAGGTTATTGTTAACATTGCCTTGCTTGGTTAGGAATACGTTCTTACAGCGCTTCTCAGGCTGATATTTTGTCACCAAAACGTACGCTTAATAAAGGATGCACAACAATTGTCATTTCAGATTATCAAGAGAGAGGGAGGACCTCGGTTTCTACCAAGACCATCGAGTAGAGGCTCAATCTCGACGGCCTCGTTTCTACTCTGCTGAGCAGCATAGTTATTCTTTCCTTTGCGTCTTATTAAAAAATGAAAAAGCTTTTACTAGCAGGCACTCAAGCATAACAGAAATTAAATTTCAGACTCGTTGTGAGGGCCGAAGATGTGACACGCCTATCTGAGGATATAAAAGCCGCGACCACTCAAAGGTAGTCAGCCTTAGTGACTGGACTGTGTCAGTGTCCGGTCCTCGCAATAGGTACTGAGCCTTAATGGTCGGACTGTCATCGAGTCTAGACCTCTCCGTATGTTATACCTATAGTGGACAGACTGTGCTACTGTCTGATACCGCTGCACGAGATCGCCATGAACATCTACCAGTGCCAAGTGATATTTGTATTAGAGAGATCTACAATATAAGAGTTGTGTGTATTGAGAGTGTTAATACCCCATCACACTTATTGGCCGAACTCCCGGTGATCCGCGATCTACAGTTATACCCCTATACAAGAGACATTGGAGGTATCACAGTGAAGAGAAGAGATATTTATAGATCAGTGACTTTTAGTGACAGAGAGCCGCTCCAGCTGGAAACAATCTCGTTCGCCACATTTTTTGACCTGTGGCGCGTTGACGCAAGCCAATACAGATGGGCAGCGGAAGCAGGTACATATTGGTATCAGCACACATTTACGCTGGTGCGTCGTAGCCTCACTACGCTTTAACAGAATTTCAAACGATTGAAATTTTTACGCTCAAGTAGAATGTTGCTTCTTCAAGGGAAGAAAGCGAGTTGGGAAAATAATGCTACAACGACACTCTTCTGTGCTTCGCTTGTTTCTGTAGCTCTACTACACCCTGAAAAATTTTCCCTTTCGCTTCGTTCATCATCTAGTCTATTTGCTCATCAGGAACTCAGAGTAAACAAAGTTTTGATGGAGGGGAAAAAAACAGAATCCATGAGAGCGGTAAGAGAAGTTGTAGCTAGATGTATTCCTTACTTGGAGTTCAATGTACGGCAGAGCAAGAAGTGTTTTCAATTTTAAGGATTTCTTAGTCCGACAATCTTTTGCGAGTTAGCCAAAATTTCGTTTTTCGGATTCCATCAGAGAGGGACAGAATCGCCACTGTCTCCAACCTGGCTTATTTTTCGAGTATCTATTTTGTTCAGAGCGCGACACGAAACATACAAATACATTCATCGAAACCTATTATAACTAGAGCACCCTGAGAGCGCATACCTCAGCCAAGCGAGGCAACGGTAACGAAAAAAAAATCAAATTGACGCTGAAACCATGATATTCCTTGTATCAAGTCCAAAAGCTAATCATTTGTGCCTTTTGTTAGTATTAACACACTCTGCAATTTTATTGAAGATCCGCTTATAACTTTTTGAGTCATGCTGCTAACAAGAATTCCGACAAACAAAAATCAAACATAAAAATGAAACAACCGATCTGCCCCAAAATTTAATCATTTATGTCTTTTAGCATTACTAACAATTCCTATATATCTCATAAAGATCCATTTAGAACTTTTTGAGTTATTGCGATAACAAGCACAAAAACAAACACAGCAAAAACACACGAACTAACTAACAGATAATCACAAAAATTTGGTCATATACTTTTCGTAATAAACCTAAGAACTGATGTAAATTTCATG
Organism: Parhyale hawaiensis; assembly: GCA_001587735.2. Taxonomy (NCBI): domain Eukaryota; kingdom Metazoa; phylum Arthropoda; class Malacostraca; order Amphipoda; family Hyalidae; genus Parhyale; species Parhyale hawaiensis. The sequence continues at coordinate 7,966,788 of LQNS02000211.1, read as the reverse complement.
AAAATCCATCCATCACATTTGAGTTATGGCATTGACAAAAATGAGGCAGACAAACAAACAAACAAACAAACAAACGGATAGACAGATCTTTACCGAAAGTTAATCATCTCTTTCTCCTAGCATGCTCAACAGTCCCGTAAATTTCATCCAAATCCGTCCATAACTTTTTGAGTTATCTTGATGAAAGGCAGACGAAGAGATTCATAGACAAACAGATTCACAGACGGACAGACAGACAGACAGACAGAGAGACACACAAATCCAATGAAAACATAACCTCCTTGGCGGAGGTAATAAGTACAAACATGTATTCGCGTCATTACTGTATATATTGGTTCATGCCATTTTAAAACATCATAGGTTCACTAAATTTATCCAGTTTACCCCGGCGGACCTCGTCGAACTCAAGTCGATCCCCTCATGTTCCTTCACGCCCATCCTTTTAGCTAACGGTCTCCCTCTGCACTAACGCACCTTCATCTCAGCTAACACAGCTCATCTAACATAATGCATCCTATTAACCTCACGCACCTTCTCCACTACAACACACTGCGTGTAATCTATAGCGCATAGTCTAACCTAATCATGTAATTATCACGCATTTTTTCCGTCTCACCTAATCATGCATTGTAACGCACTTACTCTCATTGATTTCACTCTGCGCTATCGGATTTTATTGATTTCATCCGATTCATGCAATTTTACCAGTTCCATTTAATTTTATTCAATAACCTTGACTATCCTACTCGTAACTTTACCTCTATCTAAAGGGGGCTGCCCACTGAAGACTTTTGAGTGCCCTATCAGCATTCAGCCAACTTAATTAATGGTCTCTACAACACTCCGTTTGTGCGATTTTCGCCATCGCTACGCCCGTACAACCAACGGAACGGCTTCTGCAACTAACTTTTCAAAATATACCGCCCAAATAATTCCGTTAGCATCCTTTTTAGACACTCATTTCCTATATAAAGAATTGTGCAGCTGCGGCAAATATGTTTTTATGCTGTAATAGGTTCGCAAAGCGTACTACAATTAGTAGCAAAAGAATAAACAGGCACAATAAATTCTTGCGTTAAATGACAGCCAACTTGCAACAACTGATCGTCACATAATACTGGACATCGAATGATTGTTTACGTTGGCGATAATACACTTCGACCAACGTACGGTGAAACTATGTGGGAAAGGAAAAGTTGGTTGGAGTTTTCTCTACGGAAAACCTTTGTTGACGCTGCGGCTGACAAAAATTGTAAGCAGGCATTCCCCTCAAGAATATTGCTCTAGGTTACATATAGTTAACTTTATCGCTCTGAATCTAGAAGTATCTAACTTCACACAACTGTGGATTATTTAACTTGTATCAACTTTGATCTAACCGCATCTAGTTTTATTCTAACGTCATTGAACTTCCTATAAATTTATGATTGGTATCCACTGTATAAAAACATAATCTCATGGTTGTTTGGTTCGTCTCACTGCCCTGATCTGAAGGATAAGACAGGAGAAAATCAGAAGCCATGAGAGTGGTAAGAGACGCTGTAGCTAGATTTCTTCCTTAATTGGAGTTCAACATACGGCAGAGCAAGAACGCTAAGGAGATAATAGCAAAGGAACAGAGAAACAGATAAACTGCTCAGGAGAAAACAAGTAAACAGGTAAATTGAGAAACAAGCAAAGATATACACTGAGAGACAGGCACACGAGATTATATTACAGTGTTTGATAATTTCGTGGAAAGTTCGGGCAGGTTTTTTTGAAGGAAAAAAAGGTCAATACATATATATCATTACAATTTTAATCAACCAAATATTTATCAATTTGTTGCACAATGCGCTTCCGTTTTTCCTTTAACTTAAAAATACCCTCTTCTCAGAATTTTGGCTGTTTTACGACAAAAAATTTATCAAAGTGTCATTTTAAGTCAGCGAAGGAATTGAAATTTGTATCATTTAGACTATGCTGCAAAGACCTGATTAAGTGGAAATTTGTAAGAGCGATATCAGGTGGATATGGAGGGTGGGTGTTCACATCCCAGCTCAGCTGCAGCAATTTTTGTCTACTTCCAAAGACATGCGGGATTGCATTATCCTGATGTAAAGCAACACATTCCTGTTGGTAAATTCTGAAGGTTTTTCTCAAATTACTCCTTTCAACTCGCCCAGTTCTGAAGACCATTTCTCAGAATTAAATGTTTGGTTACCTGGGAGAAGCTCATATTACCGAATTTCCATTCAATCCCACCATAAACAAAGCAAAACTTTCTAGGCGAATACCCGCTTTTGGGGTGGCTAAAGGCCTGTCCACACGGTAGTCGTTTTTTCGCGTTCCTTCATCCACTCATCCCAACATTCTGTAGCGTCGTTGTCAACAGAACTTTGTGCACGCCACAGAAAAAGTTATTAAAATGTTAACCGTGAAATCAGTTTCCATAGCAAGTGTCACTAGGCAAGTTACGGATAACCCTGCAAATGTCGAGGTGATGTGTGTCGCACACGGTTGCCTTACTCATATCTATGAGTTTCGTTGAGTTCTGCCTTTGGGCCTTTGGGGCCTCCGTCCCCACAACTAAGGCGAACTAACACATGAAGAACCAACGATAGAAAGATAAAAACAGGGAACCATGCACGGAAGTGCTTCAAACAGGATCAACGCTCATGGGAACAACAAGTCGGGAAATAAGACGAAAAATAGAAGAAATTAACAACAACGGAAGTATGAAACAGAAAGGAAGCATAGTGGGCACGAAAGACATGTTCCGATGGCCTAGCTAACGGTTGAGGTAATGGTGTCGTGCGCGAACGATGGATTTGGACAATCGATCGATCGCGCTGCGCAAACGGTGGATGTTGTGGGTATGAGGGCGTAATTTTGGGTAAGTTTTACTATATTTGGGTTTAATGTCGGGTAGGTTAGGGGAGGCAAGGACAGGTTTTTTCTTTTTCATTTTAAAATTTGAACGATCGAGATCGATCGCGCAAATCCATCGATCGCGCACAACAACGTTACTACAGAGTCCCTCTGGGGTTGCTACTCCCTACAACATAGGATGGATGAACACAAATTAACCAAACCCTTACGGCATATGGCCTATCCTACGGCCTCTGAGGTGAGAGAGAAAAGAAGTAGTTTTAAATGAACATTCATCTTACAATTCATTATCGACAAAGTCATGTAAGGCGTGCAAGTGGGCGTAATTCGTCGTATAAATCGTAGAAGTGGACGTAGTTCGCCTTCACATACTTGAAACGGAAGATTTTGTGGCCGTGACTACTGCTTAATGTACTTACACATATCACTTCAAAAATTGAAACTCACGTGAAATTAGGAGCCTTACTCGAAACTGTGCCACTGACACTTATTGTAGTGGAATAACTGCTGTGGTGACTGAGATTGTTAGTGATTGTTTGGGTAACAGAATACTGGACAAGTCGAAGTTGTGTCCGCGGCAACGTAATCGGAAAAGTTGGGAATAACGTTCTCGTATGCAGTGGGTTCCAGATCAACATTATGCAAGATGTGTGCGTATGCCAATGGAAACTAAAATACGTATGCTTGGCAGTGTTTATTCTAGCTATTGTATGAAGTCCTTAATTAGAATAAGATTTATTGCTAAAGCGAGACACGTGTCACACTACATGTAAAGCTGCTAATTCATAAGGCAGTGTTACCTTTTACCCGTGTGAATTAGGTGATAAATCGTATGAATAAGCTTACTTCAGTTACTCATCGAAGTAACACTTTTTTTCCAGTTTTCTTTTGAACCAAAAACAGAGACCGACATTTTACTGGAAGCTATTCAAAGCTCATTTTAATTCTTATAAAGGATAATAAATGTATTCAGCTATTCAGAATATGGGGTTTATTCTTATAAGTGATACATACTGCTAATTTTAAATGGAACTAAATAACTGTTCACGAAAGGGGTAATTATACGACACCCTAAGCTAAAATTATGTAAAAAGGTTCTGTTAAAATTGAAAGCAAAAATTTGAAGGCGTGACTACTTTTCTATGAAATCTCAACACGACGATGAAAATGTAGCTATATTGCAACCTGGTAATGTTGAGTAAATAAGGGTGCGATAACTGCTGAATAATAAAACACTTTCTGGAATATAAGCCTTGAAATCAAGAAAAATTTACCCGTATATGAATTGTGAAAAAAACGTATGAATTAGCATTTAGCAAAACTAACTTTCTTATGAAATAGGTATCATAAGAAATAAAATTGCGTGAATTACTAGCGTTACCTGTATTAAGGTTTCTTTTTTATGCGTAGCTTCCGTCTACAGTCTACTACAGGAGCAAAATCACTGCTGCACGTGGGTGCAACAACTTGGATGCCGAGTTTTGAGTTACAAAGGCATTGAGTTCGATAAAATATTGCGCTCATATTGATGAGTGGAACACCGAGGCACAACGGAGAAAATTTATTCGAAAACGCTACAAGTTTCAGTCCTATTCCTAAACTCTCCTCAAGAAACGCCGCAAACAAACTTATGAGAGAAGAGGCAGATTCTGCAAGTTTTCTTTGCCAGGAATCGCGGCGCCGAACTCTGGGAAAAA
>LQNS02000211.1:7888097-7933065 GCA_001587735.2 Parhyale hawaiensis | reverse complement strand
TTACAACACACGGCGCTGCCTTTGCTGCAGATAACTGTGACGTCCATCCTCACGATTCTCTGGGACGCTAAACTTGCCGCATAGATTTCTTGGGCTTTAGGAAATCCAAGCCACTGAACCCGAGCACGTACGTCAGAAGCAAGGTATGCAGAAGGCAAGGGACTGCATGGGTTCACGTAAGGTACGTAAGTGCTCTGGTGAATACGCAAGCCAGAAGGCGATGTAATTGTGTCGTTGTAGTACTTCCAACCGCCTGTGCAAAATTCTGGGAGGTTTTCACAGGGTAAGACACTCAACTGACTCAGCTGGGATTCATCGTACTCAAATTTCTCAGAGCTTGAGAAATCTGCCCCTGAAGCCACCGCTGCTGCTCCAGGGCTTACCATTTTTTCAGGAGTTTCTTTTGGGGCCTCAGGATACCTTCTTGCCACAACACTGCGGTTCAGCTCCACTGGAGGCATCATGATCGGCAACATCTGACCGCTAATGAAACTTTCATGGTTTGCAGCGTAATTAGCCGGAAAGTCAAACTTTTCTTGATAACCAGTGCCACCAAAGTCCCTCTCATTCCTGAATTTTCCGCCATCCCCTTGATGCAAATTACTTTTTAGATCATGGAGTGGTGGTTTTCCAGAATGTTTGTTGGGTGTATCATCGCCGCTGTTGCTAGTGGCAGCCCTGAATTGATTTTTCCTCCTCGAGTCGCCAGTTTCATGATCGCGTAAAGATTCGTTTGGTGCCATTGTTGAGTAATTCTCTTCTTTATGGTCTCCCTTATAGTTCCTTCTTCCATTGCCATAATTGCGTTTATCGTACTTCTTCCATGATTGTGACCCGGTAAAGTCTGAAACAGACTTCTCGTTCTTAAAGTTTTCTAGAGGTCGAGGAAGAAAATCACCTAAAGTGGGCTCCTGAGGTTGACTGTTTTGACGCATAATGCTTCTTTGATTCTGTGGAGAGTTGAAACGATTTTGCCCGTAAGAACCACCTCCTGATGTAGGCTTATAGTTCTCGTCTCTGTAATGGTGAGACGCAGTAGGTCCTGAGGGCACTGACTGCCCCGATTGCCCATCGCCAAATTTTCCACTTTGCGAGAATCCGAAGTTTCCTTGGCTTCTGTAGTCTGGTGAAAATCGTTGAGGAAAACCACTTCTTGCATCAGGAGGTCTGTTGTACAACCCTGACCCGAACTGTGGAGGATACGGTGGAGGAGGTCGCTGAAGATAAGGTGGTAGAGTTGGTAGTCTGTATCCAGCAGGCTGATAAGGAGGCGGAGGATAGTTAAAGTTGTGGAACATGCCATCTTTTTGAGGTTGTAGTGGACTTGGATAGTTGAAGAAATTAATTGGTTGAGGAACAGGGTGCATTTGAGGAAGCTGTGGAGGTGGTCGGCTAAAGTCTCTCTCTGGATTTGGGTATCGACTGACGTTGAGCCATTCCGAGTGATTCATGTCCATGGAAAAATTTCGAGACCAACGCGGGTCGTAAGGGTTAGGATACTGCAGAGGAGGAGCCACATGAGGTTGTACGTAGTTAAGTGGTGGCCGAGGAGGCATGCTCATTTGTTGCCCTGGAGGAGGGATTCTTGGAACATTAGCGTAGTCCATATCGAAGCTAGGTGCTATGTTTATCTGGAATGAAAAATAACTATACTTTAAAACAGCTTCTAGCTTGGTACAAGCTAGTGTCCCAAGCCAAAACAAGGGTGATGCAAACAAAAAGGAACTTAGTGCATAGGAAACAAGTCAGGAGAGTGAAAGAGAGGTGGCCATGCAATTGTGCACACACACAGAAAAAGAAAGTTGGATTTGAATAAACTGAGTCACCGACTACATAATGTTAACTCATTGACGCATAGTGTAAACATTTATATCTCTTAAAAACCCTACAATTATTACTGTGCGAAAAAAATGGATAGTGCCCGTTAATCAGAGTTAACAAGAGCAGTAATCAGAGCTCGGCACTGTCTCGTACGCTGCACTAGCCCTAATCTAGAGACTTTCTAGGGAAACTCCAACCCAACACAAACTGCGAGGGGCAACCTAATGAGCATTTTGATAATGGAATACACATTTACTTTATTAGAGCTACGGCTTCGATATAAACAAAATCACTGAGCAAATATGCCACAATCGGCATGCTCACCACCTTAGAAAAAATACGGTGGTCATCTAGTGCCTCCCGAAGTAATCCCATACTATTAAACTATTTTACAACTGAACAGTTCGTTGGGATCGACGGGCTGGCTGATTAGTTGTGTGCACTTTATGGCTAGATAATCCTACAAGCTCCAAATACCATGCACCTAGCTCATCATACAAGGGACTCGTCTTCACAACCCTTCGTTTTTTCTGTGTTAAATGACATAAGAAAGGAAAATTTAAATTGTACGCTTCATTATTCCAGATTGGACATTTTTTCTTGAAAATTTATGGAGCGGTTTATGTATGTAGATATAATGTTACAGTCTTGTATCTACAAATTTCTTCGTGATAGCAAATATCAGAAATTACGTTAGTGTCGAAGAAGCGAGTAAATGTATTAGATTTTCATATATGATATATATGGAGCGTAAGAGCAAATTGGCAGCAGCAAATTTTTACAGCATAAACGAGAAGAAGAGCTTCCTCCGCTCCCCACTCCTAGGAAACTTAGCTTGTGCGAAAGGTTGACTGAAAATATTTGATAATCTTAATGAAAGTAAGCATTTAGCTTGTCATAAATGAACTCTCCACAATCCACGTAGACTCGTACTCCAAGACGTCTGCATAACGTACCTGAGACAGGTTTCCTTGGCTCTGCGATTGAGCATAAGATGGATCGTTCATTGGAACAGTAGGAAAAGCAGACGGGGCACCAGCTGCTCCACCTTGCATCGCAGTTGTCGTTGATGTGATCGTTTGGGAGATTGAATTTAGGTCTGCTTTTGTCCTCATAACATCAGCAAGGCTTCCGACGAAGTCTGCCTGTCCAGAAAGTACTTCCGAAATTTTTGTCAGAGGTTCGAAAGACGAGACACTACTCAAAGTAATACTTGGCTGAGTTGTACCCACGGATGCAGTCAAACTATGAGAAGCAGCAGAGGCAGTTTCTGATCTCAGATTTTGAGGAGAGCCGTGATCTCCAAAATATTCATTCGAACTTGAACTCACCACTGCAGTTGTTCCTTTCAAGAACCCTTCAAATGCGGATCTATCTGGTTTTACTGCCTCCATCGCAGGAGGCTTCCCTAAGCTCAGCGCTTCATTTTGATCTGAAGTCCAAATTTTAGAAGCTACTGTTGTTGAAGAACTAATAAAATCTGGTACATTATCACTTACAGATAATGAAGATTGAACTAAGTTTTGGATATCGGCAGAAAATACATCAGATGCCGTATCTGTGTTGGCCAAAGACCAAGAAGAAGAGTCTTTCAATTGTGGAGCCTCATGCGCTGTATCCTCCGTTTTCTCGGTAGGCTCAGAAATGTCCTTTGTTGCTGTAGTCGAGTCACCATCATCGTTTTCAATGTTTTGAGGCTCGGAACTATCGATTTCCAGATCTTTCTCTCCAACTGTCAGTTTACCCGTTCGTAGGCGCTGTTCCAATATGCGTTCAGGTAGCTCAGCCACTGCAGGTTTGGTGCCTTGTTCTGCTGATTCGTCTGTAACCCAACTTTGAACAACATCAGGAAAGAAGGCTTGCTTACTTCCTAAAGGCTTAATTTGAAATTCAGGCACAACGCCTTTGTCGAATTTCGCAGTCGACTCGAAGATAGCTTGCTCAGCAGCAAGTGCGCTTGTACCTTCTGTTTCATCCCGAATGGGGGAGTTTTGTACGTCGGTTGGTTCGAGTTCATTCCCCTCCTTGACAACTTTAAAGGCATTGTTATTTGGGTCTATCAGAGCCACAGTTTCAGCAATCTGAGTCATTGCAATCACGTCCCGAGCTTTCGCTGCTTCAACTTCACTAATATTATAGTCTGCTATTACTTCTGCTAGCTCGTTAGGATATTCTTTCAGTGGAGATTCCGTTGCTCTAGATGGATCCTCATGCGACTGATTCTCTAATTCTCTTGCTGCTGATGCAATCACCTCATATGATTGACGGGAATATTCTTTGATTTTCTTTGTTGCTTCGTGACTTGACGCTTCATTAGGAGTAGGAGGTGGAGCCGATATTACTGGACTACACTGAAGGTCTTCATTCAAGGAGATTGAATTTACGAACGAGCTCTGTTCCTCATTCACATGATCGACATTTCCACAATCATCGTTGGGTTTTTCTTCTCGAGTTTTAAAGGGTGGAGATTCATTCTCATCTAGAGCCAAGAGAGGTGCTTCCACAATTTCAACATCACTATCCAAGATCTTAGCAGTCAGGAAGTCGGAGAAGGCAGACATCTTCAGGGTCATCTTTTTGGAATTTGCCTTTTCAGGCTCAGCAGTATTTTTTGTTTGTTTTTCGTCAGGTTCCAACACCGGCTCAGTAGGCTGTTTGCGCTCCATGTTGATACGAGCCGTTGGAGGAGAGTTTTTCACGACAGCGCTATATGATGTGAGTGTCGTATCTTCTGGAGCTGAGTGAAGAGAACTTTCTCTCAACAAGGTCGAGGAAGTCTTCTGCGTCGGTATGTCCACGACGTCAACGGCATTTGATCTTTCTCTTACCCGTTCAAAAGAGTCGCATGCATCAATTTCATTTCCAGCGGCCACGAAAATATCGGGGGAAAGCTCCTCTTTTTCCACTATCAGGCTGTCTGTTCCGTGCACTGGCTTTTCGTCCATCACGCTGGATTCTTCTTCCGCAGTAATTTTCATTGATTTCTCACGTTCATTTTTATAGTCTTCATCGATTTCGAGTACGGTTTCCAGGTTGACAACAGTATTAGTTCTGCCATGTTCTGCACTAGGCAAATTTTTTTGCACAGCAAGAATACTTCCAGTCGGCGAACTGGAATTTGTTGCAGCTTCCGGTTCCATACTTTTGGCAGATGAAGATACTGCACTGAAAGAAATTTCAGGTCGAGCTAGCTCTTCCAGTTCCGCATGATCTCGAGCTGCAAACTCCATTTTACTTGGACTAGGCGACTTAAGGCCCCTGGTTAAGACGTCTCTGTACGAGAAAACGCCACACGCAGGAGGAGGTGGTGGTGTAAGATCAGGTCGTCTGATAATAGTTGCTGCAGCGGTGATTGTGGGAGGAGAGTTCTGTGTCATTGTAACTTTTGGTGGCGAAGTGGACATGGGTGGGTCCGAAAACTTATCAGGAGACTGCCAACTCCTAGAAAATCCTTGAGTTGCATTTTCACAAGCAGCACCGATGTTCTCCGTATCAGATGCTGTAGGAGTACGACTCTGCACAGTTCTACCACCACCCCTTCCGTAATCTCTGTTCCGACCTTGTCTGTATCCATTCGACGCAGAGCCGCGGCTTGTGGAGTAAATTACAGTTTGGCGTCTGCCGTCTCTGAAATCTCTGTTACTCTGACCGTATCCTTTGGCATCTCTGGCCCCGTAATTTTGGGAGGCACCTCGAAATGATTGGTACCCACGCCTGGCAAAAAAAAAAATTATAACCTATCGTCAGTCAGCACATAAATTCATATATTCCCAGTTTTTGCTTACCTACCTGTAATGTATACAGCGATTTCAAGAGGAATAAAGAGATAGACAGTACACAAAGAAAATTATTACATGTACTTGTTCAAGTTTCTCTGATACAACAATGTTATTTCAAGAGAGGAAAAGGATGGGACATGCATGCCTATAAAAACGTTGAACCCATGCACGAAGATGTTCCCACATTGAATAAACGCGCATGGGAAGAGGACGGCAGAAAAAAGGAGGAATGGATCAAAGTATCACTACGAGTAGGAAACTGGAAGGAAGCAGAGTCGGGGCGAAATAATGATGTGCGGATGGCCTAACTAAGGTAACCCACAGGATCTTCTTAGGCCGGGCCTTACGGAAAGCAACAAGCGACGCAATGCGATTTTGATGGGAGTACTATTGCTGCAATGCACAGGTGTTGCGAGGCATCCCAGTTGCGGCGGTGGGGACAGCTAACTGCTGTACCCTCCGGCCTCCGGTAACATTTTGATATGCGGGAAGTTTGTCGCTTTGCACGTCGCTCGTCTCGCTGGTGGGGCCGCGGACTTACTGCGAGTGTGCTGCTCCCAATACAATAGCGAACCTTACTAAGGTGACCCTATACTCTATGACCCACCCGATGCGCCCTGATGAGAGTATGTGGATAGAAAAATAGAATAGACGTATGAGGATATCCTCACACTGATCAACGCACACGAGTAGAAGTAAGAAAAGAAGAGAAAGAATAGAACAAGGAAAATTCATGAACATGAATTGTAGCAAATTAGGAGGGAAAGATGTTCAGGGACCTAACTGTTGTCATAGTAAGCTAAGAGTCGCGCTCCGGTAGTATGCCACGAGAACATAGGACGGCCTACTCCCACAACGTACGGTTCATCCTATGGGCCACAACCCCGGGGAACATTGTCAGTTGAATAGCAAGTCATGCATTCCTTGTCAAAAGCTTAAGACACTTGAAAACGTAAAAAACAGTTCTAGTGATAAACTTTTTCGACTAGGATCAGTAATTCCTGAGGCTAAAAGGAGAGAAAGACGAAAAACATCTACTGTAACAATTTAAGAAGCGTGCATTGTTGTCAACTAACGAGTTTTTCTGTTGAACAAAATATTCAAACCACAAGCAGAAAGCGTAAGTAACCTTCGACAAGGACGGCGAGGTTCGCAAAGTTTGAACTTGCTAACTAGTAATGCCTCCATTCCTTATAATCTCAAAAATTGTTCGTGGTATATTGGAAATGAGGGCTATGAGGGATGGAGGAATGTTGTCCCAGCTCCTAAAGATGCCATCATGAAGTTCGTTACAGCCACAAATGGTTTACCCATTTCCGTAAACATCTCTTGCTATCCATTCCAAAGACCTTTTAATGGGTTTAAGGCTGGCGAACCTGCTGGATGACGTAAAAACGGGGACCCCATCATCTTGAAAGTTCATAGTGTGGCGGGCAGTGGGGGGGCTGCTGTATTATCATCCTAAAAAAACCATTGATCACACGCACGAGGGCCCTCCGTCGACTAAGATGATCTTTGTAACATGCCGACATAACCAGCAGCTGTTTGATAACCTGCACCTCCTGAAGCTTCCGTGCTCCATTGTAGGAAAGGGCACCCCAGACCATAACGGAGCCTCCGTCGCTGTGACGCTGGGAAAACATTTCAAGAGGCATCGCTGTCATGCCAGTAGCGCTAGAAGGCATCAGGTTCATCCAGATTGATTTTTTTTTCCATCAGAAAACAAATTTAAACCACTTTTCGATGTCTCATATTTTGTGCCCTAGAACAAACAGTAAACGTGCCACTTTGTGACGCAGCAACAACCACGGACCTTTCAGACGCTTTTTGTTTTTCATGCTCTTCTGCGTCGCCTGATTGTTATTGAACTGCAATCAGCATCTGTGAGTGCCCTGATTTGCCTGGAAGACCGTCCTGTGTCGTGAGAAACAACCCGTTTAGTTCTCCTACTCAATGCAGGGGCAATTTTTGTCGGTCTACCACTAGACTTTGCCGTTACGTAACTCTCAGGGTAATTTAGGAAGTTACAAATCACAGTTTTAGTGAGGTGAATCTCAGTTGTGACTGTACGCTGCAACAGACCTGCTCTATACAGTTCAACAATTCGACTACGTTCTAATTCGGAGAGCTTGCTTGCTTTGGTAATAGGGCCACCTTCATACTATCAGTGCAAGCCTGTAACAGATCCAAAACTCCAGAAATTACCCTAGAACAAAACATTTATTACCTTGGTCTTACAATTTTGATCAACTATTAAAAACTCATTATTTGACAGAAATCTACATTTCTGAAGTGTTACAACAGGTATTTTTGGTCCTTTCTCACCTTTTACCTTCAGAGGAATTATAGATCCCTATTCGAAGTAATTTATTTTTTTATTACCCATACGTTATTTTTTCAACATTTTCAAGTGGTCCAAAAATTTTCATCAGGAGTGTATTCAAAAAAGGAAGGGAACGATTTAGCAAGACAATCTAAAAATATACGCGGATCGCCGCATATTACAACATGAATGAAACAAAACCGTGAATTGTAGGAATAGGTTATAAGGAAGTAAAGTGGGTATAACATGACGATACTACATTGGACGACTTTATGAGCTTCAAAAGTTTTTTTTTCTGGTAATTAATGCTCATTCCGTAGAAGAAACTGCCCAAAATTTAGGACTTATTGTTTTTTTTTTCTCCAAATCTATGTAATATTAAAGATAAACTAGGCATTACCTGTAGGACTGTTGCCCAGTACCCTGCCTGTTGCCGCCACTATAGGGAGTGGAACTTTCATTTCTTGCCTTTCTTGCACTGGACCTGCGCGTCTGCCATCCTCCATCGCCTGCGTATCCTGGACTTTCCTTTCTTTCTCTCCTTTCTTCTTGCAGAGGGTGTGTAGTTTTCGTTGATGGGTTCGCTGAATCAAGCTTTAGCTTTTTTTCTGCGGTACGATTTCTTGAGTTTGTCCAGTTTTCTTTTTGTTCAACATTTCTCCCTTCCCTAAGAGGAGGAGGAAGATCTACCGAAAGTGCCTCCTCGCTTCTTTTCTTGCTATCGGGTGGTTCTCTTTTCTCGCTTGCAGTGTCATCCCTCTCCACGTTTCCTCTCGGTGCTTCAGAACGTTCAGGCAAGTTTTCCCGGTTCCTTAGAACTTTTCTAGTATCCGTCGACGCAACTTTGGTCTCTGGCACATGCCATGCAGGGTCAATGGAAGCCCTATTTTGACCTAAGTTACCACTATTCTTAAGGTGAAAGCCCGATACTTCTGTTTGGCTGCGGTTGCCTGCCAAGATGGAAGCATACGTGGGCCTGTGCTGAGAAGCTAGGGCAGATCTGCGTCCATCTTCTAAAATTGGCGTCATCCCTGAGTGCCGCTTAGCTGTAGAAGGGAGAAGCTCAAACGCATAATTCAACCTGCCTTCTTTCACAAGAATTTAAAAAATTTTAATTGATCTAGATCAGGTGGTCCAACTTCATCGACATCGTAGGCCACTTCAGGTCACAACGTATACATAAGGGGCCAGAAACATACAATAGGATACCATTTTCAAGAACACTTACAGGTATTTTGTGTTTTCGTGTATGTACAAGAAAATGTAATACTCGAGAAGTACTTTGAACCCATACTTCCGCCAGCAAGACAATTTTAATGAAAAATCAGGTTGGTCTTTAAACCAGAATCTTTTTGTGGTCACCAAAATATCGTTCTTTGGGCCTCTAGACCGTAGTAAAAGTTCTTATTTCCTGAAGGTTTGTCAGTAATTTTCCGTTATTGCCTGACAAATGTGAGAACAGACAAAAAGACAAACTGATTTGCATCGCATAGATTTGGTCAGTGCCTCTTCGTAACGTTTCCCACAGTTCCTACAAATTTTATAAAGAAAGTTTATAACCGTTTGAGTTATATTTCACAAAAAACTGGCAGATCAACAAATTGTTGCACGTATCTTCACTGAAAGTTAATTATCTGTTCCTCCCAACATACCTACATAGGGTGCCGGCACACCAAAAGCGGTTCAGCGACAAGCAGTGTTTGAGAAGCACGGAATGCATTGGAGCGCACACACAGAACAGCTGCCTGCTCAACTGCCGCTGTTCGGTGTGTGCGATCCAATGCATTCCCGTGCTTCTCAAACACTACCAGCCTTCCTGCCAGCTTCTAGCTGAACTGCTTTTGGTGTGCCGGCACCCCAAGGCTATGCGCACCTCAAACGCAGTTTGGTGAGAAACTGGAAGGCGAGATGGCAGGAGCGATTCGGGATACATGCTCGCTCTTTCTATGGAATCGCACTCACAGAAAGATGCAAATGCAGGCAGGATGGCAGACAGTAAAGCAGCAAGAGCAGCAACTGTCTCCGCAGATGGTTTCACGCCGCAGGATGAGCAGGCAGTAGTAGTCCAGACACCATTCGAGTTGGGGCGTGTCTCACTGCCATGAACGTGCGTCACGTCTGGCTACACTTTTTCCTGCACCTCTCAACCAGACATTTGCCCGAATGTACTAACAAAGAATACTCTTCTTCTAAAAATAGAAAGAAGCAAATCCTTTATAGAAAAACATATTCTTTAATGGTGGTATGCATAAGAATGTGCCATTTTCTTTATGAAAAAAAAAGAGCAAAAAAGAACATTACTGTTTTATTTTTCTACAGCATTCGTTCTATCAAAGGGCAAGAAAATGGAAATTACCTAATTTTAGATAAAGATTACCACTACCTAAAATAGGAAAAGGCAACTATTGATTTGGCAACACTTTTTTCACATTTTATTCAATCTGCGGTAACGTTCCTTCCTGGACCTTGTATCTGATATGTTGTGGGCTTAACTTTTAATTTCGAGCAGGTAATCCTGATTAATTCCCAAGTCTTCAACTCTGATTTGAATCCGTGGATCGGCCACATATCTTAGGAATGCTTCAAGTCGCAGTTTTGTAGGTAATGCTCCTCCTTCTCTGGTATTACCATCCTCTACCAGCAGGCTTTCTACTATCCAATTTACACTATTCTCTTCAAATCTGAAAATACGTTTGTAGTTATGGACAAGGTCTGAGCGACAAGGATTATATACTTTAGTTTTTCTAAAATTCACAAATGCAGTCATTGAGTATGTAAATAAATAGAATAAACAAGCCAAAGAAATACAACCAGCATTATGAACGGCGGGAGAACAACTGAAGAAAAGTCTTTAAAATATGAAGCATATTCTTCAATTTATAAAAATTTTCTAATGTTATACATACACATCCTGAATTCGTCAAAAATTTGAGAAATTTTCTTCATAGAATATTCTTTAGATGAATTGCTTTATGATGAAAAGTTTTCATCTCAAAAAGAGATAACAGAATATTCTTTATTTATACGTTCGGGCCCTTGCTTGCGGTACTGCTCTGATCACACGCTTCTGGTGTGTGGGCCTCCTTCCTTTCTTTACTTTTTTGTAGTATGGTGTCCCGCCTGCTGGGGGCCTGGCTTTCACTCCTGCCAGCCATTCAGCCATCCCGCTTTTGGTGTGCGCGTAGCCTAACAATTTCCTGTAAAGCAACACTTGCGGTCGCGACTCGCGAATCATAAATGAACTCGCGGGCCAGTAATGGGATCACCATGATCTAGATCAGTGGTTCCCTGTAAGGCGTCTATAGACCCCGTAGACCGCAATGGGGTCGATCAGACCACCTAGGGAAAAAAAAAAATCACTGTTTTGCATTTAGAGGATGAAAATAGAGTTTGCAACAAAAAACCTATGCATACAGTATTAAGATAGAAATTTGAAAAAAACCAATACGGTATGCACGATAAAAGTTTTTACGCTTATGTAAAAACTGCTGAGTTCCCCTGGACTCTTAGCATTAGCGTGAATTTTAAAGGGGCCCTAACCAAATCTCACCAGTTCGTAATTCTCAACTTGGTCAAGGTTTCTTGACGTATAAAATTTCAACCTCTAAAGATATACATTGCTCTTTTCTTTACACATCTGGTATCATTTGAACTACTGACGGGCACCAGTAATGGATAAATGTTCATTAAATAACCTTTCAAATCGAGAATATGCATTAGAAAAAATACCCTAATATATGAAATTTCAGTTAATACATTACCTCTTCATTTTTTAGTATTCTTCGTTATTCTGTATATTCTATAACTTTCATCGTATTTACGTTACGTGGGTAATTAAAATTGATAAAACGGTAATTTTTCATCAACCTTTGTAACACAGGTTTTACTTAAATGTAGCATAATGCATACATCCAACACTAGAAAACTAGGGGTCTATGACGATGCACTGCTCTCTTTTCAGAGGTCTACACTGATCTGTTAAAGGGAACCACTGATCTAGATTATGGTGGATAGCCTATTATTGTTAATATACGGCGTTTAAGCCTCAAACACAACCAGGCGCCAAAAGAGAGAAAGAGAAAGGCTTTCCGCTTGTCTGGGGTTCAAACAATTTGAGGCTCTTGCTGTTACAACCATCGTGCATCAGAACAAGTGTACGAAGCAGAGAAAAAACAGAACAATGATCCTCAGCAGAAGAAGAATAATAAAGTGGACAGAGAGGGAGATGTCACGAAGATTTACGAAGTCCCTTTAGTTTTTTCAGTCCCAAAAATATAGGACGAACAAAGTTAACCTTGCCCCATGGGCTACCATTTTCTTTCCCCACTCTTTGCGAGGGGCTTGGGAGAGGGGCGAGGTCACGCCAAATAGCTTTCTGTCAACTATTTTACCTATTTGTCACCGATTAAAAGAGGCAAGAATACACGCATCTGAAAAAAAGTTAGACTAATGCAACTATTATCGCCCATGGGAAAAGTTGCTTTGAAGCACAAGAGAAAATTCTGAACAGATTCAAAGTAAAATCAACTGGGAAAATTCGTATGCACTGGTCCGTGCTGCAGATGCCCGCTGGCTCCATTGGAGTGCACGACTCCAGTTGGCCACCTGTTGTCCGAGCAACAAACTATGAGACTACTGCCGCCTCCACCTCCACAATGGAATCCGGATTCCGGAAAACGCCGGCTCCGTAAACTCAGCAGAGCAGGAATTCACAAGTCTGGCAGAGATACTACCAGTAAGTACTATCGTATACGATTGTGACACTAACGCAGCAACCGAGTAAAATAAAGTAGACAAGAAATAACAACAAAAACTCGCACCCTTACAAGGGTGCCAATGACCCATGGTTCGTCGGTGAATCTACAATAGCTCGAATCCTATGAATACATTTTTTACGACAACTACTTACAGCCGACTTATTGGTAATAAACTCATGCAGAATCACCAAAAGCTCTATTCCCATAATATATCTATAGAGCATTGGTTCTTATAGTATTGAGACTTAAAATGCTAGGAAGAGTTTTCTTAATACCTTCACAGCGCGTAAGCTTTGACCTCGGTCCAAGCGTTTAAATTTGGGCGGTCAAATTACAAGCCTACGAGGCACGACTTGCCAGGCAGTTCAGACGGGCGCTCTGGCTTAGACCCGTTAAATTTAGCTTTTAGGCTTTGGCACCGTTATCTTCAAAATTCCCCCCCCCCCCCTCTAAAAAAAATAGCTCCCCCTTGCTTCGCAAGAAGACTGTTCCACCCATCTCGGCGTAATCAGATTGCTGTTAATCCTTTTAAGAGGCTTCAGAGGACAAAGCCAAAGCTCCGTCTGAACTGTCTAACAAGTCAAGACTCAAAATTTTAATGCCGCCGGCCAATCTAATGCACCGTTGCTCCCGAGGTTCGGCTGGAACTACTTCAAAAATCACTAAATTTTGATGCATAGAACAAAAATCAAAAAGCTAAAAATTCACGAATTGCAAAGAATAAGAAGATTCATGTCGTTGAGTTGTGGTTTCAGCCTATGTGTAAAAAGAGATTCTAAAATACGCAATTCACATGGAGTACTGGCAGTGCCTAAAGCAGTAAAATCATCTGAGCGGACGGATTGATTGCACCTCTCAGCAAGAGATCGTACGGATGACAGAGGAGGATTGCACAGGATACGATTGGTACGAGGACTCTTGCCAGCATGCTCAACCGCGCGAATACGCAGTGACCGGATGGTCGAGCCCACGTCTTCTAACGCACACTGTGTGCAACTGTGCTTATAAACGACAAAGCTGAGCATGCCTTTTGGAGTCCTATCTTTGAAGTTGGAATAAGAATTTAAAATGATTGACTAGAACAAATATGAACTGGCATTGCATGAAATATCTGGAAAATAATATTGAAAGTTCCCTTTCAAGTTTCTCACACCGATTGCCAAAGTACGGTGAAGTGAAATAAACATTTTTTTGCCACCGTTGTAGTAGCAGTTTATGAACCATAAATGTGATCTAAAAATTTCCTAATGTGCGCCTCGACTAGTTTTCTAGGAAAACCATTACAAACTAATAGGTTTTTTTTAAGGAGAAAAAAAATTTCGGTATGATTGGGCATGAAGTTGGAGCAATTCCTGCATGTTCTGAACAGAAGAGTTAACACTAGCGCACTTGAACCGAAAACTGCAAAAAAACTAAAAAAAACTGGTTCTCATTCCCATGAAGGTGGACTTTCTGTACACAAAACAAAAATTTTTAATTTTTCCCCTGAACCAAAATGTCTGAGGATGATAAACCATTGTTTCTTTCTGTTTCCATTGTGAATGTGATACTATTATGCTTAGAATTAAGGCAATCTAAAAATAATGCACAATGAGATGTGTCCCAAAATAATGAAAACTTATCAATAAAGCGCCTATAAAACACTGGTTTAAATTCTACTGGGCAGTCATTGAGCCAAATATTCTCGTAAAAACACATGAATATATTTGCGAAAGTTTGTCCTAGTGGTAGGCCCATTCCTGAGCCGTCCAACTGTTGATACATTATGTCATTAAAAAGAAAGAAACGGTTAAGAACAGAATGTTCGAGAAATGATCTAACAAGTGTCCGTGTTATACATAAAACAGAGATGGCATTAGCAAACAAGTAATTCAAACAAATGTCAATGGTTTCATACAGGGGGATATTGGTAAAAAAAAATGTTTTCTACATCAAACGAAGCCATAAAGAGTGAATTCGCATTCTGCTGTTCATTGATATCTGACGCAAATTATTGCGAATTTTGAACAGTGTATTGACTACATGTGAACGGGGCTAAGATCGGATCTAAAAACTTTGCCAACTTAAAACTGGGAGTTCGGTATGCTGCAAATATCGGACGGAATGGAAAGCTATCTAAAATTAGGTTTATGAATCTTTGGTAAACAATATAAAGTACCCGAATCGGAGCCAGATACCAACAGTGATTCATAAGTTTCATCCGATAGTCTGTGTTCCTTAATTTACGAAGAAAGTTGTTAATTCCATGGCCGAACAACGAACAGGTTAACTCACGCGCAGGTAGGTGTTAAGCCCCGCCCACTCCTGTGACGTCAGGTGGAGAGATAGATAGCAAACAGTGTAAATTAGTTCATACTTGTTACTTTCTTAACGAAAGTGTTGAGCCTGGGCACCCATGAACAAAAAAAGAAGGGTGATCATTTCTACACTATCACAGCTGTTAATTGTGCGATGCAAAAATCAGTTTGCTTGAAATAAGGCAATAAATTATCTATCGAATAGGTTGACAGGCGAAAAAATCAATTACAACAACATAGCCAAGGCTTCCTAAGTACTGAACCTTCCTATTTTGTAATGATCATATATCATTTTACATACTAGTACCCTTCACCATGAAAAATTACCGCGAAAGAACATGGCTTACAGGAATAAAAACTACAGTTGCATACGTATTATCGGGGCAGTATTAATCGCTCTAGAAGTAATTTAATTCCAAATTCATAAACTTTACTTGTGAAATTTGTATTTTAAAGAGCTTTTCTCATCAAAATAGTGCACATAGTCAAACGGAGAAGTGTTTTTTACTAGTTCAAGCTTCATATATTACTCGTTCAAAGGCGGGATTTCATGTGATTAAACAGTTTCCCCGTCGAGACAGAATTTTTTTCGACTTTTCTGAGAAAATCTCAATTATTAGGGTAACTTAGCTAGATATGCGTTCAAAGTTTAACAAGATTTCGTTTCAAGTTTAATGACTTCTTCAAGAGAAATGGGAGTTCTCTGATTTCACATGAAAAAATCTGTAGGGAAAACTGAGTTACTGCTAATTACTACGTAGTAGTTTATCATTTTACAGGGGCAAAAAAATGTTTGAAGCAGAGTAGATGTCACCGGTTGGAGCGAAAACTTAGCATACTCTTTTGCTGCCAAAACCCACTTTTTGCTACTCCGGAGCTTTAGAAAAAAGAAGGTTGACCTAGGAATTTTTTCAGTTTTCAAAAAAGCCGAACATCTATTAGCCCATGGTAGCGGAAATATTGGTATAAATGAATAAAGAACACTATTGACACTTGTGCAACACCGACGTTCTTCTCTCCACCTGACGTCACACGAGTAGATGCGCAGAACCGTCTCAATATGGCCAAGCGATGAGTTAACCTGTTAACGTAGTGTAGCCATGGTTAATTAAGTCTTCAATTCCCTGGGTAAGTGAATGGACAGGTTCACATATTCCCTTGAATTTGGCAGTATTGGAGATAATGCGTTCCGTACTCTCAATGTACTTGCAGCGATCAATAATCACAACACCTCGTCCCTTTTCAAGTCTGGATACTATAACACTTTTATCAGCATCGAGGTTACGCACAAGTGCATAATCTGATGGCTGAAATACAGTGGAGAAAATTTTGTGGGCTTGAAGTTAAAAAAAAAATATTTATGGGCTATAACTTTAAATTCATTTTTGAGAGCAGCAAATTTATCCTAGTTAATTGTTTTTAAACAAAAACAATCTTTCCAAGGTGCAAAAAATATTTGTTATTTCAACTTCACAGATAAGGACTCCTAAGGCATGCTCAGCTCAGTCGTTTATAGGCACAGTTGAGCATAGTGTGCGTCAGAATACGTGGGCTCGACCACCCGGTCACTGTGCATTTGCACGGCTGAGCATGCTGGCAGAAGTCCTCGTACCAATCATATCCTGTGCAATCCTCATCAGTCATCCGTACGATCTCTTGCTAAGAGGTGCAATCAATCCGTTGGCCTAGATGATTTTACTGTTTTAGGGACAACCAGTACTTCATGTGAATTGCGTATTTTAGAATTTTTTTTAACATAGGCTGAAACCACAACTCTACGACATGCAATCTTCTTATTCTTTGCAATTAGTGAATTTTTAGCTTTTGTTATTTTTGTTCAATGCATAAAAATTTTGATAATCACTTTTGGACTTTTTTTTAGTAATATTAGCTGAAATTTATAAGCTTTACTTCTGTCTTTACGGATGTTGAAAGTGACGTAAGTCGAAACGTACATTTATATTCATTTAACTCAAGTTTTATCAAAAATGATCTCCCTGCGAGTTTTATCCCTTGCATTTTAATTTCTTACTGAAACTTTCAGATTCTATACGCCAACAAAGCTGGGAAATGGACAATCAGTATCGCGATAGTAGCGTCCATCATAAGAACTTTTACTGAAGTTTAAGGGCGCATTCGATCGGGTCGTCTAAATCGTGCTAAGCCAAGCCCACTGTTTCACATGTCCGGACCTGCCGACAGGAACTTTGGCTTCGTTATTTGGTACGCATTGCAGGAGTTCGAAGCAACCCGATATTGCACCAACTGAATTTTTCTTTTTATGAAAAAAAGTGTTCTTAGGAGTCTCGCAGGTTATCCATTACGACTCCTCTCTTGAAATTTCAATAAACTGGTCGAAGCCCAGCAGAGAACCCGTTTGAATTTCGGCCAAGCCAAGCCTTTAAGGCTTAATTTCGCTGCCCAATCGAACGTGCCCCCCAAGTCTCCCCTACCTACAATCAGGATAGGCCAACGCTGGTGAAAAACGAGGCTGATGTGCACTGTACCATGTTGTGCAAAACCTAAGCCCGATGTGCACAGGCGAAAATTTATAGTCTCCAATAGCCATCTGTCTAGTAATGATTTCGCATTCAATTTCAATCCTCTAAGGTAAAAAAAGGAGCCTCATCTATAGTTTAGGTATGTGAATATGCAAGTTTTATTGAAGGCGACGGAGAACTCAGTGTTAATAAATGTATTATTAACACTGAATTCTCTGTCGCCTTCAATAAAATTTGCATAGTTGAAAAGCTGCTACCAAACTACACTAGTATGTGAATATATATATATACATACCGACAAAGCACGTACCGTGAGAAAATTCTCCCAGTAGATATTTCGGAAACATTTGTTAGTGAATGAATAAATAAAATCATGTTTAACTAGTTTGTTTCATTATCATTGCCGTAATTACGTTGAATAAGATCACTATATTGCCGTAGATATTATGTACCTTCTACGGTACGGCATTCTAGGTTAAGCATTGTATATCCCAGTTGGCACGTGCCTTACATACAAAACTTCCATATACAGTATACTGAGCGAGTAGGACTACCGATTAGAAGCGACGCGCAATTGGGTGAAGCTGTGACGACCACAGCAACCCATCATGTGGGTAGTTCGGCGGCTGTGCAACTTAAGTCGTTGCTGTGCATCGGGCTTAAGGAACCAAAACACGGTTAATCACAGCGCACGAGACCAAAGAGCCTCGAAAGACCAGATATAATTATTCAGAAGTTTACGGCTCAATTTTCGCGAGAAAGATGATATCACATAGGAAGAAGGGACATAAAGCATAACCATAGACATGTGGAACCCATGCACGAGGGTGTTCCAACACAGGATCACCGCGCATGGGAACAGAAGGTCAAGAAAGAAGAGGAAGAACCGATGAAAGAAAGATCAGTAGGAGTATGAAATCGGAAGAAAGCCAAGTTGTCACGAAAGACTGACGTCCTGAAGACCTGGCTAACGGCTAAGGTAATCTACAAGGTCCCCCTAGGAGCGCTGCTCCCCATAACATAGGATAGGCGATAAAATCGGCGAGAGCAAACAGCTGGTCGTGCAAGTAGGAAACTGAAGAACGTTAATTGGTCATAGAAATCACATCTCGAAGGTCTAACTAGAGCAATGGTAACTCTTGGAACTCCCTAGGCGCGACTCTCCTCAGCTTGGGATGAGCGAATTCACCTAACCTGACTGGCTTATCCTTGACCCTGAAGAAGTCTCTTAATTAGAATACTAGGTTTTAATCTATGCTTCCTATTGCTCTCAGGACTCGAACCACTTCTATAAGATGCAGCATTGTAGCTGCAACACTGCTCTGTTTGGGATAGTACCCCATTTTCTGGGGGTTTCCCTACCCATAGATTTTGCTCAATCGAATTTTGCACTTCAACAATAGAATTCCGAGCGCCAATTTCGCCAGGAGCACATATGAGTGGAGAGAACCATTTCGACTACTCAAGGGTTTGCAACCCGAGCTATGCAAGCGTGAAAACACTGATCGACTGTGTTAACCCTTTACCTGGTGGCTAAAATATGCTGTCTCAGGAATAGCATTACAGAAGTGGCAGTATAGGGCCACTTTCCAGGTAAAGGGTTAACATACCTCACCCCCTCCCAGACAAAGCATGGCAGTAAAATGCGTGCTGCGCAATGCAAGATGCACCATATAACCGTGACTTTACGTAACCAGCTTCTCATGGGTGGTCCAAGATGTACATATAGTGGATGCTCCTAAGGCAATAAAAAGGTTTTAACGCCAAAAAAGCTTTATTAGTACTGGCCATATCAAATATATCAATAACGAAGTGACTTCGTTGATTAGTGAAAAATATTGTGAACGGTATAGTTAGCGGTCCAAATAGATACTTGCAAATAGTCGTACCCTGTATGCAATAGTTGAGTCATTCAATGCGATATGAAAATTCTTCAGTATCAAGGTACATCACTTTTTACTTTCAACCCTCACTTTCAAAGACGCACTAACTAGACTGAACATTTGATTAATGTTGAAAAAATTTAATCATTACTTTCCGATTGCTACTCTGAAAATGGCAATTTGCCGGAGAAGTTCGTGAATGAAAGGCATGTTAAGGGCTTAATCTGCTAACTTTGCAAGCAAGCGTAGACCTCAGTCAAGTCTCCCAAATAGTTTAGCGCAAAGTAGGACTTCAAATCCAATAAAGTTTAAAATTTTAACGCAACTGTTTGCCGTTCATTTATGGCAAAATGTGCGGCTTGAGCATTTCTTAGTACACTTTGTGTAAAAAAAAAAAATTGATGCAGCATCGCTTATTACTTTACTAGGCATATCAGGACGTCCAATATATTACAAATTAGGAGAGCCACAAAATAAAGTCAAACAATTCATTCTGTTTGACAAAAGAATAGCAGTAACACCACTATCATGACTTTTTAACCTCTAAGCGGGAGATAATAGTTAAAAGCTTGTGCTACGCAAACGCTAGGTTCCAAAACAGGATTATATAGGAGTAGAATGAGTGTTAGCCCCTGGCCTGTCTACGTTCAAATTCACGCTTATCCCCGACAATTCCGACATTTCCTTCCCATGTCCCACTCTACATGACAATTTTTTGTGATTCAGGTATTCGTATCTCGTCGAGAACGAGCTGTCGCAACATTGTTCATGTTGAACCAACGATTTGTGATATTCATTGTAGTGTAAGAAGAACATCGTTTCCAAAAAAACATTTCTGCAAATACTGCACATAACTTTGCTTTCCAGGCCTGGCGAATGAGGAAGGTATATCATTGCATCCCTCTGGTACGCCTCCATTTCTTTGGTGGACGGCGTCTCCAGTTCTTCGTCTGAGTGGGTCCGGTTGTTTGCATCTTCTTCTTCCGACGAAAAGACCCCTCTGATTTTGAAATAGTCAACAGCCTGCATGAATTTATGCACACGTTTGCTGAGAACAACCACCCGTCCAAGCGTGATTAGGAGAACAATTAGTTTCATGGTGTGTAAGTCCATGAACGGAAGTTTCAATGTATCCGAAGTTTTTGCCGCGTTGAGGTAGAAAAAGCTGCTCGCAGAGCACATAATATCCTTGTTAGCCTTTACTGTTCCATCACTGCATTCAATGTAGAGATCTTTATCTTTATTTTTAGATTTTGCATCGTAACCAATGTAATGTATCAATACTGTTTTTAGATGAAGTGATTTCATATTCCTCGAGTTTTCCTCTGTTGGCTGTTCCAGCGAATGATTTGCTTGCGCGCCTTGTTCGCTATTCCGACTCTGATCAACAGAAGTTGGATAGAACTCTTGACCTGTGTAGATAAAATTGGAATTTCTTACGTTACTACCGACGTTCGATTGACCATCATTCTGGCGTAGCGACTCTGCATTATCCAGCTGCGAAGAATCCATTTCACTGTACGATTGAGGAGCGGATGCCAGCATCGGACGAGAATACTGGCCGAAGAAATGATCATCCGATGAGAGTTTTTTACATAAGAACGAGATTTCTCTTACTTTTTCGTTATCAGACATGTTGAGCGAGTTTGTGTGACAGGTGAAGCTTGAATCTTGTTGGTAAGGCGCTCGGTAAGGGTGTAGAGCTGCGGACCTCTGATGAAATGGTGGCCTTCCACCAAAATTTGGAATTTGGGCATTCATGGAGTAAGAATCAAATTCTGCTCTGAATCTATTCATCGGAGGATATCTCAAGCCAGGCTGAAGGTTTTGCTCTAATCCTTGTCCATAAATCAAAGGCCCTCGTGGTCTTTGAAAAATTCCGCCTGGGACAGGATTACCGAAGCGTGGATATCTAAATGGACCAACATTTTGAGCTTGGGGATAGAAGTCCAGACCTCTGATACGATGCTGGTATGGAGCACGATAGTCGAAAGTGGGTAGTCTTTCTGGTGCTCGGTTCATTGGATGCGGCGGACCTCTAACTGTGTTACCAGCTTGTGAAGGGCAGAATTCAGCAGCATTGGCATTGAAACTATGACCATGGACCTGCATTGATGCCACTGCAAGGAAAAAAAAATAGGTCCGATTACTATAGTGTTCTCAAAAAAATATTCATTAATGGCAATGCTGAATTCTACTGAATTCTGCTCTTCACGTTAGATTTGCTCCCAATATTTTATGGAAATTAATCAACTCCGCAATCAGCTTACCATTCGTTCCCAACTGATTGCTCAAAGTA
Organism: Parhyale hawaiensis; assembly: GCA_001587735.2. Taxonomy (NCBI): domain Eukaryota; kingdom Metazoa; phylum Arthropoda; class Malacostraca; order Amphipoda; family Hyalidae; genus Parhyale; species Parhyale hawaiensis. The sequence continues at coordinate 7,911,405 of LQNS02000211.1, read as the reverse complement.
TAGGTAGTTCAGTTTTTTCGAAAATTGTGCAGCTGAAGCTCGTCAGTTTCTCGTAGAGATAACCTGGTATGAAACTTTATACATGACTCTGATCCTTCTAGGGTAAACCCTTCATCGACTATTTTAGCATACATGATCTGGGACTGTAATGTTCTTCCAGAACAAGCAAATATTGAGCAACGTAGTATAGAGTTTGTATATACGATCTGCTCTTGTGCTTAGCTGTGTGAAGTTTTTTCCATTTTTCAAAGTAGAAAAAAAGACGCCGACATTCAATATATCAAGAATTGAAGCTGTTTTTTTTTTTGAGAAATTCAAGAGCCCACAACTTTTTGTGGATAAAATAGCAGGGATGCTACAGTTGCCAAAACTTCACCCCCATTACATTGCAGGCATCATTTTCGCTCACAGTGATCGTACTTTTTCTTATAATTCAAATTTTAATAAAGAATACTTTAATAACAGATTAGGCGCTCGAACCTGTGTGTCGCCCACAATTTGAGCGCTAATTGCAAATGTGCGGTAAGTAGCCCAACACTAAAAAAATTTTATGTCTTGCCAAGTTCAAGGAACAAAAGCAATGGATTTGCTACCTAACATGACTGAGCATCTTGTCAATTGCCATCATAGCTATTCTATGAAGCTTATGGAGATTACCGTACCGATATCTTTTAACACAAACATTTCGAGGTGACATGCCTTAGAACAGTCCAGGCTGTTATTTTTAACCATGTGAGAGTACTCGTGCTGTTCAAGGCATTCCCACATAGAATCTTTTTATGCAAACTTTCTAAAATCTCTAGTCACTTATGGATTTAATACAGAAAGCGGCACACAATGTCTGCACGCCCGGGACTTTTTCATTATTACATTTTCACTTCAAGCCTTCCTTCACAGTGCAAATTGTGATCCAGCGAGGAAGAAAGTAGGGACGAGAAGATTGTCGAGAGAAACTTTGAATTTTTACACTACAGTTTCCGCACAAGATTACTTATCGCGCTTTGGACCAGCAAATCTGGAAATAAGTGTGCAATCAGAAAGTGAAACCTACAGTGGGCACGAAAGACAGAAGTCCCGAAGGCCTAGCTGATATGCTAAGGTACCTACAGAGACTCTGGAAGCGCAACTCCCTATAAAAAGCGATTGAGAAACCTAACCTAAACTTAAATCCCATGCCATAACCTTGAGGGAAGCAGAACGAAATTATTAGATTCAGTTTAGACCATAGGTTAGTCCGAGCATCACCAAACGCAATCAAGGCGTTCTAGCAGAAGGAGGGATGTAGCATGTCGACAGAACGATGATTTGACACGCACGAGGGCGTTCCCATAGTGCATCAAAGCGTGTGGGGGCAGCTACACTGAAACAGGAATGCAGAACTGTTTAGGAGCACGGAAACTGTAAAAAAACAAAGTTGGAAAGAGACTCTGGTGACAGAGGTCCCCAAAACCTAACCGAGGCCAAGGCAATGAGCATATGACGTCTCCCTGCTAGCATGACCCGCCGGTCACCGCAACCTAGGTTAGGTTAACTCAAGAAGCAAACTGTAATGGGACAAAAATAAAACTTAGCAGTCACCGCTTGTAGTCAAATGAAGTCATATGGACGAGTCTAAGTATTTGAAGGTCGAACCTCAGGCCTTCGCACGTCGGACTTTTAATCTTGACGAAAAATATGAGTAGGGTTGTTTTTGACACGAGAGAAATAATGGGAACAGCTATTGCTCAAACTTTCAGAACTTTACGACAACCATTTTACCGTGTATTGTGTATGGAGGCAGCTCAAGTAACTGGCCAGTCATGAGCGGGAAGGTTGCATGAATCTAGTCGAAGAAATGCTGTGATTTATTTTGTGAAGAGCTCTGTGAACTGAATAGGAAGTGTAAATAAGGCTTAAACACTTCCAGAAAGTTCGAATCAGGGCGCCATACCGGCCCAGATCTTGTCTCTGGTGCTGTGAAAGTTTCTAACAGATTCCACTGCAATTTTCCATTGAGAATTATTTGTTGTGAAATTACTATACAGTACCGTCCAAAACTACAGGACAAATTTTCAAAACTGCGTAACTTTTTTCTAACCGTGCAAGGTACTTCTTCTGCACACTATTAGCCAGTAAGATGTTGACTTAAAATTTAAGACCTGTATAAGGCTGCGTTGATATAGAGCTATACTATACGGTATTCGCTATATGCGTAGTGGGAGTGGGTACATGGTATACGCTCTACTATATACGGACACTCCTGTTCACATAGGTAGACTATACGCATGCAGTATACTCTGCATTTCTGCCGTGTATACTAATACAAAAATGGATTCTTCTGACGAAGAAGATTTGGCCTGACCTAAATCCAATCGAAAATCTTTGGAAAACACTAGGGGTGAAAGTTCTGACAAGAAACCCTATTAATACGGAATATCCTTTGATGAAACCTCAAGAGGAATGGGCGAAAATTACTGTTAAAGATTGTCAGACTCTCATTCGTTCATGTAGTCGACGATGTGCAGCTGTAATAAAAAGCAAAGGACTAGTTACTAAATATTGATAGTTCACCATTTTTCTAAATGTTTCTAGTAAAATATTGAGTTGAATACATTTTTTCTCGTTTGTCTTAGTTTTGGACGTTATAAATTCAAAGAGAAAAGCTTTTCGTTCATAACTTTTTATTATCCTTCATACATGTTTGAAATTTTAACACAACATCTTGCTGGCTAATAGTGTGCAGAAGAAGAATAAGTACCTGGCATGGTTAGAGAAAAGTTAAGCCGTTTTGAAAATTTGTCCTAGTTTTGGACGGTACTATATGTTCTCTTTATTTATTTATTTATGCACCTAAGGATAAAATTCGCAGTTAACGAAGACTTTTCTAGTGAAATAGATTAAAATACCCATAGGCTGCTCAGTTGTAGAGTACGTTGAAGTGACGTCATTGATGACGTCACTTTTCGGTGCTAGTTTCACGTGAGTCCTCCAGTTACGCTCTTGGCTCCCTTAGAGAACTTATCGGCCATTCCGCTTCTTCCTCTCACCTGTCTCCAGCACCGCCGAGGAGATAGAACGAGAGCAAACCAGGAAGGAAGAGTACTACATATAAGGAACAGCTGACGAAGAACGCTCGTGGGAACGCAGAGTTTGGAAAGAAAAAAGAACTGTGCACAATTGTCAACAGAGGAAGAAAAAGGAGCAGGAAAAGACGCCGCCCGCTCTTGGAACCGGTGAGCTCAATAACGCATCAAGTACACCTTTGCTTTGCGCAATTGCACTGCCAACACAGTGAACCAAAAAGATCATTCAATAGCGAGTAGATATTTCGAATGGGATTAGTAAATTTTTTTCTTTAGAGCAGGAATGCCACGATAACACCCACAGTGACCCTTGGGGCGCTGTTAACCTGTCAAAGCGCATTTACACCCTGCATTTTCCTGTGCGCAGAACTTCGGTAGAACAGAGTTGGCAAACAGGGTTGCATCCTCGCTGCACGGATTTGTTTCTACTTCAAACAAGATTCAAGACCAAGCCAGCCGCCACATCACCTGCGCTGCTCATGAGGCAGGTTCTGGCGGAGGTTCACCGGTATCTTATAATTTTCAGTCAATGTGAATTCGGAAGACCGCAATTTTTTTCTTAACAAGGAAACTGCACAACAATCTAAAACCCTGACTGCATACTAGAAACAAATAACTAGTGTGAACCCAGCTCAACAGGTGAGAGAGGGGGGATGGGGGATGTAATATCCTCGCACTATAACTTGTCCATTGTTTTTTTTTAGTCCTGAAACACCGCAGCAAGTAAGTCTTTCTTGCAAGTCCTTTACAGCCTCTTTTCCGCAAAATCAAGCTGCAACCAATCTGTGGGTTGCCATAATTTTTCGTTATAGATTGATTGGTCTTGTATGGATCTGTTGAAATATATCTAGTTCCAGCTTCCTCACCCACAGCATACACAGTGATTCAAAGAGGAAGGAATCAAGTAGGGACATGCAGAATATTGAGAAACTTTGTACTCCTACACGAAGGATCAATGCGCATGGGAATATCAAGTTAGGAAATGCGACGAAAGAAAAAAAATAGAAAAGACCGTCAGATACGAGTCTATGTAAGAACTTATGTAAAATTGGTGCAAAAAAATGGACATCCCGAAGCCTAGTTAAGGTTACAGTAGCAATGAGAAGGCCATGGCCTTGGGTGAGCTACTCGCCACAACCTACGATTGGACACCTAACTAACCTGTTCGTATGCCATATTCCATGTCCCTGAGCAGTATATAAATTGAAAGTTTTAATGTTCAAGCTGTTGACATGCCCTTATGTACTGGGTACGAGTGGTCATACATTATCTCTTGTATAACCCTGTTCCTACGAACCAACACCTCAGCTGACAAGAACGTCAACCCATTCTCTTATGCAGTAAAAACCCTTTCACGTTGGAATAATACTTGAAACGTTGCTTTTTAGCAACATAACGAGAGGGAGAAACATGTTCTGTTATGAATTGCATGTTAATTGTTTGCTACTATAGACCATTTGAGCTTTTCAGAATAGTATCCATGAAATGGAATAAGAATCTTTCTCGCTTAGATTTATTGTTCTTAGTGTGGCCCATTTGCTAATTTTAACCAGGGATGGAGCCTCGCACGGCTAACACTGGACTGTTTTGAAGCCAAGAGTTACTGTATCGTAACTTCAAACGCAAATTTATCAAGTATCAACCACTACAACGTTGTTGATACTTAGGGAAAATATTAAGTAGAAAATTTTGGAATAGATAACGGTGCATGCAAAATGAGGTAGATTAGGTATTATAAGAAGATTTAAGCCTCCCTAAATAAGTATTAAGCTCTTCTAAGAGAGGAAAAGAAAGGGACATATAGTATGTCGATAGAAAAACGGAGAACCCATGCACGAAGGTGTTCCCACACAGAATCAACGCGCATGAGAACAGCAAGTCGGGAAAGAAGAGGAAGAACAGATAACAGTAAGGTCAGTAGGAGTATGAAAGTGGAAGGAAGCAAAGTGGGCACGAAAGACAGACGTCCCGAAGACATAACTAATGGCTAAGGTAACCTACACAAACCCCCTGGGGGCGCTACTCCCCATAACATAGGATGGGCGAACCAAATGAGGTGGAGAGAGAAAAGATAATTCAGAACAAAGCTTGACTAAAGTAAAAATTGAATGGAAGCAGTGTGAACAACTACAAATTGTGCATTAACCAGTCCCGAATCTAACCAAGCATGCTTTGATCCAGTTTATCGACTAAAATTTATTACAAATCTAGCCTCCATGCAAATTAGGCTGTGACATTATCAGAGTTCTGGCGCAGCGGGTAAAATAAATTTCCGACACGAACAGTGCAGTTAATAACCTAATTTAACAGCGGACGTGGCCAACATTCCATTTATAAAGCCAATAGCTGCCTTGTAAACAAAAAATATTCTGAATTACCGCGAGCGACCCCTGCAGGCGGTGTTTAAGTAAAATAATAGTTTTTCTTTTGATTATACCACTTCAACTTTTTACAAGAATACAAAAGAAATTGCACTGTACACACAGAAAAATAAAGCTATGGAGACGAGAACACACCTGAAAAAAGCTTTACAGGAAAGCACAGCTGAATCAAACTAGCAAAAGAGAAAACCTTCTCACTTATCAATACCAGTCCGGATACTACTCTACCGTCACGCTTGCCATGAAATAGTGCCACGCCAAAAATACATAGCGCTCTATTCATCTTAAAATTATTTGTTTCAAATTTAGCCAAAATTGAAATAAAGTAGTAAGTCTGCAGACCTCTACAGCTCAAGGCCGGGATGCACGAAACTTCACTAAGTGTATTTAGCTCACAGACTTTCATTCAACTTCAGAAAAATGCACTTTATGAGCTACGGGCACATGCACAAACGATTTTTGCTTTCCCGCCAAAAGAGATTTTCCTTTATTTTTGTTCTTAAGGGTGAAATAAAGAAACGGCTGCAGAACCAAAACATCGACGAAGAAGCATAACTAGTGCAAATTTGGTCAATTTTATATAATATTAACATTCTCCAAGTGTTTCTACAAAAGTATTTTAAAAATATTCTTTTAGCTTTGTTTACCCAAGCGCTCAACTGGCAGAAATTTTCTTGCCTGGCAACGTCGCGGGAGCTTCAAAGCAGTTAGGCTATCCATTTCTATTGGATACTGTCGAACACTTTGGGGTGCGAATGAAACTGATTTTACACTATAATCTTGTGATATTCCTTAATAGTGTGGGGGAATAACTTTCGTTGCTCGCTCAAAAATTATATAAAAGTACACAGCTCTGAAAGAAATGCCAAACGCCATTCCGAATAGCGGAACTTTTACTTAGGTTGACATTTTCACTACAGTTTTGGTCCACATACGGTACAATACCAAGAAAGAAAAGAGAAAATCTTCGGACACTTTGTAGTGGCTACGGGGAACAAAAGACTGTTCACGAGTCCCAACCGTCTTTTCAATTCGATTTCTCATCGAATAATGCGTTCTTTTGAGTCTTTTCAAACGCAGCGTTGAATATACGGTGCTCCATTCCGCAAACTGCTAGCTTAGCTAAGCATTCAGTTTTCACCACACGCACAGCTATAGAATTCTGTGTTTACATATAGGCTACAATGATTTTTTCACTATCATCCGTTTTTAGACTAAAATGTGTTGCAAGGCGCCTAAAACTACAAAATATGACATGTACTCCAGTCACGGCAGGAACGGAAGATATCAACTGATCGTCAGCGCTTTGTTTTCGCTTTCCATCGCCGATTGTAACGGAGGTTGTGATTGGTCGATGTCGACGCAGAAGAACCTAAATAGAGGGTAAATGCCTTTGAAATTGCTTTCTGCATTGAAGATTTGGTAGACTTGCGTTGTCTTCAGGTAAAGGCTATTTAGGCAGTATAAAGAAGAAATTCTGCCTTTTTTTAGCGTCGTCACGATCGTTTTATGCACCCTGGCCCAGGCTCCTGTAACCCACAAGAGTCTTCGTGCATACTGTCCTAAGTTTCAACCAAGGCTTCCTCGCCTGTCTAGGGCCTTGATTCTATGCCAGCTGAATTCTTGCAGACATACAATGTACAATTTATGTAAAAAAAACTGGCTCCGTTTTCACATGTTAAATTTTGTAATTTAAAGCTTAACAATACTTCAAGGGAAGGCAGCTGTACTTACTTTTAACGAAGACGCTGGAACACTGGCAGCTTCAAGGATTTCAGTGAATGTTTATTGAAAAAAATCTGCAAAATAAAATTGGCTGAAAGTAGTATAATATTTAAAAATTTCCACGTGCCGCTGAAAACAATACTTTGCTCATAAATTAAGAAATTACTTGAAATTTGTACGTTAATGTTTCGGCTTCCCTCGACACCCAAGTAATGTCATAAGAAAAGGCAAGGACGTGTTTGAAGTAGACATACTTGGAACCCATGTACAAGGGTGTTCTCACACAGGGTCAAAGCACATGAGAATAGCAAATTACGAGAGCCAAACTGCCGAAGGATGCATCATACGGGGCATGTTGCAATTAGACGCTTTCTATCACCCGCGAGCGAAGCGAAGAGCGGCGATGTTTTCGTTGAAGTTTTATGTCGCTTGGTCGGTCCACTCCCTCCCCCCCCCTCAAAAAAGAGGGGAGAGTTGAGCCTTTATTATCTTTTAGGCAGTCAGGTGGGATGACCTAGATGTGAAAAACTACAGTAGGCTGGCTATCAAAGATAACTGCGTTGAATTTGTAACTCTCCACCACTGGTGGCGATTTTTTCCCGAACCTTTCAGCAAGTACAGTCGCAAGACAGCCAATGACGTGGCAGATCACAGGCCACAGCGAGAGGGCGAAGAGTGATGGTTTGTGATGGTGTTGCACTCCGATGCGTACCTCGAAAGAACTATGTAAATTCACAATTTACGTGCTGTGAAGTTTGTTTTTCTAATTAATAGGCATCAATTAAGATGTGTGATGTACTTTAACTTCGTTGAGATGTGAGTAGCACGTGAAAATTGCTCGTGTGTAAGCGGTTTATAATGAGTGTATTTTATGTACATTATACAAATACTAAATGTCACCAAGCACTGCGCGCAATTGCCAGCAAATAAGTGAATTGAATCACTCGTGCATTAAATGGATGAGTTTGTTTTAAGCTATGTTAGACTAGGCCAGGTTCCAAAAGTTCAATGGAGAGATACAGAGATGCGTGCATAGCCATAAAAAATTAGAACATTTTCTTATGTACTACATAGGTTATGTTCTCAGTTCTGTATTTTATTTATAATTTGCCATGTAACTCTGTCTAGCCGTACCTAGTCTAACTTAGGCTAACGCAATCCTTGCTGAACCCCAATTACCATGGCATAGCCTACCCTATCTAACCTAAACATATCTGACTTAAAATAACATTTTTCTGAAACTGCCGATTCATCTCACTTATTGCCGAAGCAGTACGCTGGGTTCGGCTTCTTCGTTGTAGCATACACCCACACATTGTTTGTAGACACTCGTCAGTTGACACGGGAAATTGGCGACACATTACGCTTACGACGAATTAGGTTAAAAAACTGTTAAGGCACTGTACGTTCAAATCAATCACGAAAAGCGTTCTATATGTTCTCATATCCTTAACGATGCACTTGCATTGTACTCACACTATTCAGATGTACTATAGAGAAATGAATAGTTTCGATGTGTGATGAACGCCCTGCAACTTAAAACAGGTTCAAGGTAAGCTTTTGAGTGCAACACCATCACAAACCATTACCTTTCACTCTTCCCACTGCGGCCTGTGACCTGCCACGCCATTGGCTGCTTCGAGACTGTACTTGCTGCAAGGTTCAGAAAACAAAATTGCGGGTGATTGTCTTGCACCACGAAGCGTTCTAGTTTGAACTGTGTTACCCGTTCAATGGTGCGCCACAAGATTTCAGCGCCGCCCAACAGTGCTGCCGAATCTTCGGAAAGCTCAGAGTTTTATTTTGGCTGTATTTTAGAATAAAAAATTCGCAAAACTGCTATAAAAGCTAGAACTCATCGAATCTTCACAGTCCGAGATTTCTTTCATTATCGAGCACCAACCGACCACAATGTAATGTGTACAACTAAAGGAAATGTTTATAAACGAAGGCAGCGTTATCGAGCGCACAACCCTACAGTTTTTGAGGTTGTCATCGGCGTCACCCGGTGTTGCCCAATCTGGGTCGCATTTGAGGCCGAGGTAACACGGGTGACACCGAAGGTCTGTCTGATTGTAACAGGCCTCAGTTAGTATGAAAATTGAACGAAACAAAGTGGGTACGACAGAGTCTTCCTAAAGGCCTAGCTAAGGATAATTTAACCCATGAGAAACTCTTGGGACGTGGCTCCCCGTAACTTAGCATGGGATGGGTGAAACTAGCCCTACGGCTCCTATATGCTCCCAGAGGAATCAAAGCATCAAGAATGAAGAGAGAAAATTTGAGTGATGACAACGCTACTTCCTCACGCGACTGTACGTAATGTGAGCACAAGCTTGTAACCTTGAGTTTCTTGGTCCCGGTATCTGAGTTCCCAAGCTTATATTCATTACGCTATTATGATGCTACACCAGGAAATTCACGCAATTCCTAGCGTATACTCTAGTTACTTGCCTGCACTTTTGCAAAACTAGGTGAAAGTTTTTCATATCGCACACAGCAGGTATTCCAGTAGGTTCTTTAGTAGTACAGGTACGTTGTAGAGTAATGAGCTTGTAGTAGTTCAAACTTCCCTAACCCCTACTCTGCATTAGAATGGCTAAGACCCACATTGAGGATGTGACGAGCAAGGCCATGTTCGACTGGGCCCCGAAATTAAGCTTAGCCTTCACATCTTCAAACCTTTAGACAAAACCTTCGGCTGAGTCGCTTTGAATAGTGTTAGGAAGGGTTTGAAATACGGGATTCCGTTGGAGCCTGTTAAAAATGCCCTTTCAAGAAGCAAGAGAGTGCCCGCACGCCGAATCGACGCGATGTGATCCAAGGCAATCCTAAGCGATGTTGAAAGACCCCCGCACACAGTGGCAACACGAAGCAATGCTCAAGGACGCTGAGGCTATTATTCATGTAATTCATTCTTTAATTATTAGAAGATATTGCTTCAACTAAATATTAACACGTTACACAACCTTCATAAAAATATTCTTGGATTATTACTATCTAATATTCCATTATTTGGCTGCTTTCCGTCGCATTTTTTAAAACCATCAACTTTGCATTTAACAACCGTATATTTAAATTTTGAGAGGAAAATTTATAGTGATACATAATCTCTTTGTATTGCCCAGGATTTTTGACAACGGCGGAATTTATAAGCCTCTATATAAAGATACATATATGCATGCAATTAGTTACTTAGTTATAAACTTTGTTTAACCTCCGTAGCCGCAACTTAGGCGTTCCAACCGAGATGAGTGTGTAGTATTTAAATACCACATAATTTGTCGCGTGGCCTACGTGCGCTACTACGGGCAGGAAATAAGGCGCAAAGCATAGAAGGAGACACTCGAGTGGTCGACCTGTTTCACGGCCTTCCACACGAAAGAGATGAGAAGTCCCGTGGACTAGGTACGCTATATCGATCGACAGCCCACCTCGCGGAACAGAAAAGGAAATAGAGAACCTACCTAACTTTACAAAACTAACCTCGTCAGCAGGAACTGCGGCCAGATGCTATATCCCCTGCGGAGAAGGCACTCGGGACCCTTGGGTGCGTGATGCCCAAACATATTGTGGCAGGGAAAGGGCCCGCCACAATATGCCCCTGAATGCATATATGCATGCAAGCATACTTACGTCTATGCATCAGTAAATGCATTTACACACGTTTTGATAGTAAAAGTGCACCGATACTAAAAAATCGCTTAGCGTTTCCTAGGATTTTGTGACACTGCTACAACGATTGCGCTCCTTGTTGCGTCGCGTCGCTTCAGGGTGCAAGGGGTCAGGCGCTGCTCCATAGGAAAGACTGGGAAATTTAGCAGTCACAACTGCCCGAATCGCTTGCCTCTGTGTGTAGGATTACTATTTAATGAGATAGGATATAACAGAACAGCAAACTGATCGCTTGTGTTGCGCAACGTTGAGCAACATCGCGTCGCCTCTGTGTGCGGGGGTCAGAATTATTTGCTTAGGATTTAATGGAGAAGTACGGGCAAAAGCAAAATCGCGTCGCATCGCGTCGCGTATGTGTGCGGGTACCCCAACTGAGTTTTTGGACGTCTCAAGGGTCAATGACAAACTCAATTCAGCTGGTGGAAGCCACTGCACGTGTGTGAAATTTCAAATAAGTCAAGCCATCAAGGCTCCTTTTGGTGCCCAATCGAGCACGCCATTAATCGAGCAAAATATGAGAACAATCGGGTCAATAGGTTGAAAAATTGGAAATGGTACTGGGTTATTCGCTTGAGTGAGTCTCCCTAAGCATTCTCGGCGCTTCAGGAGAGGGAAATCAGATTTCGAGCAAAGGAGGAACACGATCACCAAGTGGCGGGAAAGGGCTAAAACGTGATGAAAGAAAACTGAAGACAACGAAGATGACTCGAAGTAGGAAAAAAGGAAGGTAGCTAAGTGGGTACCTAGAAAACCTTCCCAAAGGTTGGGCTAATTTAGTCATTTAGTCTTACCTTCATAGAAAAAAAGTAAGAGACCAACATCTGTCACAATGATGCACCCGGGAACGGAGGATCGCAGAGCTTGAAAACACGTTATCGACGAAACGAAACTGCAAAAAAAATAAACTCTAGGCACCCAAGTAAGGTTAATCCAATTGCCAAGCAAGAACCTAGTGATGAGGGCGGAGGGGTGTCTCCCCCTCGCCTAGGGTGGGCAAAACTGATGTAAGGTTGTGGCCCAGAAGAGTTGTTTTAGTAAACAACTCGTGCTAAGGCCGTGTTTACACGTCATTCATATCAACGCGCCCACTCCTTCACTAGTCCGAATGTTTTGCTGCACTGTTGGCAGCATAACCTTGTGTATCCCTCATTAAGTTATTAAAATTATATAGCGCCAAACCGGTTTCTTCGTCACGAGTCACCGAGTAAGTTAGGGATATCTCTTCAAACTTAAATTTCACTCTCCGGAAACTGCACTTTTTTTGCTGTTGCTAAGGCACAGTACACATTGGGACAAGTGGGTGAGCGAACGCGTTGACATGAATGACCTGTGATCTCTCCCTTAGATCAGACACCGAAAACTGTAATATAATAGTTTTAGCACAAGATTAACCATATCTTATTTTTGCGAGATCAAATATTCATGAAACTTCGAGGGAAATCGTGACCGCTTACGGCAACACAGTTGAGTTTGTTTACATTTTGTTGCGTCTCCCGATTGACAACTCTTTACATTTTTCTCTTCTGAGGTGTAGGACAATAAAAGCTACTTGTCTATTCTACTAAAATGGGACGTGGAAAAGGTTTTACTAAAGAGGAGAAAGAAATTCTCATAAAAGAAACTGCTACAGGCACCCCTCCTGATGTTATTGCCCGAAAAATAGGACGCCATATTGACACAGTGACAAGATTCTTGAAGGACTTTCATGATCGAAAAAACGATCAGACGCTGGGCATTCAAGGACTGTTACTGATTGACATGAAAAATGTGATTTTTTTCAGCTGCGTAAAAGAACCGGACACACAAGTAAATCAATTCTTATGGCTGCTGGGTTTCCTGAAGTGCCTACAACCACAAGAACAGACATCCGTCGCTTCTGTAAAATCCCCTCTGAAATTGCCTCCTCTGACCAAGAAATAAAATTTTGAGGATGGAATGGGCAGAGAAATGCATGAAAATCAACATGAACCATGTTCTTTTCACCGACGAAACTCGGGCAATCGTTGATTTACTTCACGGGTGGGGTAAGGACTGGGTGCGACCTGGAGGTGAGTGTCAACGTGTAGAACCAACAGGAAGGTGGTATGAAAATGCTGGTATCCTTGGGGATTTACTTGTAGGTCCGGTTATAGTACCTGATTGCGTGAAAATTTCATCTGCTTCATATTGCGACTTGTTAAAGGACGCCTAGGTCCCTTGGCTGGATGGCATACCCCTTCCGTTGCTTCGAAACTATTTTCGTTAATGATAATGCGCATTCTCTCTCTACCGGTACTACCACAGCATTTCATGATTCTTTGGGGTTCCATGGGGAGAAGCTGATGGTTTGGCCACCGTGTTCACCTGATCTTAACCCAACTGAAAACTTCAGGGCCCTTCTGAAAAGGGAAATTTACGCAGATGAAAGGCATTACAACTCAAAATCTGTCTTGTGGGATGCTGTTGCTGCAGCAGCAAGGGCAGTTTCACCTTCTGCAATAAACAAAGCAACTGGCTGCATGGATTCAAGGATTAATGAAGTTATTTAATGTCACAGGGGTCATGTGGGCAAACAAGACTCAAGTCATTGAAACTTTCGATTAATTATTTCTTGTACAATGCATATTTTTCTCATATGTTTATTTTTGCTCCTTTGGTGATCTAAAACTGTGAATACATATATTTATTTAGTCAGAAAGCTATTACCGCCGCTCAGTGAAATTAGTAAAATAAAAAAATTCGAGAACTAGCATGATTGGTAGTTTTACAATTTACAAGCGCTATAAGCATCATAAGTTTAACTTTGTGAAATTTAGACGGAAATTTATAGACAAATAGTTGAGATGTGATCAATTTTGCGATAAAGCTATTAGTTCCGTTCTAAGTGCACGTTAGTTTACTTCTCCCAAGAAACCACTCTGCGGTTCAAGAGAATATAGTAGCATTTCAATAGAAACTTACAGCCCCAGTCCATTCACAAAGCAGTTTATAAACTGGATCAATGCGCATGAACACAAGACTTGAACGAAAAGGATGTGCTTGGATTTTTGTTCCGCTTTATTCCAAGGTCCACGAATTTTTACGCTTTTGAGAAACTTTACCATTTTCATCGTACACGAGTCTCAAAGTCCCCCTTAGTTCACGTAGCAAATCTGCGAGGCCTATCGTCACGAACCCTAGTTACAGGCGTTGCTACACGTTTAAATGCTTCACCCAATAAGTAGAGCTGATGTGCTGATATTAAAAGGTTTTCGAAAAAGGAGACTCTTCAAAAGTAATCTCGTGTAATTTAATAAACACAAGGCTTTGTTAATCAGGGTGGCTCCATTTTTTACATTTACCACAGGGAACCTATTGCGGCAAAAGCGTCAGCTGGTGAGAACAAAAAATCTTAAATGTTCATGCTCAAATGTCTATACTCTCCAAGTGAATTCAAAGTGGAAGATCCTTTATAATGAAGAATAATGCGATGGGACGTACACATTATTGTAGGGACTGTTAGAGACTGGAAAGCTTGGGCCTATGGGGTCAAAGTTCTTGCGATTGAAAATATACAGTTCGTGACAAAACTGTCAATTTCTCTTGCATCCTAAAATTTCTATGCAGAGCACTATTTTTCAGTGCCTTTTACAGAGAAGGTATAAAACTGGGAAATCGTAAGTTCAAGTCCAACCATTCTTTTCAGGTTTCAAGGTGGATATGTATGCATGTATTTCATCGCAATATCTGTGTCATTCTATTCACTAATAAAGTTACAGTTTCGTTTTCACTCTGTACTGCGCACCTGCAGTTAGATTAAAGTGAATCCCTTTTCATGATTTTGTTTGCGGCTGCAAGAGTGGGAGTTTGCGTAGAATGTCACCGATGAACGTTAAAATTGGTGATTACATCCTTCTACTAGGCTCGTAGAGCTCAAACATCGAAGCAACAGTTTATTTATAATATCTATGTCCTACACGAGAAATCCTCAAATTTTATTATTAGCTAACTAACTAGCTATTGCTTCTGTATTAGAAGTTTGTAGAAAAGCTGGCCGAGAAGTTTGTGCAAACTTAAAGAAGTTCGAGAAATGAGAGAAGCCAAAATTTGGTTGTGATTGTGTAGCAATAAGTCAAGAGGTTGGGTTCTAGATTAGAAGGAAAGTTTTGCAGTTACAGCAGCTTTAAAGGATTGTTTATTTCATGCGGCAAGTAATGTGGATCAATTAGCCTTTCAACCAACAATAGATGAATATTATTCATTTGAGTTAAATCAACACGATGAAGGATGAAATAGTGCACTTGAATTTATGTTCAACTGAATAGTATGTATCAACATCAAAATTTTCGAAAAATTAACTAGTTTCCAAAGAATTTGATTTAATATTTTTTAAATCACGAAGTTTTTAGTTTTCACTGATCTCCAAAGATTTGGTAGCAGAAAAATGTATCGGAGCCGTGAATTTTGGTTCCACATCAAGAGAGACAAGATCTCAGACCACGGCGTTCAAACCTCAATTAAATTTCAAATAATTATCTCCCTACTTTTCATTGTTATCATTAAGGCTTTAATTTTCAATTCCCTTGACGGAGCAAAAAGAATATACAAAAACTAATTTGTAAAATCTCCTTTCAGGGTCTTCGAAACTAAACTATATACATTTGCTCACCCTGCTCTCCATGCGCAGGTAGTAGAATATGCTGTGTACAATTGCGAGAGCAGTGATCCTATCGTACTAGGCTTTTTACCATATCTCCCGCTTAGTAGTCTGAACAGTTTTCTTTTGTCTTGATGAACAAATGCCGACAACCACGTTAAAAAATGATTTTACAACAAGGAACTTAAAATTTGACTAATCGACGATGTTTCATTTAGTCTAGTGTAAATTTTTGCTAATACTACATCAACATCCAAAATAAACTAGTTCTCTTTATTCACTCTCTACCTCCAACACCGATTCATATACGTGCGGCAGATGCAAGGATTTGAAAATTCAATTTGAATAACACACTGAATATTTGTGTAAATTTATTTATCTCGAACCTGGATCGGACGTTACGGCAATTTTCATCATTACCATGCTAACTTCGCTTCAGAGATTCTATACCATCATGCTGGTAGATATTTATCAGTTGTAAGCGAATTTCACCATAATATGATCAAACATATCTATGCATTTTTTCAAGCTGCTAAAAATTAGAGGCATTTCAAACGTGGCAATTGTAAGGCTATTTTTAATTGGATGTTGAACTGAGCTTTTTGGAAATGAGATTCGGGTAGGAAACTGAAGTCAGAGGTAGCTAGAACAATCCGTGGCGTAAGAGAGCGAGGGAAACATTTCAACGCCGCCATTTTTTGATGGTCAGCTAAATTTTTTTTTTTGTTGCATTTTTCACATCTCGGCTAACCCATCTGACTATCGAGGAAAAAAATTATGAACATTACTAAACTTTTCCCTCTTTTTGCATGGACAGACTAATATGTATAGTTAAATTTAAGTTTTCAACGAAAACCTTATCACCGCTCTCTGCTTCAGAGTGATAAATAATCACTTTCATTGGGAGAAATTATTTGCCCACAATTAGGTGAACTAAAGGCAATGATTCGCAAGAGAAATTTGTACCATTTTCAGTCTTATTCATGATATTACAAAATCATTATAAGGTCGAAAATATATGCTAGTCCCAATGCAATACGATGGCAAGATTAACTTTACAACACCGAAAATTAAAACAAAGAAAAAAGTCGAACTGTAGCAAGTGCTTACACTCAACGCGACATTATAATATATCTGTTTTAGCACCACACCCACGCCATACGTGATCTAAGCAACGAGGCTGTTAATTATATCGCATCAGTATATCAATGTTTTATCTCTGCATTCTTGCCGGAATGACGCTGGCGGCCGAGTGCGCCATTACTGGCGAAGAAAAGGCGCAAAGCATCTCCAACATTACTTGGCTCGGTTAAAGGAATTCGCTCAGCCATGCGGCACAGAGAAAGAAACTAAAAATTCAACGAGAAGACCGAAGCAAGAAAGCCCACGTGCGGAGGGTCCCTTCCGTGGCTTCCCACACGAGAGCAAAAAGGAGTCTTGGGATGAGTTGCTTACCACTATCCACCGGCCCATTTTACGGAACAGTAGGGAAAGTATTGAGGCCTACCTAGGATGGCAAACTGACTTTCTCAACAGCAACTGCGACCAGCTGCAATATCAACAGCGGAGAAGGCACTTGGGATAGCCTCTGGGTTCGTGAGGCCCATTTATATTTTGACAAGGATAGGGCCCGCCAGAATATACTTGTAAGGGCCTCAGTCTGACTCCTGATTCAACAAAATTGGAAGGAATCCTTTTTGCTGTCATCAGGAAGAAAACGTTCCACATTATGATCCGCAAAAGCTAGATAAAGATTATGCGAGTTATATAAACCTCCCTTGACAGAAGTAGGGAGGTCCAAGACAGGAAAAGGACAAATAGCATGTCGACAGAAACGTGGAACCCATGTACGAGGGAGTTCCCATAGACACAGGATAAACGTGAATGGGAACAGCAAATCGAAAAGAGGAAGATGTACTACAATAAAGCAAGAGGAAGAGTATGAAGTTGTAAGGAAGCAAAGTGGGCACAAAAGAAAGATGTACCGAAGGCCGGCTGAAGCTGAGATAACCTACCCAATCTCCCTGGGGCGCTGCTCCCCATACGATAGGATGGGGGAACTAAATCAAATGGCCCATCAGGAATGAATGAAGAGGAATTTTTTGTAGTTATTCAAACAGAACGAAGAAAAATTTTATGTAATAAATGTCGTGTTTGAATGGCTTCCAGTCGTAAAATGTTACAAACATTGGAAATATGCGTCAAATATAAAATGTTTAGGATCGTTCCTCAATAATTACTCTCGAATAAGTAACTTTCTCTTCTGCGATTTAAACTTGTCTCAGCAGCAAGACCATCAGTGCTCGTAATAACAAATGCAAACCCTAACCCCAGTCATTTCACATGGTCTTCCATGTAAGAAATATTGGGGACACAGGACAAGTCAGATAAATTCCATCTTAGTCCTTTAGCGATTGTCTAGTACTTTTATATCTGTGGTTCCCAAAGTTTAGTTTCTAGAGACCCCTGTGAATTCGCCCCGAAGCACACGCACCCCTTTCCCCCCCCCCCGTAATTAAACTGGCATTAACGTAGCACATTACATACTGAATGAGTACTGTAAATGTCTATGGCTTCCAGGCTATTGCTTTTCAATTAATATAGAACGGCAGAGGCATAACTACATACGCTAAACAATTACTCATGTCAGTCTCGTGGCATCGCAGCTCAGCCCAGTATTCACATACAGCGAGTTTTTACATTCAACTCTAAAATTATTTTGACTCATCATAAATGACTATTTGCATTGAATGATTGTTTTGCACAGGCTACGCTGTTCTCACCGGTTTTGAAAAAAAAAATCAGTCAAAAGCATTTAGGGGTAGCTATGCCATAGCTAAAATTTTCAAATGTCAATAAATTTATATAAATTATCTTGAGCTGCTTAAACTAACTTACATTTTTCCTCTTATAGCTTTAAAATATTCCGCAACTTTTTATAAAGCATGGGATACAAACAATATTGTCACGGAAGCTTCAAACACCATGCACCAATATGGGGCCCGTAGGTTCATACGCACCCCCATTCGGAACCAGTGGGAGTGATAGAACGTCAGCCATTTTTATGACGCGGCGAGTAACAACGAAAACTCGAACATTTTACAAGTCATGAATTTAGAAAGTGTCGATTAAAACTATCGTAATATTCAAAAACTATCCAAGCGTTCTTTGAAGAAAGCAATGTGGCGTTCAGTAACCATTGCCAAAAGTCACCAACTTTTATTGACGCCGATAATTTTTCACCGAGAATTTATTACGTCGTTAGGTTGTGAAACCGCAGGTACCGTCTACCCAAATCAGGAGTGAAAGTGGAACTTTGCAAGTCTACTTCGAAAATGTATTGTTATCGGATATTCTTCCACATTATCTACATTTCATGACAACATTTTTATGGTTCTCCCCGCTCGAACACTAAAATTTAATGGCTTCATTCTGCTAGACCCAGTGTATTGAACACGAGTCATTCAATCACAGTCGTCTTAAACCCTACTTTCGAAAACCCTGAGCTCAGACTTTTGGAGGCCCGAGGGTGTAAACAAACTTATCCTCGCTCCAATAGCTTCAATTTTGCCGAAAGTAACTCTGCTAACTGAAAAGTTTCTGTAAAACAAAAGTACTGTACTGTCACTGAAATCATTTACGGCCCAAGAAGTTTTGGCTTTAAAATTTCATTTCTGGAGACCCCATATACGCGCATTAGGGACAATTGACCTACCGGACCGAACGTTCCTACACCAACCTCCCGATCTTCATCGGTACGTGTAATGTGAACTGCACATTGACAACAGTTTGCCTTTTCTAAACTTCATTAAAACTAATGAAAATAGAAGGAATAATTTACAATCCCCATGAAGTTTTACAGAGGAATTAAAATGGCATTGAGGCATCATAGTTTACTAAGCATACCGTGAAAAATATGCGACGGTTCTTCAACTTTTGGGGCCCAGCAGCTAAATTGCAGTTTTAGCTCCTGCGGTGATCTTACTTGTTTGCCGATTATTATTACAGGTAAATTCAGCTGAAGCCGATAAAAATCCCAATGTAAAATTAAATTTCTAGAGTGAATGGGGAAGGGGACTACTAAAACCACATAAACATGCGACCACCCTATTTATTTCCGACAACGATTATCTCAAGCTCTCAAACTCACCAGAAGCTGGTAAACTTTCTCTTAAGCAACCCTTGTCTTCGAGTTTTTAAAATGAAATCTGAATAAACCTTAAAAACTTGTATGCATAAACTGTCCATTTACAAAAATTGTCATTACTTTGGCGTCAGCTATTTAATGATACTGTACATGCAGTGTTGAGTTCATTTACAATCCCGTGTTCGAGAATGCGTAAAACTCAAATTTCAGAGCAGACTAATTTGATATTCTCTATTGCGAGCGTAACTGCTGCATTATTATATTCCTAGTCTTACCACCGCACCCACGTCATATTACGTGGGCTAAGCAATGAAACTATTAAGTCTCGTTATATAAAAATCTCAGCCGATTACGCTCGAGCAATGATACAAAACAGCTTAAATATGAATAAAAAACTATTCATTTCCGACGGCTGCGGCCTTTGAAATTCTGTTTAGCACGTTAAAATATACCAGAATAGTCTTAAGTTTTGTGTTGAAGGGGGGGGGGGTGAAGGAATAAAGCAATTGTAAAATTCGCTTTAAGGACCACCATGCATTTTTTATATTTTGAATTCATATAGGTAGGTACAAGGGCCCATTTTAAGAAGTTTTCCACGAATGAAGTTTTTGCCGCAAATGCATACTTTGAGATATTAGACTTCTGAAGTTCCAATTACGAGCCGCTATTACGGCCATGTCGCGCGATCTAGCAACAGGTGGTTTTCCAACATGGCGGTGTAGCGCGTATTGCTTTACACATTTGGTATATTTCTCATACGATATTGGCAGAACCAGGCCTGACCTAACCTATATTAGTAAGTCACGTTGCTGCGGGAAAAAAAGCATAGCAAAGAAAATGACACTATGGGGAATTCGAAGTGAAATGGCTATCTCGAAAAGTAGATAGGCACTTGCGACAGAAACGTCCTTCATGAAAAAGTCAATATGGGTCCTACCTATATAAGATTCCAAAATATCGATTATGCATGAAGGTTCAATATTAAAATACCTTACATTACATAGCTTCTTGTTCTTCATTCTAAGAATCTTCGTCATCCTACCAGTCCAGCAAAGTTGAGAATTTCACACTAGGGTAATGTCTCAATTACCGAATGCCTTTCTATTACCGAACGCAATAAGATTCCTACCTATATTCGGCAATAGATGGGCATTCGGTAATTGAGACATTACCCTAGCATCATCGTTGTGAAATGGTTTGATACAGTCTATATATTCTAGGGAACAATCGGCGCAACCTACATCCATCGCAACAGCCATTTCTCTACTGGTCACGCCTACACGGGTCGCGGCGTCGCGCCAGACGCAGGTCGTAATTCTTTTTCTTCGTCTGTACGTCCCTACTATTCCTACCCAAGTCATTCATGAAAAAATGTCTTAAAAATTGGCCCTTCCACCTTTGTATTGCTTCAAAATATAGAATTATGAAGCACAACCTGGTTCTGCTAATACACTACAAAAAATTATAAAAACCAGTGTACAGCGACAGCGCGTTGCGCCGCCATATTGGTCAACAAGCCTGCCGCAATGTATGACGCTAAAGGTAAAGTCAACTTAGACCACTTAGTCAACTTCAAAGCCAAATATCTTGATAACCAAGCATTTGCGGCAAAAACTCCATTCTTGAAAATTCTAAAATAAGGCCTACCTAGATATGACTACAAAATATCGAAAATGCATGACTGTCCTATAAACGAATTGAACCAGAAAGGTTTACAGGGTTTTTGATTAAAAGTACGGAGCCAACCGGTGATTGCACATTAAAAAACATAACTTTCATTCGTGAATCTTCCCATTTCCGTCTGAAAATATGGACTGTATGCGCTAAATGGTTAAACCGGATGCATGGCTGCAATCTAATGCGAAAAATGGTAAAAGGTTAACATCACAATTAGGCTGCACTGCACGGAGAAAAATGTAAATTGCCACGCAGCAAATCCCCCACCAACATCTCGAACAAATTAAGCGAAACTGCGTAGAAGCTGAAGCTGGCCGCAGTAGCGTCCGCCCCGCAGATAAGAATTGATCTTTTTCGCCCCCTTAACGCTTTAAAGAAATGTGGACGACCGAGCACATTTCAAAAGAAACTTACTGGCTGTGGAATGGCGCATGGAAACCACACAATCGAGCTTTTGTCCCGCAAATTTACAGCTTCATAAAATATCCGCACTCGCTAATAATTTTCAGCGGTAGTAAATCCTGTGAATCGTTCTGATTTACGTGCACAATTGTCTCGAGAGCAGCTCTTCTCAAGTAGCCCGGCATCGCTCGAGCAGGAGAAAATGAACATTTGTACGGCCGTCCTCTCTCTCCTTGCTGGGGCACTCGAATTAAATAATTAACTTCTTTTCGGAACTCAAGTTGACCTTTCCCCAAAGTGCAAGAACTTACAATGAAGCGGCTCTCAGCGCAGGCAAACTTCTAAATTAAAATTCAGTCCCTCGGGGTGCTCTGGCAAGGTGAAAATGGTGTACCTCTAGTTCGAAATGACTCTTTTTGTTCCTGTCCAGATTGAACTTTGGGGTGCCCACTTTGTAGTTATAGTTTTATCTTTTTAACAAATAAATTTTCTGTAAACTTTCAATACGTTAGTAATTTTTCTGTGGTGCAAAACGTGTGAATGACTGCTCAAATAACAATAATTTCTATATGGTATTTTGCCTATATTAGTGCTTATGGTGATTTTGTAATATGATTATGATTCTTGTAAGATGATTATGAGTTTACTGAACGTGACCTTATACACAGTCAATATACAGGCTCCTAAAAATAAGAACGATGCAATGTTAATTGAGATATCCGTTGACCATTTTATGATTCCCACAATGCGATATGAAAATCAGAACCGCTATAGAGATATATTGGCAATTCCAACTCATGTCAGGGTAGAAGTAGATAGTAAGGTAACTAAATTTTAAAACTTGCCCCCTCTCCAATAGAAAGAATATGTATTTCAAGGCGCAGTTCCCAGAATTGTTCCTATTGGTTTTCATATACCTTGTGGGTCTTCGGACAAAGTCCAGGTGACATTTCTCACATTATCTCGCTAGGATTCTACTAAGAACACCTCAGTATCCACTCTCCTATATAGAAACAACTTTAAGAAAAACACGACACAAAACCCAGCAAGAACAATTGGTACCAGAACAAGGACAAAGCAATACTCTTCACTGCCACAGCCTTGACAATAACCATGTAAAAAAATCTAACATACAGTCGGAATAAATTATATTAGAGCAATACCAGTTCAGTACATGCCGGAAAACAGGAGCTAATTCTCTGCACATTCTGATTGTGTTGGTAGAGAGCAAGTAGAGAATAAAGAGAGTTCTTACTGGATAATGGAGAATTGAGAAACAAACATCAAATTAATATGGTATCAGGGAAGATAAAAAATGATCTTCATTGTTACACCGATATTAGCAATGGCAACGTGAGATCGTAACGCACGTGGGACCAAGCTAGAACGGAATAAGAAAGCTCCGGAACAAGGGCGAAAAAGAACTAAAGTCTCCTTGCCGCATGACCAACTGGGAAAGTCATATGCACTGGTCAATACTGCCCATGAATTGCGACTGCAGGCCCCAGGAAGCAAAGAGCGTAACGGGAGGACTCACGAAAAATTAGCACCAAAAAGTGACGTCACATCGGCGAATCTATGGCTGAGCAGCCTAGGAGTATTTTAACTAATTTCACCAGAAAAA
>LQNS02000211.1:7871994-7887844 GCA_001587735.2 Parhyale hawaiensis | reverse complement strand
TGAGGTCCCACACCTAAAACACTTCGACTCGCCGATGTGATGTAAATTTGCTACGTGCGGTCACAGCTATGTTTTATTTCAGTCCTATTGAGTCCTCCCGTTGCATTCTTTGCTTCCTGGCAGGCCCAGAGTAGTGCGCTGCTGCAGTCGATCACAGATGCACTGTCCGAGCCGTAATATATCGTTGTGTTGACGGAAGGCTCGTTCGACCGGTGTGATCCCCCCCTCTCAATCATAAGGCTAGTGCCTAGAGTGACTATGAATTATAGAAACAATGACAGTACACTCCGAAGCGTGATTACTTTTACTCCATGCTTAGGATCGAGCGTTTATCATATGACAATAAGCGAGTCAGCAATCGTAGTCACTCCGCTGCATTATTACCACATATATATCACCCATGGTATTCTATGTAATTATCATTATTAAAACTTCACGCTTGAGCTCCCACGGACAGGTAATACAACCCAAACGAAGTACCTTGCACCACCGGGAAGTCCAAAACGCTGCTAAAGAAAATCCAGCAAAAAACCAATAACAGCTGACTTAAACGCCTGCAGGCCAATACGACTAAAAGCTGATGCCGGCAAGAAATTCTAAACTTTAACCGACCAGGGCACGAAGCACCGACCGAAATGATTAGTTCGACATCGAACATCCTCCAAAGTGAAAGAGTGCGCTCCGCACGCGGCACGTGTCTCTCTCCTAAAGACCTTGAGGGCAAGGAGAGAAGAATAGAACCAATGAATCTCATTGTTGTACACCTTACAAAACATAGCTTGGCTACCCTTCTCCTGAGGGTCAGGTTCACCAGATCATCATCAGCGCACAGCCTGCTGGCTGAACCAGATGCAATTGAGTGTAAGCAGCTGATGCCCAGATTGGTGAGCAATACTCCTACACACTCAGTACACAGGCAGCAAAAACCACAAAAATATCCGCGGACAACCTCACTGTCACCAAACACAAAATTCACCTAACGCAGGAGCCCAAACTTAGTAGAAGCACGTGGCACCAACCTCCTAAAATGCGGCTCAAAAGTAAGCTTCTTATCAAAGACAACACCAAGAATCTCCAAGGAGCTAGACTCCTGAATCAAAGTGTCATCAATCTCCAGTTGGGGATGCTGCGGTACAGGTGTCCGAGACCGACTGATAATCATCGACTTGGTCTTACTGGTATTCAGCTCCATACTCCAGGCCGAGCACCATGCACTAATGCGTGACAAATTCCTATTCAGAGACTGGGCGACAACATTACGCAGGCGAGGAGCAGGTATCACTGCTATTAAAGTGGAATCGTTGGCATAGATGATCATCGTATTTTCAAGCGAAGAGAACATGTCACTAGAATAGAGAACGAACAACAGCGGGCCAAGCACACTGCCCTGAGGGACACCAGACACCACAGTGACTGAGGCGCTCAAAACGCCGTCAACAGCCATGCTCTGCTTTCGCTTAGAAACGAAATCGCGAATGATTGACAGAACCCTTCCACCCACACCAAAGGACTCTAGCTTGTATGATTGACCCCTGTGGTCAATCTTGTCAAACGCCGCGCTAAGGTCCAACTGGACAAGGCGTGCCTCCGACCTACAATCCAGCGCAGACTGTAAATGGTGTGACACCGACAACAGAGAGTCACAACAACCCAAGCCAGCTATGTATGCAAACTAACCAGCAGGCAGCAAACCCGGAACTTCAGCGAAACGACCAAGCTTGTAAGTGAGATCTTAGCGTGCACAGAACAAAAGGAGAACTGTACAGGAACATGGACGTGGAAAAATAGTCTAAACTTACGTTGCCTAAATGATGTTAGCACTGTCATTATTGCATTGCACAAATGTGAAATTCTAGCGCCCTCAGAGCAAAAGGAGAACTGAATAAGAGCAGGTCTGCGCCGGAACGAGGATGAGAAAGAATACTCTACACTGCCTCAACGACGTCAGCAAAGACATTACACAAAAGTGAAATCCTAACGCCCTCAAAACAAAAGGGGAACTGAACAAGAGCAGGTCAGTACCGGAACAAGGACGGGAAAGAATACTCTATATTGCCGCAACGATGTCAGCAATGGCAATATAAGAAAAGAGAGATGAGGAGACCCTGCAATGGGTGCCATGATCTGCCCTAACTGCCCCACTAAAATGCACTCAGTAGCTCATCTGAAAGCCATCAGGGACGTACGCACGACCGCTTCGCTGTCTCGAGCTGGGGTGCGCGGATCTACAAATTCTCTTTTGTTTCCTAAACGGAAAGCTAGAAAATTTTTTGAGAAAAGCTCTTACTGCTGCCGCTAGTAGCTTCGATATCGGGTGAGTGGAAATGGCATTAGGTGTTTTGTGATATTCGTTGCCCAGTTGTCTTTGCGATGCGATTTGGTTGTTTTGCAAAATTTAGGCATTAGGTGTTATAAAGTATTCATTTCCCGTCTCTTTAGTGATGTGATGTGGCTGTTTTGAAACATTTATTTTGAAGACGCTTTTATAATGAAGATTGTTGAAAATACCGGAATAATTAAAACTAATTCGTTCTCGGCTTCTGTTTGACTTCTGAAAAAATTCGAGTAACGAATAAAGTGTACGGAACATATTACGATGTTTGTTCTAAAGGACAAATTTCTCCACTCGCATCGCTTCTCTAGTTAAGGGAAGTGCTCTCGACTAAAGAATGCCTAATTTTTGCTCAATTTAGTAACAAATAATTTAATTCGATTTATAGGTCACTGGAAACGAAGGGCAGGCCATAATAATATCTGAAGAAGAGTGTAGTTCTGCTCACTTTCTATATTTTTTTCTTGGAAATATACCAGTCTGCCGCGTCACCCACGTACGTCCAGTAAAATAGCCAACTTGTGGACAAGGCTGACGGACCGTCTCATCATCCTTGATCTGCAGACTACACTGTACTTTACTGCCCGCTTCGAATCACAAATAGATTTTATGACTTTTGAATGAATATTAGTTAAATGTTTTCTAATTAGGGCATGAATATCAAAAGAAGCAAACTGTCCATGGCAGGGCAATGGATGACATTAATCAGTAAGAAGCATAAAGCTATCAACGTGAGTCAGTGTTGGGCGACAGTCCTTGAATTTTGTAACATCATAAATAAAACTTAATAGTGTTAAAACTGATCACAATAATTATTGATGTTGTCTCCCACCAATGGGGTCTTTCCTGTTTGGCGGACTCCTCCAAAGTCAATTTTACTTAAGACTATTTTATGTATTTTTGTCTGTCGAATACGAAAATAACAACCGTGTTTTCGAGAAATTTACAATTATTTTCGAATGATACGGTTTATACATTATTTAGTTTCAATCTGATACTGAAGAATCACGAACTTTCAAATTGCAGGGTGTGTTGGACAGCATTATATCATGGCGGATTGTGAACAGGTGAATCTGCTTTGGATTTACCTTACCTAACTAAACCTAACTTAAGCTAACCTAACCTGATATCGCTCTATTTGATAATGACCATTCTATTTGTTTTATTTAGTTTTATATCTTTTTAGAGAAACTGTAGTTATTATTGTAATAACCTTTATAAATCACGAGTTTTTCTAAAGTTTGTAATTCTTCCGTATTAGATAGGAAATAATTAGCTTTTCAACCTTATTCTTGCAAAAACGATTGATACTTTCTTAATTTTACAGACAAAAATACATAAAAATGCTATAAATAAAATTAACTTTAGTAGCTTCCGCCAAGCAGGAAAGACCCCACCAATGGCCTCTGCTGATGACTTTCTGTTTTGTTTTGCTAATGAATGCGTTCATTGTGTCACCATGACGAATTTTCTTTTCTTGAAGGTCATATAGTAATTATAAAACTCCTTTCTTCAGGTGTGTACGGTAATTGGAAAACATCTTTCTCGAGGTCCATGTGGTAATTGAAAAACAGCTTTCTTGAGGTCCCTATGGTAATCAGAGAACAACATACGAGAATTTTAAATTCAATAATGCCTAGGACTGATTGGCGAAAACTGCACCGCTGTTTGTACAGTAGGTATGGTGTAATCTATATGTCCAAGGGCATGTTTGGGGCCAAAAGTAAGCCTTTTAGCCATAGCTAATCCGAAACTCTTGTTCTTAGCTTTTGTTTTTCCCCTTTTGAATCATACTGCAACTGTTAGGAACAAGGCGATTACGTTGAACAGGCTGAAAGCTCCAGTTTACGAAGCAAGATTGAGTTTCTTGATGTCAAGGCTAACAGATTGAGCGTCAATGCTTAAAGCTCAATATCGGCTTGAAGACAGTGTTCCTGTCTGCAGTTTCGGACAAGTTAACCCTTGAGTGTCTAATGTCAACGCCCAATCGAGCGTCCTCATATTCGACTTTGATCCTGATAGTTCGATTCCCACTTTTGGATCGAGTTGCAGGTGTTACTTGGGAACCGATCGATGTCATATCAGGCTGTTGAAAGCTCCGTCCTGCTTCACAATTTAGTGGGATTGCAGTGAACACTTGAAGCTCAGTCAAAATGGTGAATCGAACGCTAACGCTTGAAGTTACGGATAAGCTAGCGCTGATTTACTTTTGTCGAAGCGGGCAGAGATGCTCTCACAGGGGTACTTTATTTAGTACACAAAAGCTGGTAAAG
The DNA here is from genome assembly GCA_001587735.2 of Parhyale hawaiensis. Classification (NCBI taxonomy): domain Eukaryota; kingdom Metazoa; phylum Arthropoda; class Malacostraca; order Amphipoda; family Hyalidae; genus Parhyale; species Parhyale hawaiensis. The sequence goes on along the minus strand of LQNS02000211.1, from coordinate 7,883,239 downwards.
CGTGCGAAGAGCGGTCTGTATGGGTATGAAAGTAGCAACATTAATACTATAACTATGGGTATGTTCGATGGGGAGCCAAAATTAAGCTCCCGAGGCATGATTTGTTCGAAACTTTAGAGAGAAGCTTTGATTTTGTCACTTGGAATCGTGTTCCAAACTTTAACAAGTAACGCGATTACATTGAGCCGACTGAAAACTCTTTTTTACTGAGCAACATTTATTTTCTGGAACTCTCAAGGGTAACCGGTTGAGGGTCAACGCTTGAAACTTAATTCATTGGGTCGAAGCCAGTACACCGACCCAAAGTTTAGAACACGTCAAACCTTGAACACCTAATTTTAATGCCTAATCGAACCTGCCCTTACTATGGCAACTTCCGTTGCATGGACCGTGTCTCCGGCACATTGACTCTGATGTTTATGACACAGTTCGGACCATATGTCTCCAGAACATTGACCCTGCTATGGCCCAGTTCAAACCGTGTTTCCGGCACATTCACCCTGCAATGACACAGTTCAGACCGTGTCTCCGGTACAAAAGCCCTGCTATGACACAGTTCGGACCGTGTCGGACACACTGTGACCCCATGTGTCACAAAGGCCAATAGCAGTCCAATTCGTCACCGCCATTGGTCCAGTCGTCGCCATTTATTGGACAGGCAAAAATTTGCAGCTTGCATGGCGCGTCTAGCGGGGCGCGCGGCTCTTCTTCGTGCTTCTCTTGACTGCAGTCCGTTGTTCTTGGCTAACTCTTCCCTTTCAGTTCAATGCTGCTGTTTCCGTTCTCCGCCTGGCGTTTTGACGCAACGTATTGTACTAAAATACTGCAAACCCTTTATTTAAGGTGTGCGTTGTGAAGCAGTAGCTATTCACACAGAGCACTTTTTTACATTGTGATGAAATTCGCGCCCAACTTCATTTACTTCAGACAATCTATTTTTATACAAAGAATTCTACGGAAAGCTCCCTAGGACATTGCAGTCACAAACAAGTAAGAGGTTGGCCAGTCGGAAACCACTGAACATGTAAGTAAAGTTATAGCTTATTTAGAAAAAAAAACAACGTATTAATTCAACAATTACAATTATACTCTTCTTAACCCAGCAGCCGCAGCTTTTTGCAAGATCTCTTCGTCTACTTGATTGTGGATTGATTTTGATGTTGTCTCAAAGGCACTTGAGTTGGGATAAAAGCCTGAAATACGGTACGAAGTAATGGGGCAAATGATCATGATTATAATTCTGTAAAGTTTATAGCTAATGAGATTAGTTTCCCTATGGAACCTTCCCAATCGATGATCCCTCTGACAGCGGCAGCACGAGTAGCATATTCTCCTTGAGCAATTATTCTCTTATAACATCATCAATAGAGGAGCGAATTCGCTTTACAATTGTTGTTAATTAGAATTCCACGCTGCACTGTTGCTTGGGAAATTACAATATCTCTTGGAGTTTAAAAAATCACCTTTCGCCATTGAGCACCAGACAATCATTTCATAAAAGAGGCTGACCTTGCATGGATTACGATGAAAGGACTTTGCAGAAGCGCAGAATAGTTCCCATTATATACGTTTATTTCTCGTACGTTTGATGTATTGTCCAACCTCTTACTAGCTATACATTCTCATTACCCAGTTCATTTAGCTCTGCAGCACCATCTTTTCTTGCCATTAATTTTCGTATTATCGTAATATCGACATTAGCACATTCTCCTATGCGAGTGTTTAGACACCTTCGGTTTGCATACTACAATCGGGACATGCTAAACAATTTAAATTTCATTTGCACAGAGCTTTAATCCTGGGCTTTCGATTCACCACCTTGAATCGAGTGGCAGGCGAAAGTCACAAACCGATTGTGGTTGATACGGCTGAAAATCAATCCCCGGAATAAGTTTACGGCTATTGCGTGCAAGTTTATTCAATAATTATTGCGTCCAAATCCCACGAGTTGTTGAATTTCGATACGTAAATGTTTATAAAAGGATTTATTATCTCGATCTTAGGGGCGAATGAAAAATGCACTTTATGCTCCAAGTGATATAAGCGTACTTGCTTTACTCTATGCGCTCTCATACTAGCTGCCAGGAAAAAGCGTTTCAGCTCTGGCCGGCAACAAACGGATGTCTCATGGCCACATGTAACTCGATCAGTGAGCAGTGGAGTGGATGTTGTCCAGATCTTTGTGGTGCCAGTAGCGGGTAAATACTGTTCAATAATATACATAAAATGCAGCTAATTTATTTACACCAATTACACTCTTGAATAGGTTTATACAGTATAATTATATGTATGCTTATAGCATATAGTATCAGACCAATGGCGGTGACGAAGTTGATTGCTATCGGCCTTTATGATTCATAGGGTCACAGTGCGTCAGCGACGGTCCGAACTGTGTCATAGCAGGGTCAATGTGCCAGACACGGTCCGAACTGTGTCACAGCAGGGTCAATGTGTCAGACACGGTCCGAACTGTGTCACAGCAGGGTCAATGTGCCAGACACGGTCCGAACTGTGTCATAGCAGGGTCAATGTGTCAGACACGGTCCAAACTGTGTCACAGCAGGGTCAATGTGCCAGACACGGTCCGAACTGTGTCATAGCAGGGTCAATGTGCCAGACACGGTCCGAACTGTGTCATAGCAAGGTCAATGTGCCAGACACGGTCCGAACTGTGTCATAGCAGGGTCAATGTGTCAGACACGGTCCGAACTGTGTCACAGCAGGGTCAATGTGCCAGACACGGTCCGAACTGTGTCATAGCAGGGTCAATGTGTCAGACACGGTCCGAACTGTGTCATAGCAGGGTCAATGTGCCAAACACGGTCCGAACTGTGTCATAGCAGGGTCANAGAGCTTTAATCCTGGGCTTTCGATTCACCACCTTGAATCGAGTGGCAGGCGAAAGTCACAAACCGATTGTGGTTGATACGGCTGAAAATCAATCCCCGGAATAAGTTTACGGCTATTGCGTGCAAGTTTATTCAATAATTATTGCTTCCAAATCCCACGAGTTGTTGAATTTCGATACGTTAATGTTTCTAAAAGGATTTATTATCCCGATCTTAGGGGCGAATGAAAAATGCACTTTATGCTCCAAGTGATATAAGCGTACTTGCTTTACTCTATGCGCTCTCATACTAGCTGCCAGGAAAAAGCGTTTCAGCTCAGCCTGGCAACAAACGGATGTCTCATGGCCACATGTAACTCGATCACCGGGCAGTGGAGTGGATGTTGTCCAGATCTTTGTGGTGCCAGTAGCGGGAAAATACTGTTCAATAATATACATAAAAATGCAACTAATTTATTTACATCAATTGCACTCTTGAATAGGTTTATACAGTATAACTATATATATGCTTATAGCAACAAAATGACAGTAGTATCTGACCAATGGCGCTGACGAAGTAGATTGCTATTGGCCTTTATGATTCATAGGGTAACAGTGCTTCAGCGACGGGCCGAAATGTGTCATAACAGGGTCAATGTGCCAGACACGGTCCGAACTGTGTCATAGTAGGGTCAATGTGCCGGAGACACGGTCCGAACTGTGTCATAGCAGCGCCAGTGGGCCAAAACCACACCCAAGTGTTACATCACCAAGAATTTGTGAAGTACAAGCTACAGACGAGCATGTTAGAGGCGGCAGCAGCCGCCCACTAAGCAGTTGGTTACCGAGATGAAGATTCTAACGGACCTACTCAATGGTTCACCAAAAGCGGCGCACAGAACGCCCTGCAATAATATCGACGGTACCCGTGGAACCTTCGCACCTGGGGTGACTGGGTTATATTTAGAATGAAATGGCTGATGCTGTTTCCAATCAGTGCTATCTAAGATCAGTGTTTTAATTCCATGCGTTTGTAAAACCATACAAACTTGACAAAATACAACAGTACTGTGGAGTAACCAAAGCCAATGGACGGGTTGCCACGTATGAACTCTAAGGCTGACACTGAAGCCGATAATATCAGGTTACAGTAAGGCTTTCCCTTTCATGATAACCTTGTGGTTTTCTGCTGCTGACCTTTCACTGATTTCCAAGGGCACTTAACTATGTCTCTTCAGCGTTCATTGTAATGAAGATGCCTTGCATCCATTGGATCTACAGCCTGACCTTCCAATAAAGTTATTAAAAATCAGTGCTACCAATTGCTATTCAGTGAACACATTGTCGTTTGATTTAAGAGCTGCCCAAATAGATTGTTCCTGCTTGTAAAAAAAGTTGCAAATATAGTAGGCTACAATTAAACTGTTATTTTTGGCTCAACATTTTGCTGTATCCTAGTGATGACAACTTCGTTTCCAGTGCACTGGCACCCACAACCAGCTCTACATGCATTTGATTCACCCATCGGCACGGATGAGTTGAACGTGGTGCACTTTGGCTGTGCACGGGTGTCCGGAGCACCCTTTATCACTCACATCTCTGACGCCACTCTGAAATCGACGAACCCATTTCCTAACAGTGTTGACATCCGCTGCATCGGCATCGTAAACATTCCCAGGCGCCGGTGAATGTTGACTGATTGAATTTTTTTCTGCATGGAGGTATTCAATGATGTATATCTGCTTCTGACGTATGTCCATAGAGAGTGCCACACCGTCAATATCTGATACAGAGAAATAAAACTCTCAGGTCATGAATGCATCAGTTCACTCATCATAACAATTCAATTTATAATCCCTTCGTATCATTTCGGACGGAATGAAAATAATAGGAGACATTACTTTTGGAATTACCCTTGTAGGTAATTTCTTTGAAATAACGGTAAGCCTTTTCAAAGGAGAGATGAAACAAACGCATAGGAAGACCTGGTTCTTTCTTTTGAATGCCACTCTAAAAAATCTTGAAGAGCTTCAATGACATATCCTATAACTACACTCTACTGTTTGTACTATAGACGGAAATGCATTGTCATATATGCTCCTCAACCCTTGTGACTCTTCAGTCAACCCCAAACGACAGTCAGGGATCAGAACCCCATGATAAGAACCGCTGTGATATAAGAAATTTTCAGCGCATATGTGCCAGTGATATATTACACTGCTTATGACATTGATATACATATGTCATAAAAGAGCCTCATTCGAAATACTTTAATGGTGCGCGGGTCACTGTATTTCAATAATTGGTGCAATCTCTACTTCAATACTAGTCATATGAAATCTAGATATGTGTAATAGTACAGAAAAATGGGCACTGGGCAACACCCATGAGACTAGGGTTCAATGAGGCAACTCCCTGTCCTTCTCCACTAGCCTTACATAACCGTGGATGAGCTTACGACCCTCTGTCTAGCAGTTTGAAACCCACGTGACCTTCTGCTATTAACAACTTGATCAACATATTATTTTCTGTAACAAAACTGAAAGAAAACATCCCATAAAACGGTTATTTTACGAGTCCAATTTATTTCTGGTATAGGTACGCCACCCTGTATAGGGTTGGGTCCCCTGTTATTCAGTCTTACGATGTAGAAGGCATTTCTTCACGTGCATGCCTAGAGGCAGACGACATTTTTTACTGGCCTTTAATGGGTTTATGCGGTAGCTCTGACTTTCGCGATAACCACAACACTATTTATAATACGACGAAGCAATTCTTCTGTAAGGGTAAACAATAAGGCATTGCATTACCTCAGGGTGCTTAAATCGGGTGCTGATACGACAGTTAAATGACGGTGTTGTCTTTCTCCATTTTCTGAATGTTTTTTGTGCCCTTTTTTGAAGACAACCCAGTGGCTACCGAAATACTGAGTGAAATTGTTCGTAGTCAAAATGTTGCTTAGCTACTGCCAAGAATGAAATTTCGAATTTCTCATCCAAATAAGAGACTTAAGATACATATCAGGGCCCTTTTCTGTTGTGTCGGCCTAGACAGCAGTGCATTTACGAGTAGCTTCTGAGTTAAGAGACCATATTCATTTTGACTGTTTATGGGGCCCTATTTACACTTTAACTTCAATGGTGCAACATCCAGATAAGAAAACACCAGTCTAGTTTGTTTTGTGCTTGCATCTTTGGCCAGGATCAAGCCAAGCTATGCTCGTCATTTATTTCTCTAATCTCCGTCAAGACGACCACTTAGACTGTCTGTGTCAAGGATACTCGAATGCACTGCTCCAATTTTCAGAGGGAATTACTGCAGAAGTGCATCAGCTTGCCACTTGAACACGATGTGTCGTAGCTTTGAGTGAGGACCAGCACGAGTGCTCAACTCCTTCGGAAATAAAATGAGCTACGATCCTATTTAAAATCGACACCGCTCTGCGTCCGTAATATTGTGACGTAAGCAGTAAGTGCGCCTAAGCCGTTTGAGTTTTCCAGATTTATGTTAAAGAGTTCTCGCGGGATGATACAGATTTTAAAACACGCATTAAATGTGATATACCACCCCGTCACAGTCGACGCCAACTTAGAGCCACACCAGTGCCGTACTTGGTGCAAGTAAGCCATTTTAGAGTCGGAAAAGGTTGTTTTCGAGTCGCCATGTCCACTGTTTGAGCTTTTAAGAAGCCGTGACAAAACAAAGTACCGAAACTACTCGTTACCATCTACAGCTACTGAGCTGCTACAATAGGTCTACAGTACTTGTTCCTGTCTTTCTCGGGCCATAGTGATCTATTTGAGGTTTGTGTGACCGTTTTATGCCATTTACCGACTAGAAAACAGGACCAATTTTTTTTTTCATCAGGTATTTTCTAGTTTAAAAAGACGGCATGAGAACTACTGTCTCCTGAGTCCTTTCTCATATTTACTGCATCGTTATTAGCCGTAGTAATGGTCTTGTTAATGTAATATGATCAAATCATAATCAATGGTTGGCACTTGTGGTCATTGAGGTCTATAGATATACTGTATGTGCAAAAATAGCCAGGAGATCTACAGACTCCGGCTATTTGTACATTTATGACCTGGCTGCGATTGCAGGCACATCTCGGGTGATAATTAAAGTGAACTGTGTACAATATTGTTTATACTTTCTGCATATAGACATAATCAAGTGATTAATCAAAATTGTTGCTGGCGTAATCCGCCGTCAAAAGTGGCGACGAAGAAATTGTAGGGGCTGCTTTTCATCGTTTCTACAAAAAAAAAAAAATGCCGACAAAAAAACCGCCTCTCAGGCATCCTTTACTGATTTGAGTTATATGTTAGGCTAGCAATTTCAAGACATCTATCTATATTATACTAAAATTATGTGAACTTCATTTACCTGCTTACTTGTTTTTTTTTATTTACTTGCTTGCTTGCACAGAGTTTCTTCGCTTTAAGATAGGAAAAAAAATCAAGTGTCAGTGGTGGAGATACGCTCTTTGGGGAAGTTTTAGAGGCCACTACACAATCTATGTTATTGTTCATGAGTCAGTTCGCAACAGATTCTTCGCTTTAGGATAGGAAAAAATTCAAGTATTGAAGTTTTAATTTAGTTGTTTCCATGACACGAAAGATCAATCTGAGTTCGGCTGCAAGAACGTGTACGTTAGATTTAAAGGTGATAGGGGAAATACAATTGGAGCATGTGATGCATGTCGCATATATATTTTGACTTCGCAAAGTCAGAGTGTTGAATATGCTTTAGCAAAGAAGCTGGTGATGGTGACCCAACGCTTCACGGCTGTCTAGTATTTTACTAAAAGTCAGTAAACCTTGCTTGATTAATTATTAAGTTGTTCGTTTATTTAATGACGTGTTGGTTTATTTACTTGCTTGTTTGCACCCAGATTTCTCCCTTTAAGATAGGAAGAAATTCGAACGTTGAAGATTTTATTTGGTTGTATCCGTGCTACGGAAGATAAACCTGAGCTCCGCTCCATCAACAGGTACGTCAAATTTAAGGTGATACGAGAAATACAGCTACACTACATCATATAAAATGTATATGTATATATATATATATATATATATATATTTCCCTTGCTTACAGACTGAGTGTTGAATTTTTGTTTGAGAAGTAAAAAACCTGGCAGATGTCGACAGTCGAAGTAGCGTATCATTTATTATCAGCTGAATAACACCTGTTTTTTGGCGAAAACCCAAAAAAAAGATGGTGATTGCGAACCAATGGGCTAGGGGCCGTCTAGTAGTCACTATAAAAGCCTGTGAACCTTGCTCGTTACCTAAACCAAGGAAGTTGTGGTTTTGTCGGGTTCGTCTGGCTGTCTCTTTCTTTGCTATTCTGTTTGCCTGTCATCAAGATAACTCAAAAAGTATGGACGGATTTGGATGATATTTACAGGGGTGTTTATGTATGTTTGGGCTAACAAATGATTAACTTTTCGTGAAAATCTGTTCATCTGTTTGCTTGTTTGCCTCATTTTTCCTAATGCCAGAACTCGAAAAGCTGTGAACGGAATTGAATAAAATTTACACGACTTGTTAGGTATATCACGAAGAGTAAATAACCAAATTTTTGTGAAGATCTGTTCGTTCGTTTGTTAGTTTGTCACGTATTTAGTTTCATGATTGTTGGCACAATAACTAAGAAACTTAGGTCTTGATCTTTATGAAATTTACAGGAGTTGTTGGTAATGTTAGAAAACATAAATGATTAAATTTTGCTAATGATCGGTTGAATTGTTTGTGAATTTGACTAATGTTTGTCAGAAGGTTAGTTAGCAGCATAATTCAAAAAGTTATGTACGGATCTTCGAGAAAATTTGTGAAGCTGTTAATACTGTCAAAAGGCATACATGATTATATTTTGGTGTTAAGACAAAGAAAATCCTGGTCTCAGCATAACTTGAATTTTTCATTACCTTTGCCGTGCTTGGCGGAGGTATGCGCTCTTGGAGGGCTCTAGTATATATATTTACTTGCTTATTTGCCTGAAACTCTTCGTTTCAGAATAGGAAAAAATTCGAGCGTTGAAGATTAAATTCGACTGTATCCGTGATACGGAAGATGAACCTGAGTTAGTCTGCATGCACGTATGATACGGGAAATATAACTGGAGTAGGTCGCGTAAATATATCCCTTGCTTACAGGCACAGGGTTGAATATTCATTTAATAAGCAAAGAAGCTGGTTGTGGTGACCCGTTAAGGCCGGAGAGGACGGTCAAGTAGCGTGTGGCACATGACCAGCTCAATAGCACCTATTGTTTCCGTAACAGCAGTGAAGATGGTAATAGTGACCCAGCGGATCACGGGCAGTGGTGTTATGTCTAATGTTGTGGCAATTATGATTGGTCTACATTGCTGGTTAAGAGAACTTTGAAAATTTTTCAGTAAGTGCGATGGAATGTAGAAAACTAGCATAGGCAAGTTGGAAAAGACTAGTTTTTGAGAATCATCAGGTTTTCATAATTGGCATGAACACTCGTGCGGTGATGCAAATTCTATCGTGCGATGTCGCGTTTGCCACAAATTTTTATTGATTGCTATTATCATCCGTACTCTGTGTTCCGATGGACGTACATGCTAGGGCATGGTTATAAATCTGAGTTAAGATAGTGTTGAAAAGTTTTGATTATTGGTCGCACTCCATCATCTTGAATCAACTAATCTTACTAATTATCTGTTATAGAAAAAAATAGTGATGTTGTTAAGTATTATAGTAAAAACAAATATTCGCAACGTTGTCAAAATTCAGTATGCTTTTCACAAAAGAATCGTGGATTTACATCGTTAACTGCTACACAATGAAGATGAGTATTGAGCACATACATTACCATTTTCAACTCTCGACGTACAAACGCGCTACTGTTATCCCCGTTTTTCAGTTTCTATTTAAAATTGAAGGAAGTCTCAAAATCTTTTCAGGATATTCATGCGGCTCTTCCTCAGCCATACTGTATGGGAAAATGATCCTTATTCTTGCTACCGATCTAATGCCATTGCCACAGTCATTACAAGCAATGAAAGTGCAACGTTAGCGGTTGTGCACGACGTATCGGAGCTTATTTATGGAGTGACAATAGCGTTTGTAGGAGGCATCGAGATAATAATCATCGTTGGGTTCGGAAGAACCGAACAGGTGAGGAAAGATTAGCATACGAGGCAGGGCGGTCTTCCCTTTTAGATAATCTGAGAGCAAAATATTGAGTGGTATTGGACGGTCTCAGGTACGTTTTCTAGACAGACGGTCTCCGTGATATTAGTCAACTACTCAATACGATGTGAATAAGTTACTGAAAAGAGCCAAATTAAATGAAGAAAAGTCAGCGAGAAGAATAAATTCGCACACTGGTATCAAGAGCAGTGTCAACCAAGTTTTTTTTTGTGATTTTGATTATCTTTTATCCCGTATGGCGAGACTGGTATCAAGAGCAGTGTCGACCAAGTTTTTCTTGTGATTTTGATTATCTTTTTTCACGTATGGCGAGTCTCTTACGTAACAGCCTGTGAGGAGGATGAGTAACACCGGCAATTCTTAGATAGCAACGGACGTAAGAGAAGGAATCATAACTGAAGGGGAAAACTTCCAAGATGAGAAGCTTTTTTCGAAACAAGTCTTTTCACCTCGAGTAAAATTTAATAAAATGCCAAAAGAACGTGCAAATTTGTTCATGATTCCTTATTATGAAAGTCTATGAAAACACAAATTATGTTCATAATATGGGAACGAAACTTTGCACCAAGGGCGACATCTTGCAAAGAAACTGCTTCACCACTCTGGTTTTACTTAGAGCCAAATCTTAAAAAGGCACCAGAACCGAAATTGTTTTCTAATGCTCGCTCTCGCTATTTCCTGATCAGTACTACATTTCTGCACGAATCACAAAATTGTTTTAGATAAGGATGCCGAGCAGTAATACCATTACAGCAAATAAAATTTTAGGCATCGTCCACTATAATATCTCCAGCCTGAATACAGATTTATCTATCTATATATTACAAAACTCTGATAATCTTGTTTGCTTTATGTTTCTTGTATTTATCTCACCGCGCACTTAATTTTTGATGTCATACATAAGGGAATAAACTAATAGGACATCGGACATTTCAAGATAATAATGCTTCAATTTGTTATTTCAATCTAGGATTAGCATGGCTCTTTGAGCACTGCCTCTTGGATAAGGTATGGCTGAACTAATATTTCAGAAAAATATTCGTCTCTGTATTTCGGAATAACAAAAAAATTTTTTTTTGGGATAGAATTTTAGTGACCCAATGGGTCACGTCTGTCTAATATCTATCTATATTATACTAAAAGTCTGTGAACCGGTCTTGCTTGTGTCTTGCTTGTGTCTTGCTTGTGATCTTGCTTGTGTCTTGCTTGTGTCTTGTGATCTTGTTTGACAC
>LQNS02000211.1:7859983-7871894 GCA_001587735.2 Parhyale hawaiensis | reverse complement strand
TGCGACGGAAACGTTATTCTTGTAAATTGTCTTAAATTGACCCAATTAACATACTGGAAGCAACAAAAACCCAAAAAAACATTTGTAAGTGAAAGTAAAATTTTACCGAGTTTTTGCCGCAAATGCTCAGTTTTCAAGATATTTGGCTTTGAAGTTTTTATTAGCATCAGACATTGTGGTGGGCTTGTTGACCAATATGGCGGCGTAACTCGCTGTCGCTGTACACTGGTTTTTATAATTTTTTGTAGTATATTGGCAAAACCAGATTGTGCTTCATAGTTCTACATTTTGAAGTAATACAGAGGTGGAAGGACCAATTTTTAATTCATTTTTTCATGAATGACTTGGGTAGGAATAGTAGGGACGTACAGACGAAGAAAAAGTATTACGACCGGCGCCTGGCGCGACGCCGCGACCCGTGTAGGCGTGACCAGTAGAGAAATGGCTGTTGCGATGGATGTAGGTTGTGCCGGTTGTTCCCCAGAATATACTGTATGAAAACATTTCACAACAATGATGCTAGTGTGAAATTCTGGTCATAGTGCATAAACTGCACTTCTGGATTTTTGACATTTCCAAGAAATTTTGCAATTGAATAAGTATTTTGGGATAGCCTACTGAAATGAACATTTTGGGTGGGGGAAACAACTTTTGAGCAACAACGGGGCTGTTACCCTTAAGGTTAGGTAGGCAAGGACTGGTTCAGCTAATACCCATATAGCAACCGCTTTATCTGCACTACTGGTATATATAAATTTCTTGTAAATTAGGATATTGGCAGAACCAGTCCCTGCCTACCTAACCTTATGAGTGAGGGCCACGTTGTAGCAGGTTAAATTAAATAATAAAATCACACTTATATCTTTCCTCTCAACACACCGCCAAATGTAATGCTTCGTATTCTCCCTATGGGCTTTTATTGCATCCTGACCACAGAATGTGCACTTCACTACACTTGGCAACACTTCGTGACGTATGAAAATAGTCAGCGGCAACACTATCTTCGTATATTTTTTAATTATTGACCAACGTTGTTCACTGCAACCACTACACGCCATGGCAAAGCACCGTATTATGAAACTGCCTAGAGCGGGATTGTTCTTGTTTACGTCGCTACGCTGGAGAGCGGAAGATGGCGGACGTACATCGCCCGTCAGAGAAAAGATTTTAATCACCTTACATATTGATTTCAGTGAATACATTGTTGAAAACCTCACAAATGGATATCCACCATCTGAAATGTGATTATTAACTCTATTACACACTAGTTCATCGTACACTATTGTCGGGAATGTCGAAAATCCAGAAGTGCAGTTTATGCACTATGACCGAAATTCTCGACTTTGCTGGACTGGTAGGATGACGAAGATTCTTAGATTGAAGAACAAGAAACTATGTAATGTAAGGTATTTTAATATTGAACTTTCATGCATAATCGATATTTTGGAATTTTATATAGGTAGGACCCATATTGACTTTTTCATGAAGGACGTTTCTGTCGCAAGTGCCTATCTACATTTCGAGATAGCCATTTGACTTCGAATTCCCCATAGTGTAATTTTCTTTGCTATGCTTTTTTTCCCGCAACAACGTGACCTACTAATATAGGTTAGGTCAGGCCTGGTTTTGCCAATATCGTATGAGAAATAGGGCTTAAATCAAATGTGTAAAGCAATACGCGCTACGCCGCCATGTTGAAAAACCACCTGTCGCTAGATGGCGCGGCATGGCCGTACTTAATGGCGGATCGTAATTGGAACTTCAGAAGTTTAATATCTCGGAAAGTGTGCATTTGCGGCAAAAACTTAATTCATGGAAAACTTTAGAATGGGCCCTTGTACCTATATGAATACAAAATATCAAAAATGCATGGTGGTCCTAAAAGCAAATTTTACAAATTGCTTTATTCCTTCCCCCCCCCCCTTCAACACAAAACTTAGACTATTCTGGTAGATTTTAACGTGCTGAACAGAATTTCAAAGGCTGCAGCCGTCAGAAATTAGTTTATTCGTTTTTTAGTGGTTTTGTATCATTGCTCGAGCGTAATCGGCTGAGACTTCTATATAATGAGACGTAATGGTTTCATTGCTTAGCTCACGTAATATGACGTGGGTGCGGTGGTAAGACTAGGAATATAATAATGCAGCAGTTAAGCTCGCAATAGAGAATACCAAATTAGTCTGCTCTGAAATTTGAACAAGTTTGACGCATTCTCGATCACGAGATTGTAAAAGAACTCAACACTGCATATACAGTATCATTAAATAGCTGACGCCAAAGTAATGACAATTTTTGTCGATGGACAGTTTATGCATACAAATTTTTAAGGTTTATATTCAGATTTTATTTCAAAAACTCGAAGACAAGGGTTGCTTAAGAGAAAGTTAACCACCTTCTGGTGAGTTAGAGAGCTTAAGAGCTTGAGATAATCGTTGTCGGAAATAAATAGGGTGGTCGCATGTTTGTGTGGTTTTAGTAGTCCCCTTCCCCATTCACTCTAGAAATTAAATTTTACAATGAGATTTTTATCGGCTTCAGCTGAATTAGTGTTGTATTATTCGGCAAACAAGTAAGATCGCCGCAGGAGCTAAAACTGCAATTTAGCTTCTGGGCCCCAAAAGTTGGAGAACCGTTGCACATTTTTCACGGTATGTTTAGTAAACTAGGATACCTCAACGCCATTTTAATTCCTTAGTAAAACTTCGTGGGGATTGTAAAATATTTCTTGCGAGTATTTTCATTAGTTTTAATGAAGTTCAGTAAAGACAAACTGTTGTCAATGTGCAGTTCACATTACACGTACCGATGAAGATCGGGAGGTTGGTGTGGAAAGTTCTGTCCGTTAGGTCAATTGTCCCTAAGGCGCGTATATGCGGTCTCCAGAAATAGAATTTTAAAGCAAAAGTTCTTGGGCCGTAAATAATTTCAGTGACGGTTCACAGTACTTTTGTTTTACAGAAACTTTCTGCAAAATTGAAGCTATTGGAGCGAGGACAAGTTTGTTTACACCCTCGGGCCTCTAAAAGTCTGAGCTTAGGGTTTTCGAAAGTAAGGTTTAGGAGGACTGTGATTGAATGACTCGTGTTCAATACACTCGGTGTAGCAGAATGAGGCCATTAAATTTTAGTGTTCGAGCGGGGAGAACAATTAAAATGTTATCACGAAATGTTGATGTGGAAGAATATCCGATAACAATAAATTTTCGAAGTAGACTTGCAAAGTTCCACTTTTACTCCTGATTTGGGTAGACGGTAGTCACGGTACCTGCGGTTTCACAACCTAACGACGTAATAAATTCTCGGTGAAAAAATATCGGCGTCAATGAAAGTTGGTGACTTTTGGCAATGGTTACTGAACGCCACATTGCTTTCTTCAAGGAACGCTTGTATAGTTTTTGAATGCTGCAATAGTTTCAACACTTTCTAAACTCATGACTATAAAATGTTCGAGAGTGATCGTTGTTACTCGCCGCGTCATAAAAATGGCTGACGTTCTTCCACTTACCCCCACTGTTTCCGAATGGGGGTGCGTATGAACCTACGGGCCCCATATTTGTTCATGACGTTTGATGCTTCCGTAGCAATATTTTTATCTCATGCTTTATAAAAAGTTGAGGAATATTTTAAAGCTATAAGAGGAAAAATGTAGGTTAGTTTAAACAGCTTAAGATAATCTTTTATATAAATTTATGATATTTGAAAATTTTAGCTATGGCACAGCTGCCCCTAAATGCTTTTGATTGCTTTTTTTTCAAAACCGGTGAGAACAGCGTAGCCTGTGCAAACAATCATTCAATTCAAATGGTCATTTAAGATGAGTCAAAATAATTCTAGAGTTGAAGGTAAAAACTCGCTGTATGTGAATAATGGAGTGAGCTGGGATGTCACGTGACTGTGACATGAGTAATTATGTTTGGCGTAGGTTGCTATGCCTCTGCCGTTCTATATTAACTGAAAAGCAATAGCCCGGAAGCCATAGACATTTACAGTACTCATTCAGTATGTAATGTGCTACGTTAATGCCAGTTTAATTACGGGGGAAGGGGTGCGTGTGTTTCGGGGCGAATTCACAGAGGTCCCTAAAACTGAACTTTGGGAACCACAGATATTAAAGTACTAGACAATCTCTGAAGGACTACGGTAGAATTTATCTGACTTGTCCTGTGTCCCCAACATTTCTTACGTGGACCATATGAAATTACTGGGGTTTGGGTTTGCATTTGTCATTACGAGCACTGATGGTCTTGCTGCTGAGACAAGTTTAAATCGCAGAAGAGAAACCGTTACTTCTACGAGAGTAATTATTGAGGAACGATCCTCAACATTTTATATTTGACGCATATTTCCAATGTTTGTAAGATTTTACGACTGGAAGCCATTCAACCACGACATCTTATTACAAAAAATTCTTTTTCGTTCTGTTTGAATAACTACAAAAAAATTCCTCTTCATTCATTCCTGATGGGCCATTGGATTTAGTTCCCCCATCCTATCGTATGAAGAGCAGCGCCCCAGGGACACTGGGTAGGTTATCTCAGCTTTAGCGAGGCCTTCGGTACATCTTTCTTTTGAGCCCACTTTACTTCCTTACATCCCCATACTCGTCCTGTTGCTTTATTGTATATCTTCCTCTTTTCGACTTACTGTTCCCATGCACGTTAATCCTGTGCCTATGGGAACTCCCTAGTACATGGGTTCTAAGTTTCTGTCGACATGCTACTTGTCCCTTTCCTCTCTTGGAACTCCCTTTCCTAGTTCAGTCAAGGGAGGTTTATATAACTCGCATAATTTTTATCTAGCTTTTGCGGATCATAATGTGGAACGTTTTCTTCCTGATGACAGCAACAAGGATTCCTGCCAATTTTGTTGAATCAGGAGAATCTGACTGAGGCCCTTAGGGGAATACATTTTGGCGGGCACTATCCTTGTCAGAATATCAATGGGCCTCACGTACCCAGAGGCTATCCCAAGTGTCTTCTCCGCTGTTGATATTGCAGCTGGTCGCAGTTCCTGTTGAGAAAGTTTGTTTGCCATCCTAGGCAGGCCTCAATACTTTCCCTACTGTTCCGTAAAATGGACCGGTGGATGGTGGTAAGAAACTCATCCCACGACTCCTTTTTGCTCCCGTGTGGAGAGCCACGGAAGGGACCCTCCGCACGTGGGCTTTCTTGCTTAGGTCTCCTCGTTCAATTTTTAGTTTCTTTCACTGTGCCGCATGGCTGAGCGAATTCCTTTAACCGAGCCAAGTAGTGTTGGAGATGCTTTGCGCCTTTTCCAATCCAGCAATGGCGCACTCGGCCGACAGGGACATTCCGGCAAGAATGCAGAGATAAAACATTGATATAATTAACAGCCTCGTTGCTTAAATCACGTATGGCGTGGGTGTGGTGGTAATTTTCGGTGTTGTAAAATTAATCTTGCCATCGTATTGCATTGGGACTAGCATATATTCTTTTCGACCTTACAATGATTTTGTGATATCATGAACAAGACTGAAAATGGTACAAATTTCTCCTGCGAATCATTGTCTTTAGTTCACCTAATTGTGGGCAAATAATTTCTCCCAATGAAAAGGATTATCACTCTGAAGCAGAGAGCGGTGATCAGGTTTTCGTAGAAAATTTAAATTTAACGATACATATTAGTGTGTCCATGCAAAAAGAGGGAAAAGAAGTTTAGTAATGTTCATAATTTTTTTTTTCCTCGACAGTCAGGTGGGTTAGCCGAGATGTGAAAAATGCCAAAAAAATATACTTTGAAGACATTGAAATTTACAAAAATCTTGGCAAGATATCCAAGTAAGATGTAGCAGGGATACCGTGGATTCCAAAACTTTAATTACAAATTACAAACTAGCAAATGTTTCTTAAATTTTGAAACGTCCGCTGCGTTGACTCCTAATACAGCACATAGATGCACCGGGGCGGCAGGAACCTCCTGCACAAGGGCTTCAAAGGTGGCACATCTGCGTGGTAGAAGGCGAAAACCCAACGTACAACGATAATTAAATTTGGTGAGAGCATCCAGGAGTTGAAAAGCGATGGTAGGCCTCTTGAGGTGTTACAGGTCAACCCACCTGACTGCCTGAAAGATAACGATAGCTCAACTCCTGCCACTTTTTTTTTTGGGAGGGGGGGGGAAGGGGTGGACCGAGCAAGCGACATACAACTTCAACGAAAACATCACCACTCTTCGCTTCGCTTGCTTGTGATAGCGTCTGATTGCAACATGCCCCGGATGATGCATCCTGCGGCAGTTTGGCTCTCGTAATTTGCTATTCTCATGTGCTTTGACCCTGTGTGAGAACACCCTTGTACATGGGTTCCAAGTATGTCTACTTACAACACGTCCTTGCCTTTTCTTATGACACTACTTGGGTGTCGAGGGAAGCCGAAACGTAACCGAACAAATTTTATCTAAATTTTTAATTTATGAGCAAAGTATTGTTTTCAGCGGCACGTGGAAATTTTAAAATATTATACTACTTTCAGTCAATCTTATTTTGCAGATTTTTTTCAATAAACATTCACTGAAATCCTTGAAGCTGCCAGTGTTCCAGCGTCTTCGTTAAAAGTAAGTACAGCTGTCTTTCCTTGAAATATTGTTAAGCTTTAAAATACAAAATTTAATATGTGAATTCGGAGCCAGTTTTTTTTACAAAAATTGTACATTGTATATGTACAAGAATTCAGCTGGCATAGTCAAGGCCCTAGACAGGCTAGGAAGCCTTGGTTGAAACTTAGGACAGTATGCACGAAGACGCTTGTGGGTTACAGGAGCCTGGGCCAGGGTGCATAAAACGATCGTGACAACGCTAAGGCAGAATTTCTTCTTTTAAACTGCCTAAATAGCCTTTACCTGAAGACAACTTAAGTCCACCAAATCTTCAATGCAGAAAACAGTTTCGAAGGCATTTACCCTCTATTTAGGTTCTTCTGCGTCAAAACTCTCAAACTCTTCCTTCGTCCGACATCGACCAATCACAACCTCCGTTACAATCGGCGATGGAAAGCGAAAACAAAGCGCTGACGACGAGTTGATTTCTTCCGTTCGTGCCGTGACTGGAGTACATGTCATATTTTGTAGTTTTAGGCGCCTTACAACACATTTTAGTCTAAAAGCAGATGATCGTGAAAAAAATCATTGTAGCCTATATGTAAACACAGAATTCTATAGCTGTGAGTATGGTGTAAACTGAATGCTTAGCTAAGCTAGCAGTTTGCGAAATGGAGCACCGTATATTCAACGCTGCAAAAAACTCATTATTAGATGAGAAATCGAATTGAAAAGACGGTTGGGACTCGTGAACAGTCGTTTGTTCCCCGTAGCCACAACAAAGTGTCCGAAGATTTTCTTTTCCTTTCTTGGTGTTGCACCGTACGTGGACCGAAACTGTAGTGAAAATGTCAGCCTAAGTAGAAGTTCCGCTACTCGGAATGGCGTTGGACGTTTCTTTCACAGAGCTGTGCACTTTTATATGATTTTTGAGCGAGCAACAAAAGTTATTCCCCCACACTATTAAGGAATATCTCAAGATTATAGTGTAAAATCAGTTTCATTCGCACCACAAAGTGTTCGACAGTAGGTATCCAATAGAAATGGATAGCCCAACGGCTTTGAAGCTCCCGCGACGGTGCCAGGCAAGAAAATTTCTGCCAGTTGAGCGCTTGGGTAAACAAAGCTAAAATAATATTTCTAAAATAGTTTTGTAAAAACACTTAGAGAATGTTAATAATATATAAAATTGACCAAATTTGCACTAGTTATGCTTCTCCGTCGATGTTTTGGTTCTGCAGCGGTTTCTTTATTTCACCCTTGAATACAAAAATGAAGGAAATCCTCTTTTGGCGGGAAAGCGAAAATCGTTTGTGCATGTGCCCGTAGCTCATTAAGTGCCGAAGCTCGGTTTCTGAAGTTGTATGAAAGTCTGTGAGCTAAATACACTTAGTGAAGTTTCGTGCATCCCGGCCTTGAGCTGTAGAGGTCTGCATACTTGCTACTTAGTTTCAATTTTGGCTAAATTTGAAACAAATTATTTTAAGATGAATAGGGCGCTAAGTATTTTTGGCGTGGCACTATTTCATGGCAAGCGTGACGGTAGAGTAGTATCTGGACTGGTATTAAGAAGCGAGAAGGTTTTCCCTTTTGCTAGTTTGATTCAGTTGGGCTTTCCTGTAAAGTTTTTTCAGGTGTGTTCTCATCTCCATAGCTATATTTTTCTGTGTATACAGTGCAATTTCTTTTGTATTCTTGTAAAAAGTTGAAGTGGTGTAATCAAAAGAAAAACTATTATTTTACTTGAACACCGCCTGCAGGGGTGGCTCGCGGTAATTCAGAATATTTTTTTTTTTTTTTTTTACAAAGCAGCTATTGGCTTTATAAATGGAATGTTGGCCACGTCCGCTGTTAAATTAGGTTATTAACTGCACTGTTTGTGTCGGAAATTTTCAGTTTATTTTACCCGCTGCGCCAGAACTCTGATAAGGTCACAGCCTAATTTGCATGGAGGCTAGATTTGTAATAAATTTTAGTAAGATAAACTGGATCGAAGCATGCTTGGTTAGATTCGGGACTGGTTAGTTTGCACAAGCGCATCCGCACCACATAGAGGTACCGCAAATTATTGCTACCATCAAATACCGGCAATGCCCCTTGATAACCTTACCCTTGGTTAATGCACAATTTGTAGTTGTTCACACTGCTTCCATCCAATTTTTACTTTAGTCAAGCTTCGTTCTGAACTATCTTTTCTCTCTCCACCTCATTTGGTTCGCCCATCCTATGTTATGGGGAGTAGCGCCCCCAGGGGGCTTGTGTAGGTTACCTTAGCCATTAGTTAGATCTTCGGGACGTCTGTCTTTCGTGCCCACTTTGCTTCCTTCCACTTTCATACTCCTACTGACCTTACTGCTATCTGTTCTTCTTTTTCTTTCCCGACTTGCTGTTCTCATGCGCGTTGATTCTGTGTGGGAACACCTTCGTGCATGGGTTCCCCGTTTTTCTATCGATTTACTATTTGTCCCTTTCTTTTCCTCCCTTGGAAGAGCTTAGTACTTATTTAGAGAGGCTTAAATCTTCTTATAATACCTAATCTACCTCATTTTGCATGCATCGTTATCTATTCCAAAATTTTCTACTTAATATTTTCCCTAAGTATCAACAACGTTGTAGTGGTTGATGCTTAATAAATTTGCGTTTGAAGTTACGATACAGTAACTCTTGGCTTCAAAACAGTCCAGTGTTAGCCGCACGAGGCTCCATCCCTGGTTGAAACTAGCAAATGGGGCAACACTAAGAACAATAAATCTAAGGGAAAAAGATTCTTATTCCATTTCATGGATACTATTCTGAAAAGCTCAAATGTTTTAGTAGCAAACAACATGCAATTCATAACAGAACATGTTTCTCTCTCTCGTTATGTTGCTGAAAAGCAACGTTTCAAGTATTATTCCAACGTGAAAGGTTTTTTTTTGCTGCACAAGAGAATGGGTTAATGTTCTTGTCAGCTGAGGTGTTCGTTCGTAGGAACAGGGTTATAAAAGAGATAATGTATGACCACTCGTGCCCAGTACATTAGGGCATGTCAAGAGCTTAGACATTAAAACTTTCAATTTATATACTGCTCAGGGACATGGAATATGGCATACGAACAGGTTAGTTAGGTGTCCAATCATAGGTTGTGGAGAATAGCGCACTCACGGCCATGGCCTTCTCATAGCTAGTGTAACCTTAACTAGGCTTCGGGATGTCCATTTTTTTTTGCACCAATTTTACATAAGTTCTTATATCGACTCGTATCTGACGGTGCTTTCTCGCTTTTTTTTCGTCGCATTTCCTAACTTGATATTCCCATGCGCATTGATCCTTCGTGTAGGAGTACAAAGTTTCTTGATATTCTGCGTGTCCATACTTGGTTCCTTCCTCTTTGAATCGCTGTGTATGCTGTGGGTGAGGGGGCTGGAACTGGATATATTTAAACAGATCCATACAAGACTAATCAATCTATAACGAAAAATTATGGCAACCCACAGATTGGTTGCAGCTTGATTTTGCGGAAAAGAGGCTGTAAAGGACTTGCAGCCAAGACTTACTTGCTGCATTGTTTCAGGACTAAAATAAACAATGGACAGTTTATAGTGCGAGGATATTACATCCCCCATCCCCCCTCTCAGACTCTTACCTGTTGAGCTGGGTTCACACTAGTTATTTGTTCCTCGTATGCAGCCAGGGTTTTAGATTGTTGTGCAGTTTCCTTGTTAAGAAAAAATTGCGGTCTTCCGAATTCACATTGACTGAAAATTATAAGATACCGGTGAACATCTGCCAGAACCTGCCTCATGAGCAGCGCAGGTGATGTGGCGGCTGGCTTGGTCTTGAATCTTGTTTGAAGTAGAAACAAATCCGTGCAGCGATGACGCAACCCTGTTTGCCAACTCTGTTCTACCGAAGTTCTGCGTACAGGAAAATGCAGGGTGTAAATGCGCCTTGACAGGTTAGCAGCGCCCCAAGGGTCACTGTGGGTGTTATCGTGGCATTCCTGCTCTAAAAAAATGCTAATCCCATTTGAAATATCTACTCGCTATTGAATGATCTTTTTGGTTCACTGTGTTCGCAGTGCAATTGCGCAAAGCAAAGGTGTACTTGATGCGTTATTGGGCTCACCGGTTCCAAGAGCGGGCGGCGTCTTTTCCTGCTCCATTTTCTTCCTCTGTTGACAATTATTGTGCACAGATCTTTTTTCTTTCCAAACTCTGCGTTCCCACGAGCGTTCTTCATCAGCTGTTCCTTATATGCAGTACTCTTCCTTCCTGGCTTGCTGTCGTTCTATCCCCTTGGCTGTGCTGGAGACGGGTGAGAAGAAGCGAAATGGCTGATAAGTTCTCTAAGGGAGCAAAGAGCGTAACTGGACGACTCTCGTGAAACTAGCACCGAAAAGTGACGTCATCAATGACGTCGCCTATGGGTATTTAAATCGATTTCACTAGGAAAGTCTTCGTTAACTGCGAATTTTATCCTTCATTGTCTTGCATGAAGATAGGGCTGTGAACACCTGAGTTTACAATATTAGGCACGGCAATAACTACCAAAAGATTTTCATACACTTGGGCATTCACACGGGCTTGCAAAAACGAACGAGAAGCGATATCCCTTGAGTCGAGATCATACCGAAAACCATCACGCTCACGCCGCCAAAGTTTTCAGTCTTCTTAGTACATTTTATACTTAATTTCTCACTTTCACGTCTTCTTACAATGTTGTTACCGTCATTACCAAACAAATTGAACTTGCTTTCAGCACTGGAAAACACTCTAGCGCAATTTTCATGGGAACAGTTAACAACCTTGTTTCAAACTCTAATCTCTTGGTCTTGTTCTTGGCACTCACAAGCGGTTTCTTCTGTGGGCGTCTTGTAAATAACCCTATTTCTCGGAGGCGCCGAGAAACTGTTTGACATGAGACGTTCATACAAGTGATCTATTCCCCTACTTATCACGGCTGAGGACTTGAAACCACCCTTCAATGACGTACGCTGGACGACTCTGTCCTCTCTTACGTTTTGCGGGGCCTACCGGCTTTAGGGGTACCAATGCAGCCGGTTTCATCGTACTTCACTATTCTGCCCAAAACACTTTCCGAAATTTCTCTAATTGTGAAATTATTCTTTTACAACTTGATGACATCTTGTCGCAGGATATAATAAACTTTCTGACGTGGTGTCATCATGTAACGAACAGCAGTGTTTACAAATGGCAGTATCAAACTTTGTCTTGGATATAAATGAAGAAATACGTACTGAATAAGAAATTACCTGATTGTTTCTTTTTTTTTTTTTTTTTGTCCCTTACTTTTGGACGTTATAAATTTCAAGAGAAAAGCTTTTCGTTCATAACTTTTTGTTATCCTTCATACAT
>LQNS02000211.1:7803142-7824340 GCA_001587735.2 Parhyale hawaiensis | reverse complement strand
AAGAAGAACAGATTGAAGAAAGATCAGTATGAGTAACTGGTGAGAAGGAAGCAAAATGGGCACAAAAGACAGACAAGACGATCGTGACAACGACCCAACGGGTCACGGGTCGTCTAGTACTTTATAAAACTCTGAGAATCTTGTTTGCTTTACTTGTATAGACGGCTAGAAGATGAGTGCCGGCAGCTCTCTAGGAATGGGCCTGTAGGTCAGTCAGTCTACTGCCTCCTATCTAATCTAGTATCTGACCGGCAGGAAAGCGACTTCCGATGTCTCAAAACACTTCAGCCGCCTCACTACAGATTCCGGCCACAATTTAGGCAAGACCTCTTGTTGTAACCTAGAAATTTTCACCTGGTCTGCAAGGATGTAAACTGGTCGCATCGACTCATTTACAAACTGTGCCACTTATTTTCCGTGTTGGCTGCTGGGGCTCAGATTTACGGTCCCCTCTTTTGCCACTAGCACCATCGTTTTGGGCCGTGTTTTGCTCAGAACAAATTCTGACAATTAATGACACCTTTAGTGCATTCATTAAACGACGACGGAAAATAATTTATTAAGGAAGCCGTTTATTCTTTTTCTTCATTTGTTTTATACTGAATTGGCTCAGTATAAGCTGGAACAGACTCCCTTCCGACGTTGCTGGTGCGGAGCCGGTCAAATAGTTTAAAGATCGTCTTGACATTTATTGGGAGAGACATCCTCCACAGCTAAGAACTCCTCCTCCACGAGTCGCAAGCACTTAACGGCCAAAGTTTTCCAGGCCATTCTAAGATGACTTCTTCTCACTTCCACTCCATCTATATATTTAAGCTCCGCATATCAGCTGCAATCGATCGTGCTTGCGTGCATTCTTGACCATCTTTTTGGAGGAGATTCTTCTCCCCCTTCTTTTTTATTTTTTTTCTCTCTCGTCTTCCATTTTTTCTTCCTCTCGTTTCCCAGTCTTCTATTTCCTACTAACATAATGGCAATAACTCATGGAAAGCCGGGTTGTAAGTTCCGGTGTCTCTTTGGGAATGGGCCTCTTGGTTCGTCTACTGCCAACTATCTAATTTAATCTAGTTTCAATGGGCTTTATATTGATATATACACTATATTTTCTAGGTAGACAAACTTTCTAGTTTCTTATGTAGGTAAGAGACCCCACCAATGCATTTGCCAAGTCTAATGCCATGCTGCTGTTGCTGTTCTACCCAGACTAAAGGCGTGCGATCTTTGGGTCTTTGGTTGCCGACCATGCAAATTTTACGATGAAAAAAGGCCTGCGGACTATTATAAAATCGCTCCCGTAGGCAGTAAGAACATATTTATAATATTTCACCGGCCCCTGGAGCCTCTCCGCCGAACAAGCCGTGCATGATGTAGTGGGCTTTTGATGAACTCTTGCGCTCAGCGACTGGTGGGTGCAGACAAGCCCTTCTGTTGAAGCCCTGCTATAATAATTGGTCGCATTTTATATGGCTTAAATATTTCAAAACTATATTTGTTTGTCGTTCTATTGCGTGTCCTGTGTTTAAAGAAATATTCACTTAATGAATGTTGCTGCAGCCAGTGCTATTGCTATTGTAATTGGCTACTCGGGTGGTACAATGTTTAGTGGGGATATGACCTATAAAGGTCGTTTGCTTTCGGTACCAAATGCACTGCTTTGTTCGCTAAAAGCAGTTACGTAGTTCAGTCATTCTAAATAGCAGCCAGAATGTTCTTTTTCTTTTACGGCGCATGAATTATTTCAATGGACGTAAACATGGTAAAATGGGGGAAATGTAATGCTAAAAGCGTTCACCGCCTGCAATTGCTCGGACTCATTCTGCTGTAATGCTAAGCACGGTTTTCCTTTCTTCATGGTTGCTAAATTTTACACAGCATAAGTAAGTTATATCAAGAATTCTAAAATAATTTTGGTGTGGTGCTCGAAGTTAGACAAAATTCAGGAAGTCCTCGTTATATGTACACCGGACCTGTTGTACAGTATACAGGTTTCGATATAGTACTAAAATTTTTAGTTCCGGGTCCTTGATTTAACCTTGGTTTGGTATTAACCGTTATTCCTGCAGCACTAGTGCCAACTTCCAAGAGACATACTACGTCCACGTGTGCACTTTATCTGGCTCAATTTATTAATTTTACATAAATTAAACTCCGTCCGCGATGATATGCAGGGTGTATTATCAATTATTTTTTCTCTTTAATAATTTGCGAATCATTGAAAATTCAAACGCCTCATTTTCTTCCAGAGTTAGCAGAGGACACGGTTTGAGGTGCTGTAAAATGTTCCCAGCGTAAATTTCCACACGAGCTGTACGGTGTTCAAATATACACTAAACAAATTATGCTGGTCTTATTCACTTAAGAAATGACTTCTTAATAAATAAATAAATAAGTCCCACTGGAAAGAGACTCAGCCAGCAGCATCCCCGTAAATAGGCAGGAAACCTTCGTAGTCGTGAAGATGCAGTACTAACACGGCCTCGTGGGTAAAAGATCTGACCAGCGAACTACGACCACTCAAATCTACAGTGGAACACCGAGGGCTGGAAGTTAAAATTTCACGATTTATTTTCGAATAGGCAAACGAGTGGAATAGCTGTACGGAAGAGGTAATTAACGGGAATTTACTATTCTTTATTCAATTTCGTTTACTGATAATTCAATTATTTCTTTTATTTATTTTATTCTGATTAATAGGCAATAATTTTGTAAAAATTGTTTAATTGATTTCAATGCATAAAGCTTAAGTAAAGCGTAATTTCAATTAAAACTTTAAAGGAAATTTATGTTTGTAAGCTATTATTCGCACTTTATACTGACGTTTAGGGATTAGGAAAATTGAGAAGACAAGCAGTGGCAGCCGAATGCAGAAGGGACGACACAAAATGGCTGACAGCAGCGGGCTGCCACCAATGGCTGACCTCTCGTTGCTGATTGCAACCAACCAGCAGCAGGGAAGATCGCTATTGGGCTGGGAAAAACAGTTATGCAATTTAATCCTGCTTTATAAAGTAGAAATTTACTTTACAATATGGCTTGTTATTGTTCATTCATAGCAATGAGCCACTCATATAGAATAGGTAATTATTTTGGTATAATGGCAACCAGAGTTGCCTTAGAAATAGAAGTGTTGAGACGATTGGCCTCTGCGAGTTGGGTAATTAGTAAAAGAGGAAAAGGATTAGTAATTAGTCCCCAGGCTTAGTTAATTAAGGTAGAAGAAGAGAAGTAAGTAATTAAACGGCTGAAACGCTACCCATCTCGCAACAACCGCAAGGTTTACGTGTAAGACAATGGTTAACGAATCATAGGAAACTAGGTTAATTTGCGGAGGACTAAAGAAGAAAATAAGTGGGAAAAGGCAGGCGTCCAACACACAAATTTAATAGGCAAGCAAAAAGTGCAAGAAACCCAAGGGTATAGGAAGAGCCACTGCATATTAGATTTCACCGTTCAAAAGTACTTGCAGCAAAAAAAAAAAAAAAAACAGAACAACTTCCTTCAAGCACCGAAGCTCACACATCCATCTTCAACAGCATCTGCTGCGTCAATGAATATCCCGCACAGACCGGAGGCTCCAAACTCCCAACTCTGATACAAATCAAAAACAAGGGCCCTCTCGCGGCAGCAGGCTTTTTTTTACGAATGGAACAAATTTCTTCAAGATTCACATTATCTATTTTCTGTTATTCCAATTTCTAGTCCCGTGCACTTGCCCCTTAATCAAAGTTATTTCGCCGTTAAGCATAGAAAGTTTAATTTATTGAAAGGTAAGATTTTCATTGAAAATATCTCCTATGACACGACACGTTGGGCCTCTGCCACAAATAGTACTGGAACACTCTGCTGCGGTGAGTATATTCAAGAACTGTCTATAAAGAAGTATTTTTAAGAACTGCTTGCTCGGAGTATATTTAAGAACAGCTAGGGCGGACTATATTTAAGAATTGGCTACTAGGCACGAATTTGCCAGAAGTAATTTACTACGCAGGCTAAATACAGCCTGTATTAAAGTATAAATATTTTTAGGTTCAATTACCCTCTTAGCGAGAGGAAAATTTTACTGTGTGTTGCATGGAGACTCTAGAGTCCTAGACCGTGTTGCCATGAGATACCATTGTAACTCCGTTTGACTCAAACATATAGGAAGAATGCGACCCAATCTCTTAAGCATTGTTGGTGGTGTTTTAATTTGGCTGTTTTTTTTAGATAAAAACGTGAAAAGCCTGCAAGAGGGCAAATATACATCAGCCATGGCATTTTATCTTCATTTTCATATATGACAATTGATCACAATGATTGCAGCAAAATCAATCTTCGTGAAAAAAGGCGGTTTTGCAAAGCTCAGTGCTCTACAGATATTGAAGTTGTCGTCGATATTACCTAATCTGCGTCGCATTGGATGTGGGGTAACACACATGACACTGGCAGTCTGATTGCAACATGCCTCAGGTCGTCTTTTAGTCGACCGGACTTGACCTGAGCCCATCATTTTTGCACGGATCTCTGGTCTATTCCGAGCACTTCCTATGTTTGCTAACCGCAGCTGCTAGATCTCCTATACAGTCGTGATACAGACCATTGTCAGTGCTTACCGGAATGCTACGTCTGATAGCACATACGTTATTCCTTAAGTTTTGTTACTGTGTCTTTTCAAACTAATGTTCGCCAAGTGGAAGCTGTAGCAGCCATGCAGTGTAAACGTAAGCGGCTGCCAGAACGGCATTTTGCAGAGCATACATTACTCCAACATATTTTTTATACTCATATAGGCGCCCTTGCTGGGACCGTTTCATCGTTAGTTATCAGCTCAATCCATTAAAATAGCCCGGAAATTCTGCCATGACCGGCGGTTTCGCTATACTGAGTCGAATTGCAGGCGGTAATTTCAAACCGATTACACTTTCGATGGCCTTCACTTCAATTCTGAAACCTTAAGTCTGGAGTTCTCAGAAGTTAAAGCTGGAGCTAATGAGATTAGTTTATTTCGGCGGAGCTCTACCATTCGATGACTTCTATAGTGTGCAGCGCATTAGAAAAAACAAAATTCGACAAGAGGCAATGCCGCAGCCAAGCACTATTTCTGTGACGTCCCATTACTATAACTGAATGTCCCAATGGGTGATTTATATGACCTAATAAGCTAATAATATATTTATTATCATGATGGAAGAAATGCGACGCTAAATAAATACGTTCGCTAACTTGAACGGCTGCATCTCCTTCTGCTGCCTTGATGCCCTCCATTGTAATTGGCCACAATAATGAGTAATTTGCATTGCGTTAATTAGTTGAAAAAAACTAATAGTTGGTATAATAATAGAGGCAACGTATTTATCTAATAAAACAAACATTCATCGAAGCGAAATGTCGGCAGCGCAGGCTGCTGTGCTGCCTTTCCATTTTGAAGTACTGCAGCGAGGAGTACTTTTCACTATAAAAATTTAATTTTGAAGGCCTATTCCTGGTATATGTGCAATTTTTCAGTAGAATGATACTCGGTGCATTTATAATTAGATTTCAGTTACCTTACGGTATCATGTATATATATATATATCCAGCTTTTGAATCCTGCTGTTAATATCGACATCAAAGTTAATTATTATTGTAATGCATGACATATTATTGTCATAAAAGTTGCAGGGTCTTTGCGTTTTGCTATTTCGCTGTAACAGGATCTTCAGATAAAATGCTTTTAATAATTTCAAATTTAAACTGATTTGATCTTAGAAATATATTTGAAAAAAATGTAATTGCAATTTCATCTCATTGTTTCCTCCGCCAAGGAGGTCATGTTTTCGTCGTGTTTGTGTGTCTGTCTGTCACGAAGATAACTCAAAGGGTTATGAACCGATTTGGACGAAATTTACAGGGATTGTTAGGTATGTTAGGAAGCACAGGGGATTAACTTTTGGTGAAGCTATGTTCATCCGTTTGTTTGTTTGTTTGTTTGTTTGTTTGTTTGTCTGCCTCATTTGTCTAAATGTCATATTTCAAAAGGCTATGGATGCATTTTTTGAAACTAACATCAGTTGTTAGGCATTTATCAAAGAGTAAATGATGAAATTTTGGTAATGATAAGTTTGTTTGTTCGTTCCTTTGTCACTGTTTTTAATTTTATGCTTGTTAGCACAATAACTCCAAAAATAATGAATGGATCTTTATGAAATTTATAGGGGTTGGTAGCAATGTTAAAAGACATAAATGATAAAATTGTGGTGCAGATCGGTTTGTTCGTTTGCATGTTTGACTAATGTTTGTCATAACATTTGTTAGCAACGTAACTCAAACTCTTATGAACGGATCTTGAAGAAAATCGCACAAGCTGTTGTTACTATAAAAAGGCACGAATGATCAGATTTTAGAGTTTATGCAAAGAAAACTATGGCTTCAGAGCCAATTTGAATTTTTTGCTACTGTTGTCTCGCTTGGCGGAGGCATACGCTCTCAGGGTGCTCTAGTTCAAGATGCAATCTTGCTTGGCTCGTAGGACAATAATACTCGGATTCACGATTCACTAAAGAAAAAACGGTTAATAATGCTACAGTAGCTGCGGCGCTGCGTTCTGAAACTACTTCTTAATCAAAGGATAGTGGCTTCAGCCTTCCAGTCCCATACATGGCATCCATTTGTTCGAGGGAGTCGCATTTTTCGAATAAGTCGTCTCATTACGAGGTTAGGAGGCTTCGTTTTAACCGTGGAGTGTAATATTTGTGAGTTCAAATACAGCGCAAAATGCCGAGGAAATAAGCCAGCAAGGATGCAGAGGTACTTTATAGGGCGTTAGAGTCTTCGCACGAAGTCCAGGAGGTGTTCTCCCCATCACCTCACGTGTGTGAAGTCACGATGCTGAGTTTCTTTTGTTGAGACGCAGTTAGCGACCAAAGAGAGAAACAGCAATGAATTAACCCCACAGTGCGCGTAAACGCTGACCGCTGTTCTATTTGGTATTAATTTAAAATATCAATCCAGCAAAGTATTTAATCAATTGCTTTCATATCGGTGGCATTTCGAACATACAGCGGCATTTTATTTAGCAGTCTTGCTCCCTGTATTGTGGTGCTATTAGAAATATTTCATCGTCACTGTTTTGCCACAATCTCTTCTTGGGAAACGCAGATCATAAGTCCTCCCAGTCCTTTCAGAGTGTTCGGAGACAATCTGTACGCTCACGTTCACAATGATACATTCCATATTTCTCAGAACATGCATGATTTTGAAGCGTTCGAATCTTCGTTGTGTCGAAGACAACTAGAGACTCATTTTTGGCAGTTGCACTCCAGTATGCCTCGAATTTTGGAAGTGAACGATTTTCGATTAAATTCAACTTAAGTTGTGTAAGCCAAAGTGAAGTTTAAGTGAAGTGAAGAACAGTACTCTATTCCCGGCAGTATTAATTGCTTCAATGGAGTGAAATCATCTCTACTTCGCGTGACGAGAAAATTCGTAATACTGATCCACTTCAATTCTTTCCCATAGCGATAACCCTAGCAACATGTTCTACAAGGACGGCATCGTCTTGCAGTCTCACGCAAAAGTCTTTTAAAAAATGTTTTTTTTTTTTAATTTCGCGCCCGTCACTAGTGGTATATGTTTTGGACCCAAAGAGTGTCGATTTTGTTCCCTATCTAAGGGCCCGAATTTCGTTTCATCGAAAGTCATGTTATTCTACACCGACCACTTTCAGATGCATAACAAATCTCGTTGAAAACTGAGAATACAGCAGCTTACATTGGTGTGTCGTCAGCATATGACGACGGTACTGCATAGTTGCATTTGTATCTCATGTCATTGACCATGATGAGAATATATACATACCCCAGCTCTGAGCCTTGTGGTACTTTACTGAGTACCGGCTGTCTTGTATTAAGACTCACTGTTGTTGACGATTTCACTTTGAGTTCTATTTGATGGAAATGTTTCTACCAACCGAAGACAATTTTCACGGATCCCCATACGGGAAAATTTTAACATTAGGATTTTATGGTCTACATTATCAAAAGATTTAGCCAAATCGAGCTACAAATAATGAGAGGAACGTCGACAGTAGCTTAAAATTTAACGTTTCGGGAATATTTTCCCATCATCAGAAATTTGAATAAAAACTATAAAGGATGCCTAACAAAACTTTATTTTAGATGACCTAAGTTTTGAAATGTGTTAACAAGGTGGGACCTAAAGGGTGAGTGACCAACTGACCATGGTGCGCTACGGGGTTCTTATATAAGCGTTCCATGGACGGTAAGGGAAGTGGAGGAAAACGGGCAAGTGCAGTCGGAGGAAAAAGTGTCAGTCATGGGTTGTGACGAGTAGTACAGCTGCTGTAGTCATTATATTAAGGCTAGGTCTTGTCGGATATATAGTGATAGTGATTTTCCTCCTCTTCCCTTACCGTCCAACGCTTATATAAGAACCCCATAGCGCACCATGGTCATTCGCCCTTTAGGTCCCACCCTGTAAACACATTTCAAAACTTAGGTCATCTAAAATAAAACTTTGTTAGGCACCCTATATAGTTTTTATTCAAATTTCTGATGATGGGAAAAAATTTCTGAAATGTTAAATTTTAATATGCTGTCGGCCTTCGTTTCATTATTTGTAATTTGCCTTAGGATAGTATTTTTAAAATCAAACTATATTACGTCCACATTTCCCTTGACACTGTAACTCTCTATGGGATCATAATGCTCCAACAGTTGGGCAGTAGTGGAACGTTTATATAGAAAACCATGTTGAGATAAGAAGGAATTCCTTAATATGAGAAGGGAAGATAAGGTTTAAACGTATCTGGACTCATTTCTGAATTGAGAATGCTCTTACAAAAGTGTTTTAGTAATATCAACTTCCGTATCGTGCTAAAAACTCATCCACCTTATCAAGCATGTTGCAGTACCAAGATGTAATTCCGTTCGGTATGCACTATGCAGTCCTGTGTAGTTTACAAATTTAGTTACAGTGTGAGTACGTGCTATGAGAAATAGGATCGCAGAACATACGGGTCGCAGTTGTCGTACCGGAGCCTTACTTTGTCACCCTCCCCATTCTGCTGTACATACGCAACCATTGTGAGAAGTGTGGCGTTGTAGTTAGGGGTGAAAGTATTCGTAAATTTGGACATGGGCGTTGTTTCTTATAGATGTGAGAATTTTAGAATCTTTATATACCTTAGATCGAAACCAAGACTCAACTAGAACGCCTCGTGGTGTAAGATCATCACCCGTGGTGGAGGCAAATTTAATGTGCAGTAAAAAAAGACCAGTCGAATAAGATCTCAAAACCGTAAAAGTGTAGACAGTTGGGTGGACTGACAGATTTTTCGAGTTGAGGACGGAGAAAAACCCACCTGAATATCCAAGTTGCGATATTAAAAAGTACCCCAACTAGCTCAAGATTTTAGTCATTTTTCCCATCACGTACAGTCAGCCAACCTTACTACCTAAAAAATTGTTGTTATAACTCAACTCCTTATGCCTCTTTGTAAGTGGACAGTAAATCAAATTCATCGGCGTCATTTTTGATGGCCAGCAAATCTTAGTTTTTTGGCATGGGTCACGTCTAGGTCAACCCTCCAGACTCCCTGCAAAAAAAGAAAAAAAATGTATGAACATTGCTCAAATTCTTCTACACTTTTTGGGAGGACAGACAAACAAATATATATAATAATATATATATATATAATACTTAAATCTTCAATGAAAACATGATCACATCTCTCACTTCGTCATAATGTCCAAACCAGTGGTTTTTCCCTTGCAAATGTCAATACGTAGTTTTTATTTTTTCTGTCTTCTTCATCATCTTTAAATTTTACTTTTATATTTGATTACAGCAGACGCTTCTGCGTTTTCCAGATATTTTATTGCTGAAGGTGATCTGAATCCGAGAGGTCCAAACGTCCAAAAGGAGATTTTATTCATATAGTCTTTGTTTTTACTAACCTTATTGCTAGATGAAGTTCTATGAGTTTACTGAAGAGGACACTTTTTCCACAACATTCTCTGCATGGCAAGTTAGTGAGACTTGCTTATAGATAGCTGGATCCGTACTGTTTCCAGCTTGGGGCATTGGAATAATGATTGCATGTTTGCAGGAGCTCGGTATTACTCCGTCATCCTATTTTTTATCCCGTCTGAAGGAATCAGAGGAGATTGCAAATTTTATTGTTATAATGACTGAACTTATGCACTATGGACCTGAAAGATTCATCTCAGACAATGTCTATAACTGCCACACTACGAGATCCTTTCGATAGGGACAGTACCTACACGCAGTCTTCGTCTCAACGCAGCAACTATAGGAGGAACGTCTTTTTCACCTTGGTTAGAACGTTGACTGCTGCCTGGTAAACGTTTATGAAGCCAATGGTACCTCTCACACTCTCCAGCAAAGAAGAAGTTCAAGGTGATGACATCTGCAGGTAAAGAGATATACACAGTCTACTGGGACAAGAAGGACGGCATCCTTCTTATTTCTTTTGGAATCAGGGGTGACTGTCAAGTCGGACCGTTACGGTGAAACGTTGATCAAGTTAAAAAACTGGATTGTCCGACTAAGGCCAGAGAAAAGGGCAGCATTCCGTTTGCAACACGATAATGCTGGGCCTCACTCGTTTGAAGACCACGGAATGTGTGAGAAAGTTCGGCTGGATGATGCTGTCTCACGCACCGTATGTGTAATCCTGACCTGTCACCGTCAGACTTCCACTTGCTGGGACGTTGGAAGGACGCATTAAGTGGGCAGGGCTTCCCCGAGAACAACACCGTCGTCGCAGTCGTGGAAAAAAGGACAGCATCGGCAGGAGCTGACTTTTACCACCGCGATATCAAGGCTCTCATTCATCGCTGGCAAAAGTAGATTAAGAATGGTGGTGACTACCGGTACATAAGAAATTTTAGAGCACAAAATGTGGCTCGTTGTCATGGTACCACTTCCGTTTTCGTTGCTCTTCAACTTTTTGAGTTAAACAATAGGAGACATTACATTTGGAGCGACCCTCGTACTAAGCGTACACATTTTACGGATTTTAGTAGGAATATTATCTTGTCCTGGAGTACCGGTTTCGCCGTGTTTATTGCTTTTTTTTTAATTCAGGGTCTATCAAATAAGTTAATTGCCAGTTACTTCTAATAATGGAATTTCCAGGCTACTTTTCTTTTTGCTAACGACTTTCTGGTATTGACGGCTGAGTATTTTGCTCTTCTCTGGATTATCATAAATTATTGACTCATTTTCATCTAATAATGGCCCTATTAATGCTTTCACAGGTAGTACCGAGCATGAAATTATCGTCGGCATCACCGGTAATTATCGGCACCACTATCCGTGCAAATGACGAAAATCGCGTTCAGTTATCGGCGTCATATCATTGGGATGTGTCAGCTTTTTTCCCAATAAGATCAGGCGGCATAAGTAGTGTGTAGTGAGAGCAAGACAGTAAGCGATATTTAAGATGTAAGCCAGCAACCGATACAATGGATGTAAGCCAGCAACCGATACAATGGATGTAAGCCAGCAACCGATACAATGGATGTAAGCCAGTAACCGATGCAAAGAATGTAAGCCAGCAACAGATGCAGAGGATGCAAACCAGCAACCGATGCAAAGAATGTAAGCCTGCAACNATGTAAGCCAGCAACCGATACAATGGATGTAAGCCAGTAACCGATGCAAAGAATGTAAGCCAGCAACAGATGCAGAGGATGCAAACCAGCAACCGATGCAAAGAATGTAAGCCTGCAACCGATGCAAAGGATGTAAGTCAGCAACCGATGCAAAGGATGCAGGCCAGCAAGGGATGCAAAGGATGTAAGCCAGCAACCGATACAATGGATGTAAGCCAGTAACCGATCGTTTCTTACATTCGGTCGTTGTCTACGTCTCCTACGTTTGGTCGTTGGCTACGTTTCTTACATTCGGACGTTGGCTACCAAAGGATGTAAGCCAGCAACCGATGCAAAGGATGTAGGCCAGCAAGGGATGCAAAGGATGTAAGCCAGCAACAGATGCAGAGGTTGCAAGCCAGCAACCGATGCAAAGGATATAGGCCAGCAAGGGATGCAAAGGATGTAAGCCTGCAACCGATGCAAAGGATGTAAACCAGTAACAGATGCAGAGGTTGCAAGCTAGCAACCGATGCAAAGGATGTAGGCCAGCAAGGGATGCAAAGGATGTAAGCCTGCAACCGATGCAAAGGATGTAAGCCAGCAACAGATGCAGAGGTTGCAAGCCAGCAACCGATGCAAAGGATGTAGGCCATCAAGGGATGCAAAGAATGTAAGCCTGCAACCGATGCAAAGGATGTAAGCCAGCAACCGATGCAAAGGATGTAAGCCAGCAAGAGATGCAAAGGATGTAAGCCAGCAACAGATGCAGAGGTTGCAAGCCAGCAACCGATGCAAAGAATGTAAGCCTGCAACCGATGCAAAGGATGTAAGCCAGCAAGCGATGAAACTCCGCCTTTCTCTCCCTAAAGCCATCAAGCATGCAAGCATGCACCACTTTGGAAGCCAAGGAGGCAAAGTTTTCTCTCCTCAACTCGAGCAATATTGATCCTCACGCCTACATATCTCTCAAATATTCATATCAAAGATTCAAAAGAAATTCCGCTTGACCTTGGCTGAGAACTTCAAGGCCAGCTTGTATTATCAATACCGTACAGGAAATGTTGCGGTCAGGATGAGGTAAATCACAGAATATTATTTCAGAGGCAACCGAAGCCGTCGCTGGAGCTTGATACACTCCCTGAGGTCATCTTCACTTTATAAGATTGTGAGGCTAATTTCACAAGTGCAGTAACCGCGGTAAAAATTTCATCAGTTTTCTTTACAAGATATGAGAGGTTAGAGGTTACTTTAGACATCGGTCAAGTTAATTAATAGACTGTAGTATTGCCTCGTTACTCAGTGTAATGACTTAAGCTAGCTGGAACCTGTGGAAATTCCACACAAGACAAGCACTATACTACTATACTCCAGTGATATCTCAGACCCGTACCAATTTTTTCAAATTTATCCTATCCAATACTGAAACAACGTATGTAAATCCAACGGAATAAAAACATTGTTACTCACTGATAATGCCCCCGACCCGCATCATGAACACGAAGCGCAAAAATCATACATTGCGAAAATATGTTCCAAGTCAAACTGCCAGTCTTCTGCCTATGATCCGATAGCAGTTCCAGCTTAAAAAAAGTGCAAACTTTGTCGAACTACTCAAATGTAGCTACTCAGACTGGTTGAATAAAATTAACCAAAGCTATTTCTTTGCTAGAACAGCTATGATTAAAAAATATTTGATTATTGAACGCAGCACCTGTGAAGTTATGCTATAGTGTGCAAGCGTTTAAATAAAAATAAGGTATCGACGATTGTATTTAGCAGAGATTGACTAAGTTATTTAGCTTTTACCCGTTTCAACTTTGGAAGTGAGTACTGGGTTAACCATTTGAGAACGAATCTGAGGTTGACTCAAAGGTAATTAGTTTGAGACTACAGCGTGAAACTAATATTAAACTAGCGAAACCAACGCTCATGACTGACACTGCTGCCAAGTTGAAGCTAACAAGAAAAATTACTTCGGTAGTGTCCCCGTCAGTGACGGAAATATTGGTATTACGATATCGGGGGTTCGAGCAATTGAATTGCGCATTATAGAGTACAGCCACGGACAAAATTATGAGGCACGTCAGGAAAAGCATGGGTTTTATACATCTGAGCAGATTTTGCCTGTGCAGCTTATGTCCGGCGATTGTATCTTTTCAGAATTACAGTCTGAATAGCATAGTTAGATAAGTTGTTACCATAACACAGTTTAACCAAGTTAATACAGTCGCGGCAGCAAATCGCATGTAAATTGCCGTAGCAAATCCTCCACATTTAATGTCTCTCTTAATTTACAGAACTTAGATTTGTTATTGTTTTGTTATTTAGCGCATCTGTGTAAAACGAAATATCACAAATGAGAAATATTCTGAAAATCCCAATTTCTTGCATTGCTTGAAAACCGTAATTTTCAAAATGAAATAGCTAAAAGACGAAGTGTTCAAGGAATGGTGTCGAAAGTTCAATCAAATGGTATACATATAAATATAGAGCTAGACCAATTCGTCCGATAACCGTTCAGAACAAGACGAAAGAGGTTTACAAACATCAAGAAAGGACAGACTGATGAAGAGCGCATCGCTGGCTGACAAAAGAAACACGTCTTCAAATGTGAACGCTGAATTTAAGGAAGAAACTGGCAAAGAAATCTCTTTGCGTAGAGTGAGACGAAGACTTGTAGAATTTAGTCTTAAGAGATACAAAGTTAAAAAAAAACTATCGCTGTCTGATGCCACCAGGAAGAAAGGGTTTTTGTTTGCCAAAGCTAAGTGGGCTAAGTGATTCGGTCAGCTGGAAGCAACTTTGAGGTTAGTCTTTGTATGTTTCTCTAAACCAAATGTGCACTGTCACTTTCTACAGTTTTTTTTTTTTATAAATTTAGAGAATTGATTATGTGAACGTTACACAATTTCTTTTTACCAGATTTTTGGAACACCTGGTGCTATTTACGTGCGTCGAAGAGTTGAGGAAGCTTATCGTCCACAATGCGTTGTACCTACGGTCAAATTTTCGGAGGCAGCGTTGTGGTTTGGGGCTGCATGGCGTCGGGATGCAGTCAGCAACGTGTCAGCAACAGAGTATATAGCTACTCATCGGAGAAAATATTCAATAACAATATACTTAAAAGTGTTATCTTCCAACAAGACAATGCTCTATGTCACACATCCAGAGTTTTGAGGGAGGGGTTCGTTAAAGAGAGAAAGCATTTGAGGGTAATGGATTGACCTCCTCAATCCTCCGACCTAAATCCCATCTATCATCTGTGGTCAAACTTATGGAAAAGAGCTAGGATGCATAAATATTCCTCAAAACAGCAGTTATAATGCAAACTTTTGTAAAGAACAGCTCAAAAGTGATGCATCCACTTGTGCTAATGTAGTTTCTAGCATGCTAAAAGGCATAAATGCTTTGATAAAATAAAAAAAGCTATCACGCTGGATATATAAGTCAGCGTGATATTGGTATGATCAATAAAGTACATTTAAACAGATTTTGTGTGCCGTTTTTTGGGTGCCTCATGGTACCCACAACTGCAGTTTATCCAAGAATTTCAGTCAGGAGCGGCTCCTTTTCTTCTTATGATCAAGTCAAGTTTCAGCGCTATTTATTCTTCGATAGCGCTTCTCTCGAGTAGCGGGATCGCCACAGTATTTCGAATAGTAAAATCTGACAGGAACGAAGCATATTTATATAATTTTAGTAGAAGTATTATTATTGGATTGTCAACGGTTATTTCGCGGAACAGGATCACCGCAGTATTTCGTAAGCCAACAAGGTACTTTGATTTAATTTTTGAACTATCTTTTTACGACTCGATCAACGATTATTTGAAACTACGGGAGTACCACAGTATTTAGAGTAATAGTTTTGTTCAGGATATATCCAAGCCGTACACTCTATTGTGAGCTTTTCTGGACATTTAACCCATTTATTTCTAATTTATTAAATCTACGATTCTGTTCATGCGCTATAGGATTTTAAAGAAAACATTCTTCCCAACGTTTCGAAAGGGTATTCCTTCAAGAAACCGACGCCTTATTTACTTCTCTTAGGGTTAAAAGGCTAAATTGAAGTTTCCGGTGCTGAGTAAGGGTGCCCGCGACACGCAAATTCCAGAACGGCCTCCAAACTCTAGGCCTCAAGATGCGAATATTATTGCGAGCGCTTACTTTATAGCTCTGGCCAGGCCTGTTTTCATTTCCTGTCCGCAGTGTCGGGAAGTTGGAGTGGTAAACTTTCCTAACTTCCTCTCCTAAAAAATCTATTTGGGAATGTGTGGGTCACGCCATACGCATTGTTACGGGTGCTTCTGAAGACCACCTTGCTGGTTATTTATTTGTGCTGATGCTGTAACTCTTGCTCTTGGGAGGAAAACATTAATGGCTGAAGACAAGAGGGCAAATCCTGTCAGTTTGAACAGAATTATTGTTTCTTGGAGCTCACGAAAATAGAATATACAAATATATGCATAAATGTATTTATTTATGGTATATGTCTTTCTTTCTATACATTCATTGTATATTTAACAAATATTACTTTTATTATTCGGGACAATTCGTCATTGAGAGAAGCTTGGATACTAATCACGCTTTATTTTTTCTGAAATATACCTCTCTGTTTTTTCTCAAAAGCGCGAATTCTAGAAACTACTTGTTCTGTTTGATGGATGAACTGTTTGGCTGATTTAAAACAGTCGAGTTTTTCGCTGCTGATTCTTTCATTGTTACGACGTGTTTCAACATTTTCTGTTCATTTTCAAACTGAAGTAACAAAGCGGGATAGATAATTCGAGAAGAGGAATGTAGTTGAGGCGTTGATGCAGGATGACATAGAGTGATTCTTAATTATGGGGTACTTCTACATGCGTACAGCAGCTATTCAAGGATCCCTTCCTGTCTGCGTCGGAAGCTCATTGGATGCAATCGTTGAGTGTATGGCCAATCAGCGAACATTGGTGCTTGTTTTCCGGTTCTGCATGAAATTTCAGAGTACGGCAAGTTCTGGCTTGGTTTTCTGGCTTTGATGTATAAAAGCTCCGAACAATGCTTGCAGCAATTGGTGCATGCATTTATGGCCGTGTGTATTTAGTTAATGTTTCTTTTAGAATATGGGTTATGCAGAGAGCTATCTATCTGCCCTAGTCTTTTATTGAAATACTAGTTTACTCGCGCGTGAAAAAACTCACGCAATAATCGATGTATTTGCTTAATATACGCCGGTGCAAAATCTTCGCTCCATTGACTTGCTTCTTCTTCATCACAAGAAATTTGTGATGACTTATGACACTTCTTCATTGATTGTAATTTCCTTACTAAAATACATATAGAGGAAAACGCTATGACGGCCAACTCACATTATTATCGTAAGAGATGCGTGCTTTCTTCTGAGCAGTACACTTCAATTCGTCTTCAGCACACTCTTTCTCTCCCTTAAATGACATCAAGGAGGTTCTAAAAGGGAGGAGCGCACCCTCTCTATTTACCCTACGGGAGCGTTTCGAGTAAACTTTTTCCCTTGAACTGCCTGAGCGACATATCCAATCGGAGAGCGGTATTGCCTCAGCAAGTCTGTATAGGGAGGAGTCCTGAGCTCAAATTTTTATAGCCATTAACCATCGACGAAATTCCGAGCGGATGGAAGTATGTAAGGGAAACTTGTATCTTGTATACCATCTTATGATGAAAGTAACAGGGTGAGCACTTGGATATAAATATTCAGACACGATTTTCTTGCAAAATATCCCTTATACAATAAAACACAGTAGTTGGTCGCTTGCTTGCTTGCTGTCTTGCTCCCTTGCTTGCTCGAATGTTGGTCCGTCTTTCCGTCACGCTGTTCAAAGTTTAACAGGAGAAAATTCATGAACAGTAAAACAAGTTGAGATACCATGCAATTTCAGCGCTTGGGGTACTGGAGACAAATAGAGCTCTGGATCTCCGACCTCTGGATCCGCAGCCTCTGGATCCCCGTTTTCATTGCTGAATGATATCGTAGTAGTTGAATCTTCACGATGTGCAGACACCTTTTTATATTGAATTTACATCGCAACCAATGTTCGACGCTGGAGGTTCAGCAATCAGTTGGTATGTACATCTTTTTGCAATTGCTTTTGACCAATATGCCATATATGTTTGATAGTTTTCATAATTTTTTGACAGACTTTATTACATTTTGACACATCTCAAAATTTATGACAAAAGAACAAAACTATTTGACAACTTCACAAAATAGTTTGTCAGAGTTCTAGCAATGAAACATTTTAACAATCTGCATTTTAATTTGACTATGGTCAACTGAATACGACAATTCTGGACAATGTTTAAATCTATATACAAGAAAGCGGATTATGCAAGAGGTGGTGGAGGATTGGAAGCCATAAGTGAGAAGACAAAAAGAATCGGCGAGATGCAATACATAATGCATAACACAAAATATGGAAAAGGTAAACAAGCGTGTCCTCGTAGTACATAAAAGAATAAGCGCCCTCTTTCGGCATTGCATGAGAAAGATTTGAATGAAACTAAGTTAATCAAAAGGTTTTAGCAATTGTCAAACTATTTCTCTGATTGACAACACATTTCAAGATTGTCAAAGAGAAATCTAATAATTGAACTAAGTTTCCGTTTGTCATATTATTTTTATCATTGTCAAAGTGATATGCATTTTGTCAAAAGTGTCTGCAATTGTCAACATGTTTTGCTAGTTTGTCATTCCCAGAGTGAACTTTGTCAAACCGTTTTGAATAGTGTCAAGGCGTAATGACAATTGGTTAAACTGCATTGCATATTGTTAAATTCAGTTGCTAAATTGGTCAATAGCAATTGCAAAAACGTATATCCACAATACAGTGAGCCCTGGGCATTTTCTGTGAATTCTTTTGACTGAACTATTATTTTTCTTAGTGCAGCTTAACGCTTTATCAATTCTAAGCTGATATTTACACCTTATCTTGCAGGGGGGGATATTTTGCTATCGCAAAACTCATGGTTGTACAGCTTGCGTTTCACTAATGGAAGATCAGTTCTGCAGGGATGAGACCTGTAATACAGCAATACCTATACTGGTAACCGGAACAATAATAAGCTCAATCATAAAATTTTTGCCGTCAGTTTTGACAGCTGGGCCCTCTAGTACTGAAGAACTCCCTGTCTGCGTCTTCCTTATTTATATGTGCTGACCATTTTCGCCTTACTCCAAGGACTCCAAACGTCAGCCATGTGTTTACTCGCCCAGAGAATGCTTGGGCTTGCTCCTCCCTTTAGAATCTCCTTGAATGACATACAAAATATAAACTGCATTCGTTAGCGCTGAAACATCACCGAATTACAGTGCCGCTGCGTATCCAGAATACGCAGTGAGATAGTTTCTGCAGAACTAAATTTTCGCTCAAGAAAAGTTTGAATAAAGAATTAATACTTCTACTAGACAGGATAAAATAGGTTCCTTTACTTTTCGCTGATCTGCTACGAAATGTATACATCGAAAAACAAAAGAAACTATAATTTCGATATGAAAAAGTAATGAATATCAGATTCCACGGGAGCGGCAAGAGAAGCCGGAAGTGCAAAAACTGCGTTCAATGTTAATAGCGATAAGTACCTTATTCCAAATTTAGCCTTCTTCTGTTATATAGAGGGCCCAGCTGTCAAAAACGACGGCAAAAATTTTGTGATTGAGCTTTTTCTTGTTCGGTTCCTAGTATAGGTTTTTTTCTGTATTAAAGGTCTAATCCCTGGAGGCCTGATCTTCCATTAGCGAAACGCAAGTTGTACAGCCATGAGTTTTGCGATAGTAAAATATCCCCCCTGTAAGATAAGGCGTGAATATCAGCTTGGAAATGATCAAGCTTTGAACTGCACTAAGAAAATAATAACCCAGTCAAAATAATCCACTGGAAATGCCCAGGGCTCATCGTATTGTGGATACCACCTGATTGCTGACCTCAAGCGTCAAAATTTGGCTGCGATGTAAATTCAGTCTGCTAAGTGAGAAGATTCAACTACTACGATATAATTCAGCAATGAAAGCGGGAATCCAGAGGCCAGAGACCCAGAGCTATATTTGTCACTGATACTCCAAGCGCTGAAATTGTATGGTATATCAACTTCTTTCTCAGTAAATGAATTTTCTCCTATTAAATTCTGAACAGCGTGACGGAGAGACGGACCAACATTGGAGCAAGCAGGCAAGAGAGCAAGGCAGCAAGAGAGCAAGCAAGCAAGCAACCAACCAACCAACCAACAACTGTATTTTATTATACATATAGTGGATGGTTTATTACCTACTGATTCCCATCTGAACGGAACAGGATCGCCAAAATTTCTAATGGGGCAAGAAATGCATTCAGATAATAAAGAGGTAAGGATTTCAGTTTAACCTTCTGCAATCTGGTCATCGTTGATTACGAAATCTGCATCCTGGCCTATTTTTCGCCTATTTCGTTAAGAGAGGAGATGAAAAAAATAAATATTGGATGAAGGAATCCTCAGAAGAGAGTACGAACGACGATGTACCGGAGTGCTTAGAGAAGCTGCATATATGTGTATCTGCATTGAGTGAACTTCAACGTTGGAAAAGAAAGAATTTTGTTCTTATCTATTTCTTGAAAGCGTGACACCGAACATATAAATAAATCTAATACTAAGAATAACCGTCGTGTGCTTATATATTTATGTTTTTATTTATTTATTTATAATTTTCGAGTCAATCTCTTAACGAAATAGGCAAAAATTAGCTCTGGGCTTCCTGGTTTCAACAGTGTATTCATATACTTGAAGACTCTGGTCATCCTGCTAAGCTTCATAGAAAACTGATAGGTAGAAAATATTCCAGGTTGCAGATGATGGCACTCGAACAGCAAATCCGAATTCCGGTCTTTCTTTCACT
Organism: Parhyale hawaiensis; assembly: GCA_001587735.2. Lineage (NCBI taxonomy): Eukaryota > Metazoa > Arthropoda > Malacostraca > Amphipoda > Hyalidae > Parhyale > Parhyale hawaiensis. The sequence goes on along the minus strand of LQNS02000211.1, from coordinate 7,803,854 downwards.
ACGTTGAAGTCCACTCGATGTAGATGCATACAGCTTCCCAAAACAATCTCTTCCATTGTGAATTGTACGCTCTTCTGAGAATTACTTCATCCAAACTTCAGCTGATACTCTCATTTTGTTAATTATCGAGGCAACTGGTAAGATATTCTTGAGTGGTTAGCAGACGCGTAAAGACCACGATGATTTCTCGGCAGCAAATTATTTTCTCAACTTATTTTGGGTTCTTCTTTCAACAGAACAAGTTTTCTTTTGAGGAAAAATTTTTTCGAGTCCGAGTTATATGCCACCCTTGAGTGTCTTTGATACTGAGATCCGTATTTATTAGAAGTAACATCGACTGCGGGCAAAAAACAACGGTTTTTTGTGTATCACCAAAAGAAGCTGGGTGTTGTTCAGCCTTGCACGCTTATCTGTACGGTTCCCTAATTCAAGTTGGCAGTTGCGCAGCATCCTACGCAAGGAAGTTAATAAGAACCTTACGTGTATAGAAGGAAGCTCAACCGTCTACAATAAATAGGTAATAACCTGAGAAATCATAAAGTACATGTCCCACAACACGCGGTACTACCCAGACAGGGAGCTCCCTATTATATACCATTTACAAGTTGATTTGCTCCAAATGAAAATAGAATTGCTCCAGACGAAATTAGATTTGCTCCAAACGAAAATAGATTTGCTCCAGACGAATTTTGATTTGCTCCAAACGAAAATA
>LQNS02000211.1:7788784-7800650 GCA_001587735.2 Parhyale hawaiensis | reverse complement strand
TATTTTCGTTTGGAGCAAATCAAAATTCGTCTGGAGCAAATCTATTTTCGTTTGGAGCAAATCTAATTTCGTCTGGAGCAATTCTATTTTCATTTGGAGCAAATCAACTTGTAAATGGTATAGATGTAAGGCTCTGCCCTAATATCTTTGCAATGATGCTACAGGTAATACAAGACGGATCTTCACCAATTTTTCGCTGTCATTATTGACAGTGCGGGCACTCTAGTCCTTATATAATAAAACACTTCGTGTATCTATTTCATGTCCGCTTTGAAGGAAATAGATAGGCGAAAAACAAGTCAGGTAGCAGATTTTGGAAATCGATGACCAGGTTGCAGAACATTGCAGCCACAGCTGATCCTTAACCCTTTATCTGAAGATACTTCTTGCTTGAAACACTTCTTGAAATCGGAACACTTTACATGAAGCTTCTGGAGTCAGATTTTATAACTTTTTTCTCTCAGGTCACGACGTATAAATTCGGCAGATGGTCAACGAGGCGCTCTGGAGGGCGTGATTTTTCACGGACAGTAGACAACTTTTTCTTCTAGCGTACTGTCTTCCACTTCGTCTTCTTCTTCAACTACAGCAGTAATATTCCCATTCAAGGGGGTGGGGTTGCTGAGGCAGATCTTGCTTTTTTCATGAATTTTTCTCCATTACTATGTGCTCCTACGGCTCCATGCCACGCATATCATCCGTCACACTGTCGTTCTCTGAAAGTGCAAATTTCGTTTCATAGAACAAATTTCAGCATTTCAGTGAAGCAGATATGTAAGTTTGCAAGACCGTATCTTGGCTACGGAGTGCTGACATGCATACAAACTAGATGGAGTTACATTCAAGTTTATTGCAGTGTTTTACTCAAGATTTATTTCAGTCTTTCACTAATGAAGGCGCTCGGCTAATCAAGAAGGAAAATGGGGAACGTACAATTAGTACGAGACTACTACAGTCTCCAGATCGAAGACGTGCTAAGAATGCATGGAGAGAGATGAATCGTCTATGCGATACTGTCAAGCAAGACTTGAAGCGGAAAGGTTACAGAAGTGAATGAGAGCTGCTGATAAGCGTTAGCGGGAAAATGATAAAACGACAAGTCAGAGAAAAAACCCTAAGATAGAAAGGACGATAAAGAATCAACGAAAAATAATATTGAAGCAAGTCAGAGAAGAGCAGATTCCGCAACGGCCTATATTAATAAAAATATCGATTATTGCGTGAATTTTTTCCAGTGCGGGTCCACTAGTATATAAATGAATATATAAACACACAACAGTCATTCTTAGTGTTAGATATATAGGGAGTCGACTCCGAAATGGACTTGAATGGGGACTACGAGGTGATTATAGTGTGCTTGTTTGGTTAATTCATTTTAGAGTGAGATAAATACTTAACGCATTGATTCTAGATATGAACGATCTTTTTTTTTTCCAAAAAAAATGCAGTCATTCCGCAACTTATTTCATATTATCTTAAATTTTGTGGAGGAAAGAGCTGAAATGTCTGATACCTTGAAAGAATTTTCGATGATATTGGTGTCTCCACATGTTGCGTCTTCAATTGATTACATTAAATTGAATACAGTCTCCCACGCGATGTCTACGATACCATACTGAGCTTTTCTTACAGCCCGGTCGGTATATGTCCAACAACCCTTCATGCTATAGTTTTATTTTGAACGAATTTTGTGCAAAGTGTTTCGCTTTGTAATGATAATAAATAAATTTTGTAACTTAACATTCGCTTAGCTGATCATGACATCAGATGGCACAGGGTCTTTGCATGTAGACCACACTAGTTTTTTTTAGCACCATCGATTAGATCACACTTTTAGCATGCTATAAACTTTCTGTATATAAATAACACGACTTGAGAGCTCAACATGAATGAAAAATGGTGCCTTGAGGGATTTAAGTGCTGACTGTGCAGTTAGTATTTTAGTCAGCGAAGAAAAGAATGCAAAGGCCCCGGCACAGTTGCTGTCAATTTTCTTCAAGTCCGAAGTAACGAAGGAAGACTTTTACGACAAAGATTTGCGACAGTTGTGAGCGAAAGCTCTGCCTCAAGAAACCTGAAGTCATTTGCATGCGAGCGTAGCTGCGTGAGGCAACAGTAAAAGTACGCAAATGGAGCGCCGAGCTGAGGATAAACAGAGACGGGAAGCTTAGTTGAAGAGAGAATCTGTCGTAAAGGTAAACTCTATTAAGGAGTAAAGACGAGGAGGGTAGCACGAGCTGAGGGCTGCTGCAGTTATGTATGAAGGATAGCACTGCAGTGTGCCCTGCACGGGATAACCACGACGGTGTTCAGTGAAGTAATTGTTTTTCAAATAAAGTCTTTCTCCCTGAAATCGGAGTCTGTTAGGAGGCTGAGTTTATTCTCTTCAACTTCTTTTTTTCTTCCTCAGATATCTCCATGATTCTGACGTGGCAGATGAGCTTTAATGTCGACAAATGCTCAGTAATGCACATAGGGCTGATGAACCCTTCGCCCCCACTGCAAATGAATGGGACGGTATTGGCTGCTATCACCCAACAACGTGACTTAGGAATCACTATTACAAACAAACTNTAGTTGAAGAGAGAATCTGTCGTAAAGGTAAACTCTATTAAGGAGTAAAGACGAGGAGGGTAGCACGAGCTGAGGGCTGCTGCAGTTATGTATGAAGGATAGCACTGCAGTGCTCCCTGCACGGGGTAACCACGACGGTGTTCAGTGCAGTAATTGTTTTTTTAAATAAAGTCTTTCTCCCGAAATCGGAGTCTGTTAGGAGGCTGAGTTTATTCTCTTCAACTTCTTTTCTTCCTCAGATATCTCTATGATGCTGACGTAATGGCAATAGCTCATAGAGGGCGGGAGCTTAAGAAAGGGAATGGGCCTGCTGGTCAGTCTATTGCCAGTTATCTAATCTTATCTAACAGTGTTTAAATCTCTCCTCTCCAGATACTGCATTTCACTGGGCTGCTTGATGCTACAGTACAGTATGCTTCCACATAGGTAAAGCTGTAGTGTGAAGAAATTTTCGTTCCTATTTCGAAACCTACTTCGTACAGGCACACAATATAGTTTCAGTCTGATTTTTGAACATCCAGTCATGGATTACAGTCGGTGACGTTGTCCTTCTGTACCTGTCTTTAAGGCTGCTACGTTTTCTGCTACTGCCCTATTACTCCTCTCTTCCAATCAGGATAGTTTCGGTTTTAAAATCAAAACACATCCCAGCACAATCTAATTCCAATATATAATACATCACAGTGCAAGCCACACATCAATATTGCATAAAATTTCACTATTCCATGCTTCTTCTACCACACCTCAAACCGCACCGTGAAATACTTCATGAGGATTCTCTCATTCTAAGTTTCATCCATCACACCCAATACAACGTAAAAATTCAACCAATCGTGCTCTCCACGTCTCCACCCCACCTGAAAGAACGCCCATTTCTGGTTCCAGAATCAACTCACCACCCTTCCCCTTCTATAGCCTCACCGCACAACTCCACCCGTCCAGCAGTAAGCAACAAACTGAGATGGTCGCATTTTTACGACAGAAATCAAGCCGGAAATTCACTTGTGATTGCAGGCCTTGTTCCTTGGCTACTTCAATTTCTTGGGAGATTTGGGGCCCGCATCTTGGTTTTAAAGNACGAAGCGCTGCGTCGGCTGCAACTCGTCTGCAGTCTTTGATATGAAATTCCTTGAATTTCGTGACTTTTAAAGAGATTTCATTCCGACCACAGCAGTAAGCTTCCTTGTTCTCCAACCAGCTTTGCATCCACGCAGCTTCATTATAATATGATATACTGGTGAATTTCGTTGCTCTAGTAAAGAACTCTCAAACACGGCAGTAAATTATAAGTTGATGTTTGCTCACCAAGTGACTCTGCATATAGTGTCGGTGGAGGTTATTTTCGTGATATAACGAATGTTGTTACTCCTCTGGAAGCTAGAATTTAAATTAATTAATTTTTACGTTATATAAACTAGCATTGAGCGTCAGTTACATACGTAATGAAATATAATGCATTATCTGCCACGTCCAAGATTAAAATAGTTTTTGCTTAAATGCTAGAGCATAAGATTAAGTGTAAGTTTTTGATAGACGAACTAGATGGAAGCCTAATAGAATTTTGCGTTTGAGCATTTGGCGGCAAGATCAACGTGAGATAAGTTTGTCTGGTGGTATTTCGAACTTTAGTTGGTCGAACGGTACCCTCCAAGACATCGTGGTACTCAGACTAATGTACATATCGAACGACTTCAATAACTCGAAGAACGCAACTTGTTTCATTCGTTGTTTTAGTAAGCTTGCATTTTAGGGTGGACTCCGCATTATTTATGTAAAGGACTTTGTTAAGTAGAATAATTTGATTGTAACCCTGACTATTAGCAGATACTGTAGTGCTTGTATGCTCCTTTTTTTACGCATACTATATTTTGATTCATTTCTTCAGGCAAGAGGTGAGCCGAACTCAGCCATCTGACCTTACACAGCCGGTTCTTTCGAATGCATGTGTTTTAGAAAAGAAAAGCATAGCTGTGAAGAACAAGTCGATAACGAGTGTGAGAGAGAGTCTGTGCGTTTCGAACCGCAGGTTAGGTCTTATTAACTACTCGTTGTAGTGGTCGTCGCTGCAGTTTTTTGTTGCACTGGATGCTGTTCCTTTCAAGCGAGTGAAGGGCAAATACTCACCGGCAACACTAGCAGTTTTCTTGATTTTTTCCAGATATTTACGGAAAACGCGTAAAATTTTGATATAGCACATTTTAACTGTGTCAATTGCAAGCGGGATTTACTAAGCTGTTCGAAATAATTTAGAGCCCACTTATACAAATAGGTCTTTAGTACTCCGTTACTCTCGTCTTCAAAAGTAGAGTTACCTGTGCAGAGCACAGGATTCCACAGTTGAATAAACCCTACTGGTGTCTCCTCTCCACAACAGAACCCCCCTCCCCCCCAAAAAAAGAAATATTATAATGATAAAGGCCACCGTCAATGCTTGCTAATAATGCTCTCTCAAGCTTAGCATGGTCCACAACGTATTGTGAATAGTCGGGACATGATACTTTGAAGCTGTGTGTATTTTAATGCTGCAAAGCCATTCCTATTTTTCCCATAGGGAAACATTCCCACCTTGCTCCGAAATTTATGATTCTCAGCACTTATTGCACTCTACCAAGCGCCCACTCAAGTGCCAAATAGGTCTTACTGCTGTCAGATGAAACTTTAATTGTTATCATTAATTAGCATAGTGGTACCAAACAAAGAACAAACAAACCGTGGTATTACAAAGCATGTGTCAAACAGTAAGAAATGTATAGTTACAAATTTGTTTTTTAACTCTGTTTTTCAATCATTGACATAAAAATGAGCTGAAATTTCGGAGAATTAACTTCACCATTTACCAATGGCTGGCTGTACAGGTGAATTTGTGTATTTTGCTAATAAATATGTTGCATTGGGATGCTATCAAAATACTGTAATATAATCCACTTAACTTTAACTTGCCCGTAACCTCAAATGTAAGGTCTTAGCAAACCGATTTATATTGCATTACAAGTGATAATTACCAATGCACAAGGGTACTCGGTTTGCGACGACTTAGAGTATCTGAATTGTAGTGAAGAAGTGAGAGATGTTTTACGCTTTCAATGAAACATTTATGAAACGACATATTACAGAGTCTTCCTACAAATGATATCTTGCTGTCGTACTTTTGGTTTAAGAGATTGACTGTCACTTATCAATTTGGTAAATTAACTCTCAACTTGTATAATTACGTTTATTCGTGAAGGAAGTGTCTGTCAATGCTAGTCTATACGAGAGACTAAACAATTCACATTTTGGGTATTTCGGTGTTAATACATATGAACTTATATAGTGTCTAAAGCAGATGAATTTTCAGCTGATTAAGTGAAAAAAAAATAAATAGATTCAATTTTAGCAAGGATGATGATACGTAACAGATCAACGCATTGCCGTACGTGGCGGACGTACGATGGAGCGAGGTCATTCGTTGGCAGCACAGTTAAAGACAAGCAATTGTCTACAATGATTCAGATATGCATTATGCATACCACAGTTAGTTTAGAAAAGGCACTGATCAATGTGATACTGACGGTCAAATTATCGAACTATTTAATAATTATTTGAATTGTTTTTTTCCAAATTGACACGCGCCCGGTCGGACCGACTGTTTGTAACGTGTGGACCTGAGCTGCGCCGTCGTTTACGGATCCAGTCCTCCTCTCCTGACGTAAAAACTACAGCATCAATGGGAAAAATTATGGATTCACCAACTTCAACGACATCGTTCCGTAAGTCAGTTTAGATGTGGGGAACGGAACTGGTTAGGTACGTTTTTTGCAGATAGTTTACGCGAGTCTGACGCGACACGTACTTAGGGCGCTTACAGACTGCCAGCGAACTAGCGAGCGAGCGAAGTGATTGTTGGAATTAATAGATACCTATAGGCGTCTACCGAATTCAAGCGAGCGAGCGAACACACACACACTCGCGCCGGCTGCCGAGCGATCATCGCTCGCTGACACAGCACTCGCTAGATGCACGATGTTCCGCGGCTCCTCTTCGTTCAAAGTTCGTTGTCCAGTGAGTGTTCAGAGGTTGTTCATAAGTAGTTCGCTCGCCTGCAGTCGGTATAGCCCAGAAATCGCTCGCTAGTTTGCTGGCAGTCGATAGGCGCCCTTACTGTTATTTTGTTGTATCGCGCGTAGCGTATTGTAGCTGATATTTTTTTTTTCTAATTTTACTGAACAATTTTATGGCTGCTGCGTATTATGTATAGACATTTGCTTTACTATTACTTCGCCGGAAGGAAAAAAAATAGTTTCTTTGATGCTTTTGTATTTTAAGTACAAATCTTATTAAAAAGTTCATCAATCCCGGCGTTTAATCATGCGCACCTGAACCAATTTTTGTTGCTGCGGTTTGGAATTATAGAGGTGGCAGTTCACAGGTAGAAAATGAAAATAAATTATCGGAAAAATTAATGGAATCACTCATGTGACTCCATCTCTAGAATGCCATATTACTCTGGATAATACTCACTTGATTTATTGCATTTTAAAGACATCAATTTGGCTCCAAAAGTGCTTCTGACTCACGCGGGTATTTTTCGGATTGAATTCATCCGCTCTTTTACGAGCCTTAAGCCCACGCTTTTTCAGAATTTGCCATTAGGAAATCTGAAAAAGTTCGTACATGCTTTGAAACGTATTTCTGTGCAACTATAATGATTGTAGGACACTCTGAAGATACAATTAAATAGGATAATTTAGAAACAATGGAAAATAGCCATTTATCAACGTGTCGTGTCGTTATGACACAACATACCTAAATTAACACCAAAAAACGAGCAACCAGCTTCTACGCAGTTATCTTCGCAAGGTGGCAGCCGGCGACGGACGCCGGTCGGAAGGTACGCAGCCAGCCGAGGGGCGCGTCTGTGACGTCAGCGAGCGCCCACTCTATTCCACCAATAGGATCGTGTTCAAGGGACGCTTATCCTCAGGATTTCCAATTTGTGTTTGTTCGGGTACACTTTTTGGACGATTGTGGCCAAACCAGGGCATACCGCAAATATTTATGTCTGTGTACTTATAGTTAAGATATATACATAGACCTGGTAGAAGTGTTTAATCCCCATGGAACCGCTAATGTAGAGTAATTAAAGTTTCTAATGGGGGAAACGAGATAGCCTCACACTCCACTCTCGATTTATTACAAATAGCATAAAAAGTAGAAACCTTAGAAGCGGGAAAGGTCATTAAATAGCTGCAATATCACAAGATCTGTACTTTGGTACCCAAATCAACTATGTAGTCGTCACGGTTACTTCATTTTTGGGCAAAATAGTCGATTAAACAAAAGCACTTCGAAGGCAGCGAGGGTCAAAACTGTCGGCTGTTTACTTTCGGCTGACCTGCTGGGCATAAAAACCAGCCAGAGAGACAATGCAATAGAAGAAGACCTGTCAACCGAGTGCCGTGTGTGAGGCGTGAGATGGCCAGGACGAAATAACAACTGCAGCAACTTCAATCCTGAGTCAAGATTTCGAATGGGAATTAGTCATGAGAGTGGGGTTGATACACAATTCCGGGACGATATGTAGAAGGTAGTAGGAGTGTACTGTGCTGTCTTTCGTTACTAACTGTAGGTAATGATCCCATTGTGTAACAGTTGTCTCAGCAAAAGTCGCATTGTATCAGGACCGTTAGCAATGAGTGAATATAGACAGGTTATTTTATATCGTGTCATCATTTATCTTCTGCTGTGCCACCCCTGTTTTTAATTGTGCCTCCGCTCGAGTCATAGAAAAATTGAATATGTATAGAAAGGACAGGTTATTATTAAACCAATTAACTGATAATTTGCTTACTTAATATTCATTATTCTTGTTTCGTGAAAATCCGCACGCAGGAGCTAAACTCCCCATAAAAGTAATGTTGGACACGTTACCAATTTACGGCAATTTGTGATTGATAATATAATTTATTCAACACATACATACCTGCTGATCTTTCAAACACATCTACTTAAAAAGGGTGGAAAAGTAAATATCAGTTTCCGCATCAGGGAAAAACATAACAAACGTACAAGTTACGAACTTATGACGTCACCAGCTTATTACCTGAAGTGTATGACACCTTGGACCCTCTGCATACGCTAACCTGTTAAGTATCATCATCGTTGAGTTTCAGACTGCTCCAGTGTGTCCCTAGGACTGAGAGATGGGAGGGGGAGGGGTTAGCTTGAGGAGTGGGCGCGGAAGTCTGTACAGTTTTCAGTGTACATACCGTATATGTTGACATAGGAATACCTAAAATTTTAAGAGACTTAGGAATATTTAATCAAGAGGGTTTCAAGAGCCTTTAGCCCCGAAGACGGACCTAGCAACAGTTATGGATTCTGCGTTTAAATGAATATTCCAGGGAGGTGTTAATGACTCAAGGATAACGTTATACTGTCCTTTCATTAAATAAATTGCGTATCTATATATCTAATTTTATTCAAAAAAATTATCTGTTCAGGCGTTAACGACTTAAGGAATCAATTTCTAAAGCTCTATCTTGATACAAAAAAAAATTATTCAGAAGTCAGAGACTCATGGATAACGTAAGAGTTTCATTCAACAGCGTACATATATCAGTAGATCCAATTTAATACAAAAAATCTGCTAAGACGGTAATGACGCAAAGAGAACATTAAAAGACCTGCGCCGTCAACCAGGTATTAGAGCTGAGATTGGCGTGTTCCAAACTTTTTAACTTGAGAAGAGAGCATATGAGCGAAGTTGGGAGCCAAGTCAGCATTCTCTCAGGAGCCTATTTGCATTAAAATCGTTCCAACGCGCTGCTTTTTATTCACTTTTTACGGCCCTGGAGGTCATCTCTACATGTATGTTATAATAGGGACTGCCTTCTTGGCATCATTGGAATTTCCAAGTGTGAATGAATTTGTAAATAAGCTAATGTCCGTCATGTTCGACTAAGTGCCTATAGGATCCTAGTATTCTATTTGCCAGCTCGACTAATATATAGGGCGTTAAGCCTAGCTGGAGCACGATTGTGGAAGAATGAACTGGGCAAACAAATAATTGCTTCTACAATTGCAAGTGTTCTTCGATAGGGCAAAAATAATATGGAAGGACGAAGAGTACGGTTGATTAACATCTTTTCATCAAACTCACTATAATTAGCTAGCTCTGTCTTCTGGTCCAACAATTCTGTTTTTTTTATTGTTGGTAAGTATTGGAAGCTAAATGTTCAATTATCAACTCTGTTTTGTCTTCTATACATCGTAAAAGAAAGTAAGTTAACAGAAAATGCTTCTCTTTGTAATAAATTCAGTTTGGAAACAGCTATATTTATAAATGATTTGATGTCAATTTCTAGTTTTTGAGCTATATAACGTTTATGTACATTGAAGTATCTAGGAAGTTTTCTGGCTTTCTAGCTCCTAAGCTCAGATTGGTTTTAGGTAACCTCATTCGGTCAGGAAGTAATCCTTGCTGGTGGCGGACTGGAAATATTACACCCATTCCTAAAGATCCTCCCTCGCCAAATGTAGGCAATTACCGACCTATATCTTTGACCCCAATTTTGTCAGAGGCATTTGAAAAATTGGTGGCATACAAATTGAGTCGCTTTACTGAGACGACTGGGCTGCTACCACCGGCTCAATTTGCGCAAGGGTTCAGAAAGAACTTGGGTTATTATGGTGCTCCATTGTCTGTGTCATTATTGCAATGTCACGAATTACAGGTCAAACGGTAAGCTTTCTATATAGATATACACTTACTTAAAGATTGGTACATTATCGAGAAAATGCAATAACAATGAACACATAAATATATATCTATATTTATGCTCTGCCTTAATGTATTTGCTATGATGCAGTGGGCAGAACAGATCCTCGGTTGTGTGCTTAATTGCGTTACTGTTTTGCTGTGGTGGCTTAGTGGTGGCGTGGCAGCATGGAAATCTCTAGGTTCCCAGATCGAGTCCTGACTGGACTCTTTGTATGTATATTCCAAAATTAAAAGTCAGTTAGCCTATAAATATTCAAAGGTATTCATATCTACTGAAACAGGGCTTTTTAACGCAATGTTTTTCTCCAAATTTGGCAACTTTTCCGAACTCGCTACAATGGAAAATCAAAAAAAGTTTAAAATCACTCTACCCGATTGTTGAAGTATCTAGGAGATCAAATGCAACGCTTGCAGATTTGGTTACGGCTGTATCATGTAAGAGGTTTCAGTGACGCAAATGGGCACATAAAAAATAGTAATAAACAAAAATTTGAATCTGTAATGCTGTAGGTTAGTTTAGGATTACGCCTAAGAAATATATCTACCTTACGTGATGCATTGACTTTGCGCTGCATTTTAAATTATTTAAGTTTTCTTCAACTACCATAATAAATGTGTCAAGAATGAACTTGGAATTGATTATTTCTTATTATCAATCACAGCTTGTCTGTGTTCGAAACTTAGTATATGGTCGAAGAACCAGTTAGCGGTGAATGCCTGAAACAAAGTTTATCTTTGAAATATATCACTACGTTCACAACAAATCAGAATACAATTTGTATTTTGTATTGCTCTTTTCCACAGGGGTTTTCCTTAGCAATTCCATTACCCATTGCTCAGGAGATGTACTGTATTCGTACTCATATCTGCATATCTTGTATTTGTAGTGGCTGAGTTGCTGTAGTTGTCACAGCCCTCTTCATGTTCCCCAGATTTAATTGTGTACGAGTTCAGCTGCGTATTGCATATTCTCCTTGTCCTAGATATTAAGAGGAAGAATCATGAGACCCCATGCGTAACTAAAAATTTAATGGCTTTTCCAATAAAATTATGTCACAGACAAAACATATATTTCGCAAGTTTGAAATCTCCAACTTGGCTTATTGATTGCGGAAGAGTAGCACGCCTCCAAGGAAAAATGCGATTGATATACTAGGTATGCATTTCATAGAGCGTGTTCACGTATAAAAAGTATGATTCTAGAGCAATTTGAAGTTTATTCATAAATTATTCTATAAATCAACTTACATCGTTATCTTTGCACAATGCTGTACTCACTTATATTTTATTCACTCGTAGCATTACACTTCATTAATCGATTCAAATCGCCTTTGTGAAGCGCGTCTTGTTCTGTTGCGTTTCAATGCGACGTATGATAGTGAGGCAGAGAGGCCTATTGTATATGTTGCGCGCGCATGGTGGATTTGCGCGATCGATCGATCGCGCTGCGCATTTGGTGGATGTTGTAGGTATTAGGCCGTAATTTCGGGTAAGTTGGACTATATTCGGGTTTAATGTCGGGTAGGTTAG